>ML681993.1:40963570-41074460 GCA_007922195.1 Podocnemis expansa | reverse complement strand
ACTGTGCAGAACCCTCAAACTCCCAGGCCTCTGGTAGAGGACCCGAGTTTGAGGAAGACACATACCACCCATAGGGGTGAGAGGGGATTTTTTTTTTTTTTTATAGCAAAGTACAATGACCCCGCTCTTTGTCTGTGACTGAGGAGCAGTCAGACCAATTCACGTGCCAGGGGCAAAGGAACCTTAAAAACATCTCTCTGCTTTGCTGTTCCTGCTCCAGTTCTGTACTCAGAGAGCTTCAAAGAATAAGCTATAGCTGCCTACATGTATGCAAAGCAGGTCCAAAATGCAGACTGAAAGCATTTGACAATCAATGTCTCCTTTGTGTCCAAAGTCAATGCAGAAAGTAACCACCAGTCCTGATGGAGGCTCGTTGGTACAAAAGCTTGTCTATACACCTATATTTTAGTCTGTTTTAGCCTCCTCCTAGAGTCAAACGCCAGATATATATAGTTTTGTGTGGGAGATCTACATTTGAAGTTAGATGCATCTCACAAAGCAAAAACTCTTCCTTCAATTCATGATGAGTCTTCTCACACACAGAGGTAGCTATCTTAACATTAGTCCTACCGGATGTATCCCAACCATACCCAACCAATGCATACATCTCAGGCCCTCATATCCCATATCTGTTTATCAAATTAATGCTCAAACCCTTAACACTAAAATGGTGATCAAAGAGAAATGGGCTGCCACGTGTCAGCACCTAATTGAGGAATCTTTAGGACAAATCTAAGAAGATATGTTAATCACAATACCTACGTCACACCCACCACACAAAATTAATATTACCATCCCACTTCCCAAACAACATTCACCAAAAATCCCTTATAGTTTTATGGAGTGGGAGGTTTCATCTTACTTTGAAGTGTGACATATTGGATGCTGCCAGAGGGTTTGATGGACTTACAGCATGATCTGATCCAACAAGACAAATTCTGTGCTTTCTTCTTAGGCCTGGAACCTCTGCCTATATGTGTGATTAAAGTTAATTGAGGTATCAGTTGATCACAACAGCTGATTAGAGTTGTAAATCAGTGTTCTGCAAAAATACCCAGGGCAGACCTCTGACTGGAAGTTTGCCAAAGAACATCACGGCAGCCCACTAGGGGAATTAGGGTCTAAGATAAGAGGAGTATTTTGTTTTGGTTTTAAGTGTATTGAATATAATTACAATGGAACTGTGGAAATTCTTATTCATTACATTTTATTACCCACATACATGGATGTAATAAACTATAAACAGAATCCAAAACCATGTTGTGCTTATCCCCATGGAATCAGTTGTAAAATATTGAATTATTTTAAAATATCCTTAAGTTTAGTGCTCTGCTTCACTACAGTATTTGATGATTGTTCAGAAAATCATGGAATCATTTATTACACCACTACTCGAGGAAATCTGCAAATCTCTAGGGGAGGTAAAGATACCTTTTTATTATCTCCGCTGTACTTTTCTTCTAAGCACTATGTTTGCTTTTTAGTGACCAGACAATTAGATATTACAAAGACAATCTTTTCTGTAAAAACTGGTTAACCAAAAGATAAGAAAATATTGCTAAAAATAACACTATATGCAAGCTTCTGTTTGGTAAATTATGGCAAGTATATGAATACATTTTTGAAGTAACAGAAAGGTTAGTACTTCCCACACACATCCTTGTGGTTAATTTGGGGGCCTTTTATCAATGTGTTTGTATGCTCTAAAAATGACAGACAAAGCAAGACATATGCTGCATTTTTATTTTACTGTATTCACACACACTCTCTCTCTCTCTCTCTTTCTAATATAAATATTAGTGTTTATCTGAAATGATATCCTTGGATCTAGATTCACTGTAGGGCATAATCAAGCTTTGAAATCTGACAATGATCTGCACCATTAAAAGTCAACCAAGGGAAGAGGTTGCACTGAGTGAAAATGACCATAGCCTACATCATATCAAGAGGAAACAAACAGCACTGTAAAAGCTATTACTGTTAGTCAGGAATAGAATATGATAAATTCAGCCATTGAGTGGATCAGTTTACATTTTTTAAGGCCAAAAAAGATATTACTTGTCTCTAGTCTGACTTTTTGTATAAATAAGGATTTAGAAATTCACCTCTAGTTCATAACTTCTGGTTGAGCTAGAGCACCTTTTCGAAAGACGTTCAAACTTGATTAAAAGACTTTAGTAGATGAAGAATCCACCACATTCCTAGGTCAGTTGTTCTAATAGTACTTACTCTCATTGTTGCATTATTACGTCATATTTTTAGTCTGAATTTATCTAGCTTCAGCTCCCATCCACTGGCTTTAGTTATGGATTTGTTAAAGAGCCATCACAATTAGGATATTTTTCTTTATGTAGTCACTAAGGCTATGTTCACACACGAAGTGCTTGGTTCAAAACAAGATGTTTCAAAACAAGCTGTTTTGAAATAAAGCCTTATTTCGAAACACCTTATTTTGAAATTTAAAAAAGCATTTTCGAAATAAGGGAAAAGGAGGGAATCACACTTGACATGTTATTTCGAAATAGGAGAGGGGATGGGGAAGGAGGCTCTGTGCTGGGCCCAGAGTCCCCACCCCCGGGATTCCCCTGCCCCCCCCTTGCCTGGCGTGGGGGGCTTCTTCCGCCCTCCCCGCACCAGGCAGCAGCTGCAGGGGGTGGAGGAAGTGCCCTCGTGCCAGGTAGCAGCCACAGGGGGATGGAGGAAGCCCCCCTGCACCGGGCAGCAGCTAGGGGGGTGCAGCGGAAGCCCCCCTGCCCCGGGCAGGGGCTGTGGGGGAAAGCCAGCAGGGGCACCCTCTGAGCCCCAGCACCCCACTCAGCACCCTGGCCAGGGTGCTGATCCTTGGCCAGGGTGCTGAGGGGAGGGTGGGACCTTCCCCCCAGGGTGCTATGCACCCTGGGAGGAAGGTCCTTGTTATTTTGAAACACTCTTTGTTTTGAAATAACATGTCCAAATGGTTTATTTTGAAACCACTGGTTTCGAAATAACCCTCCTTTTGAAAGCAAAGTGGGTTTAAGCTGTTTCGAAAGGAGGGCTCTTGTTTTGAAATGAGGAGCTCCCTCCTTTCGAAACAAGAAAATGTCCTTTGGACATAGGGACTTTTATTTTGAAACAACCAGTGTTATTTCAAAATAAAAGCCCTGTGTGGAAATACCCTAATAGATCATGATCAGCCTTCGTTTTTATGAGCTAAATAGCCCAAAATTCAAGTTTTCTAGATCTCAAATAATTCTTGTAGCTTTTTTTCTGAACTCTTTCCAATTTGTCAGTATCCTTTTTTAGCATGCAGCCAGCAGAACCAGACACATTATTTCAAATAATTGTCTCATTAATGACCTATACAATAGGTTCACCTCAGCTTACTATTAAGTGTCTATGATGTTGTGATACCAGTATTTTGAGATCCAAAGAAATGGAAAAGGAGGAAAGAACAATATTGCACCCTGACCTAAGTGTCCAAAGCCTCTACTTCCACTGGAAAATGTCTGCCCCAACTGTGACAAGATCCATGAATCCTAGATAGGTCTCATTAGTCACCTACGGATCCACAAACAATAACTGGCTATCATTTTATTAGAAGACAATCATTTGTCTAACTCCTGGGGATCCCTGACAACTATGAAGTCATAAATGGAATTAAAGTTGATGCTTCAGCAAAGGGAATCAGTTGTATCAATATCTACTGCAACTCTTCCCACCTCACTCCTGCTTTACATTTCTGTTTTAGAAGACAAGTATCCTTGTGGACATAGGGAGTTATCACTTGCACTTAATTAATATGACTTTTGACCCAGTTTAAAAATACCTAAACACATAAGAGATTAAAAGCAAAAACATGCAAAATTGCAAATGAAATCAAAGTGTCATGCCAAAAGCTTTCTTTAAAACCTGCTTTAAATTTTGGTAGCCTGCATTAAAACCAATCAAAAGTAGAACACGTTACACACACAAAATAATGTGTTAATATGTGTATGTGTGTGCATGTGTGTGCACATGACAGTGTCAGGCCAGGTGGCTTTAGGAGAGGGGGCTATTTGGGTACTAAGCCTTAGGTAGGCATAAGCCCATTTGCAGCTAAAAGCCCCTCCCCCTAAACTATTGGAAGGAAGTAGTGAACTCGGGACTCAGCTAAATTTGGGTGACAACAAAGTAAGAAACAGGGACAGGCATAATGGTTGAGGGTTAAACAGAGAAAACCTCAAGGTGATACCAAGCGGAGAACCCCCAAGTGCAGCCCCTGCTCCTTAAAGGTATCTAAGTAGTCAGTGGACTTAATCTAGAGGAACTCTACCTGGATTATGTTTAGACAGAGAAATGGAAATAGGCTTCAAAGTTGCAGTGCACCTCCTCTGCCAATGTCCTCCCCTTGGTATTTTAAATGGCCACCTTGGACAATGGAAAAAGCAGGTTAGTGAGGAGATCCCACAGCTCTGTGGGGCTGCTGATAGAGTGTGCATATAGGAACAGGTGTAAGGAGAAGTCCAGAAAAATCCTTAAAAGGTTCTGAAGAAGTCGGAACAAGGTCTGCAGCCTGGTGCACTCCAGATAGTGGTGTGCCAAGGGCTCTATCATGCCATGGAAAGGATTAATGTTCAGATGAGGAGTGAGCTGTGCCAGGTACATAGCTAGGCTCATGACTCCATAAAGGAGCTCCCAACTAATGTCCCTGGCAGACTGTGGAATGGTCCACTAGAGAGCCTCACATTTTACACATAGCAACTACCCCACCACTTAGTGTCAGGGTGAGAAGTGAGGGTAAGGAAATGGAGGGTACGTAGCATGAACATGTACAAATTGACCCTAGGCTCAGAGGGCAGGAGCCCGATGAAAAGACCTGGAGGGCCTTCTTAAGCAGTGAAGGAAGGTGCGCACCAGTGCTAGAGTATTGGCACCCTAAAGGAGTCTCTGCAGGCCCTGGAGGAAGGAGGGATGGATCTGACTGCAAAGACAACACAGACCCTGCCCTCTTTCCCCCTAGGGAAGGACTCAGGGCCCCCATAGAGACCTAAAGGGTCCTGGTCAGATGAATTCCAGAATTAACTTCTGAAATCACATCAGAAAATGTGGGCACAGTTATTGAGCCAGTGCCAGAGCACTGACAGGACCAGCTGATTAAGCACCAGGGCCCTCCACTGCAGGGAAAGGCATTGGAGCAGCCCATCCACCTCTGTAACCATCTGACCACTTTTGTACTCCAAATCCTGCCAATTCTCTGGCAGAGAAGGATGGGTAATGGAAAGAGCAGAGGACCCACACTCCATTGGATAGCATAGCTCACAGGTGACAGGGGACTCACTTGCCACCTCGCCCCAACCATCAAGCCAGAGCTCTTGACCAAATTGACCTGTGTAGATGAGGCTCCCAAGTAGACAGTCTGGCAGACCTCTGCCCAGGTTCCAACAAGGAGCACAACATCAGCAAATGCTAACAGCACCACCTGCAGCTCTAACTTGTGGAGCATCAGTCTCATCAACCTCATGCTGCGGAGAGAAAGGAAGTGCTCAACAGACAGCAGTCAGTCTCGATGCGCCCATCATCCCGAAAACACTAATTTGGTCAGAGACCACATGAGCTTGACCAGAAGTGTACAGAACCTGGATAAAACTTATAAATTGGGGCCCAAATTTCAATACCTGAAGAGAGCCAAGGAGATGCCTGTGGTTCATTCTGTTGAATACCTTCACCTGATCCAAGGATAGGATAGGAAATGAAAGACCATCTTTACATGCAAGCTGAAGGATGCCCAAGACCAAATAAATATTGTTAAAGACAGTACGGCCTGGGACAGTGTAGGTCTGATTGAGCTGGACCACATCCACCAGCATGGGCCCCAGCCACAATGAGATAGCCTTTGCTATGACCTTATAGTCTGTGCTGAGGAGCGAAATGGGAAACTAATTCCTATGGTTTCCGAGTTCTCCCTTTTTTAGCAGCAGAGAAAGCACAGCTCACTTGCGTGCAAGGGAGAGCTCCCTCCTCTCCAAACACTCAGCCCAGACAATGGAAAGGTCCAGATTGAGAATGTCCTAGAACACATGGTAAAACTCAATGGTCAGCAAGTCCATGTCCATTGATTCATTAGTGGATCTGCAGTGGAAGGCTTCCAAGAGCTCGGCCATGAGTGAGAGGGAACTCTAGTTGGTCCCAGGCAGCCATGCTAACTGACAACAGCTCATCCCAGAGCACCCAGCAAACATCAGAGTTAGTCATATATGGGCAGATGAGGCTGGCATAGAAGACCTTTGCCCTCCCATGCTATCCTCCACCAAAAGGCAGGTGACATGCTTCTTAGCCTACATTCTTTTCCCTAGGAGTCACAGTCCATCTCCTGTACAAAGCCCCTGTCCTCCAGCAAGTTGCTACTGAAATGCCAGTAGGTCAGCACCAGCCTCTACAATGTAAGAAAAGCCATCCTGTCTACCAAGTGATGATCCAAGAATGTGGCCAGATGAACACTGGAGAATTTGGCTCATGCAAGAAGGTGAAAAAGACAGATAAATGCAGTCCAACCAGGAGTGGAGAACCAATCATTCCCCACCAACACAAAAATACAAGTTGACACATCGTCCAAGTGGTGGTCATGCCAGACATTCAGCAGACAATGATAGTCTGTAAACTCCCAGAGGTTATCTTTAGCAGCCAGATAAGTGGTCCCCTAAGTGGTCCTGTTCCTTGAGGGTGGTGTTAAGGTCCATATCGAGGACAAAGATATTGATGAAGATCAAAGGATCTGAGGAAGGCAGACACCTGCTAAAAGAAGCATATCTGCTCTGAGCTCAATATCGAGACATGGACTTTGACAAGATTCAACATCATTCCTTCCACATGCGCCTGGAGGCGCAGCAGGTAGCCTAGCACAACCTTGACAACCCTAACACTTCAGACCAGAGATGGAGGAAAACAGGGAGGGCACTCCAACTAAAAGAGCCATTAAGTGACTTAAATACACCCTCTCTACCCTCACTTCAGCTGCTAGCTACCTTCAGCAGCTGGACCTATGTAAGTCTGCTGGAGAAAGTGACGCACCCCCAAGAATCCTGCATGCAAGAGGAAGGAGAACACCTGGCACCTGTGGAAACCCACCCTACAGTGTCAGGTGTTCACTGTGATTAAGACAATAGGCATTATGAGGAGGTGTTGGGGACAACCCTCACAGGTAGAAATGCTGGCAGCCCCTTTTGGACCCCACCACAATCCATGACCAATCCCTTAAGATATCTGGGGGGGGGGGGAAACAGAAGCTGCAGGTCCATTGCTCAGGTGTAATATCCTGATTCATGGTCCCATTTGCCCTGCTCTGAAGCAGCCCTCACAGCCTGGAGGATAAAGTGAAACTGCCCCCAGCATAGCAGTGCAAGCTGTACTCTATTCTTGTCATCACATGTGTTCTGGAAAAATGAGCACAGCATATCCCACAATGCAAAGGGGGTGGATGTCATTCAGTTGGGCCCCTACCTTGGCCCTAGCAGCTCACTGAAATGGGAGAAGGGAGGGAAAACATCAGCATCTGGCAGGCTGGGTGAAGGGAATTGAAATACTTCCTCCCAGGAAATGTTAGAAGTAAAGGAGACAGCACCAGGAGTGATAGAAATCCATGGGCAGAGGGAGGTAGGAGAGAGTCAGAGACAGGAATGAGATTGGGCATAGGGTCAGGAGTAGGAGGGCCAGAAGTGGAAAAAGGGTCAGGGCCAGGATTGCGGATGGCATGTGAAGCCCCAGCAACTGGGCCAGTGGGGTGCAGTGCCTCGCAATTGAGGTTGATGGGTAAGGGGAGGGTGTCCATCATGGGGCCAGGTCTAGGTGCTTCAGTGGTCTTTGTAACATCTCTGACAACTGTCGTTAACAAATCATTTATCAAGTGATTAGAAAGATGGAAGTGCTCAGCAACTGTTTTTTTGTTTGTTTTGTGATTTCTGATATCAGCTGTATGTTCATTTATTCTTTTGCGCAGCGATCCTCCTGTTTGTCCAATGTATAAGGTGTTGGGCATTTCTGGCACGTGATGGCATAGACCACATTAGCAGATGAGCAGGTAAATGAGCCTTTGATGGAGCAGCAGGCTTGATTAGGACCTATGATGGTATCTATTGTGCAGATATGTGGGCAGACTTGGCAGTGTGGTTTGTTGCAGGGGTGTTTCCCTGCTTTAATGTTTCTGTTGTTAGATTTGTAGATTTGTTAACAACCATCATCAGAGATGTGACTGGGACATCAAGACTTCAAAGAGGAACAGCTGAACTCAAATTAATATTCAAATTAAATTCTGTGAAAGTAGGATTGAATCGAGACTATGGGTTCTTTTCCCATTACAAAAGGTAATTTGACTTCAGGTTTCTCAGGGTTTGAACTTAACAACAACGAGTTGTGTGGCACTTTAAGACTAACAGATTTATTTTAAAGTGCCACACAACTCCTTGTTTGTTTATTTTTGTTGGGTTTTTTTGTTTGTTTGTTTGTTTTTTTTACTGGACTAGAATAACACGGCTATCCCTTTTGAATTTGAACTTAACAACTGCTCTGATTTGCTGTTATTGTATGACCTGTTCCTATGTTTTACACCCCCTTGCATTTATTTTCATTCCATTCTGTAAGTTCACTCATCTTCGAAGCATCTGACGAAGTGGGATTTTCTCCCATGAAAGTTCATGTGAAAAATAAATCTATTAGTCTTTAAGTGCCACACGACTCCTTGTTTTTTTTGCTCAATCTGGGTGTCGCCGTCACCTACGCAAATGAAGCAGAAAGGGAAATGAGGGCAGGGACAGCAGCCTGGTAGGAGGAAGGAGCAGCTGAGTGCTGCCTAGTGGGAAGATTTTCTTCTCCCTGTCAAGCTGACGTTAGACCCAGGACCTCAGTCTAAACAAGTATGGAGACAAGGTCTCCTCCTAGCACCACAAGGTCCTCCCTAGCAATAGCCAAGCCAATAATTATCACAAGTAGAAGGGGTCTGATGAGAGTGAGGTTAGTACTAGATGAACAGCATGAGCCACAGGTTACTATGGTGACAGAGTTACTATGGGTAGGCCTTTCTTCCCTGTAAATGAAACTCTAGTTAAAATGCTTTATCTTCCATTTTCTGTCCTCCCTTCTTGTAACTTGTGCAAAAAACTGGAACTAGAAGTATTCTCTCTCTCCTCTCCTACATAAGATCTTTGGAGGGAATGTGCTTATGATCTTTTTTCCTTGCTAAATGTTTGGTCAGTAATTTATAGGCATTGCTGTTACAAAAACAATATGTTTCAAAGTTAAGCACCTGCACACCATTGACTAAACTTGTAAGCAACAAATAAAGGTACATATAATTTTATTCATCACATAGTTATTAATATTCATTGCTTGGGTGTTAATGTAACCAATAAAGTAGGGGCCACAAACATGCAGCCCATGGGCTGCATGTGCCCTACAGAGTTATCACCTGAGGTCCCTAAGGACTCCCAGAATCCAGGGGCTCCCAACCCCTTTGACCCATGGGTTGAAAGTGACCCATGGGTTTTTTCAAATGCCAAGTCCCTTTGCTGGTTGCTGGTTGGGATCTCGGGATCAGTAGTACTTCCGGGTGGGGAGGCGGGTCAAAACTGCTGCCCTGAGCATGCTGTGGGTGAGGAAGGAGAGAATTTAACATGTAGTGGGGCTGCTTGGTGCACAGATAATGGGGACATGGCTGGGGGGGTCAGAGACAGGCAGCCACGAGGGTGAGGCTGTGGGGGGGGCAGCATGGGGGGAGAGTGCAGGAAACTAGCCGCCTGGGGGGGGGGGTTTCCCCACTGCCAGCCACAGAGGATCCAGAGCAGGGCAGGGGAGTGCTTCCCTCACCACTGTCCACAATTTGGCAAAAGCCGAGTAGGGAGCTGCTTCCACCACCACAGCCACCACGTGGCCCACCATGGTCAGGCGGAGGGGTGCCTTCTCCACTGCTGCCAGCCACAGCATGAGCCACCAGAGCTGGGTGGGGGGGTGCCTTGCCCTCCAGCTTGAGGAAGCACGGGGTGCTGGCGGCAGCGTGTGGAGGGGGTTAGGGAAGGGTTCAGGGACTCGGGGCAACTCGGGGAAAGCTGGCAGCAGGGAAGGAGGAACTGGACCTTTCCAGCAGCGGGCATCCCAATCCATCCCTAGCTGCCATGGGAAGGCAGCTGGGGACAGATCCGGCTCCTTGCTGCCAGATTGGATTGGGCCCCAGGAGGGCATATTTTAGGGTTCAGCCCTCAGGCCAATATTCTAGTCCTCATGTGGCCCTCATGGTCATTTGAGTTTGAGACCCCTGAAATAAAGGGTCTTTGGGGAATTGTCATGAATATAGAGCTTTTACATATTACATAAAAGGATTGCAATACCACCACCTCCTTGCTCAGTAAGAACATCAAGGGTGAATAAGCAGGCAATCAAGGGCAACATTCAATCCAATTTGCCTCTGGAACTCCCTGTTTTTTTCTTCTAACAGGACCCCAGATAACAAGGAAATGAGGGGATTCCTGCCAGGTTTATCTCAAGAAAGGACTCCAGAACAGAGATGATGCAACCTACACCTGCTGCCTTCAGTGCCTCAGCCAGTGCCACCTGCTGGGCTACAGAAGGGGGTGTGGTAAAATGATTGTGTCAAGTAGCCCCTTTCATGGTCTTATAAGTGGTGACCGCATTCACACCAAGAGGTACTACTGAGCTTGAGACTTGTATTTGCCATGCATGCCCTGTATGAGCACCCTGTCCTCTGAGGTGGAAGGCTAGTCAACAGAGGCAGGATTTAAGGGCAAGGGCAAAGGGGTTGGGTCACAGGAAGATTGTGTGGGACAGATAGCAAAGGAAAGAATCCCCTTAGGGTAAGCCCCAAACAGTACTCAAAAATGATGGTCTTGGCTCTCTTCCCTCCATAGGCCCTGCCTGACTACACCCAGCATCGCTGAATTCCCCCTCCCCCAACCTTATCAGAACAGGATGGAATTGAATATTACTACTAATTTAAACACACAGGGGTAAGTAAATAAATCAGTGAGCAGACACAGAATACAGTTTAAAGGAAACTGAGTAACTAGCATGTTCATAGCCCTTTTTCCAACTCATAGGGTACACTGCCCAGAGTTCAGAACCTCAACCCCTTGCTTGTGTGGGCATGCTTGGAGGATCAGTGACTGAGACAAGGCAGCTTTCTGCTAGTCCAGTGTATCTGCTCAGAACCATGCTGAAGATCCAGAGTGAGCCCAACCAGTGGGCTGTAGTCCTGGCCCTGGTTCAAAGGGACTGCCACACTGCCTCCCCTCGGGCCCAGTCAGTGTCTCAGCAGACTCCCTTGCTTTACAAGCCCTGATCCAAATTGGAGGAGGGGGGAGACGCTCACACCCTCACTGCAGATCCTGCTCAGTCAGCTCTAGGCTCAGACCCTGCTTTGGGCTAAGTAAGCCACCAAGCTCTGAAGCTCCCTTCTTGAGTGAACCTCCAGCAGCCTCAGGAACCCCAGGAGCACTCACAGCAACTTCCAGATTCAGACATGTCTCTCTCCCTCTGTGGAGACCCTTTTGTCCCCCATCTGCTTCCTGGAGGGGCAGGCAGGGTCCCTTCCCCTTTCCCAAGGGATCATGGGAGTTATAGTCCCTCAATGGAAAACTTACAGCATATAGGAACTGCTTAAATGTTAACCTCCTACTTGATTTCAGAGGCCCCTAAAGTACAGGGTGCCTGTGTGTGTGTGTGGGTGTGTGTGTGGGTGTGTGGGTGTGGGTGTGTAACCATATTCTGAAAAGTTTCCCTTTTATGAAACCTTCCCCTGTCATTAAACATACATATTGCTAATAAATTTTGAAGCACTGAAAGACATATTCCAAAAGTTCAATAAATTGTTCACATTTTAGACATACTTACTCCCTGAATCAGTAGATTCCCAGTGTCGTGCTGTCAAATTCAGAAAGGTTGTGCTGGAATTAAATACTCTGGCTCAGGCTTTAACACAGGAATGAGAGCTGATCTAACCTGACAGTCCTCTAGAAATAATCATTCTGACTTGTCAAAGATGGTGCATGCCAGGATGTCTACATTATACAAAAATGAAGCAAGCATAAGTGAAAAAATAGGAGAAATCTTAGAGAGCTCTATGGTGAAAAGATAAATATGGGAAGGAAAAGAGACAGAAAACAAAACTGGAATGAAAGAAATAAAAAAGTAGTCATTATACATTGGTTCTGACTCACAACTTAGTTTTAACCTTTAACTGTATCGAATGTGTTCTTCAGAGAGGAGAAATACATGTCAAACAGGTGTGCTGTGTAAGTCTGGCAGATTTGTAGGTTAGTGATAATTTAGTCATATGTTAGCTGGTTATGGCTGACCCTTGGGCATGGGCATTGCTGGCATTGGGCACATGGGACCCAATCCCCGAGTTCCAGCACCAGTGCCCCAAGTCCAGGTGGGGACCTGGGGCTGGGCTGCCAGTGGCTGCAGCATCCAGATCTGACCCTGATGGGGGACCTGGGCCTTGGCTGCTCGAGGCAGCAGGATCAAGACCTGACCATGGCTGGGGACCCACAGCCAGGCTGCCAGCAGCAACAGGATCCAGCTCTGACCCTGGCTGGGGACCTGGGCCAGGCCACTGACTGGCAGGTGAATGATCCAGCTCCTGCCCTGCCTCCTGCCAGGCACCCAGGACCAGCAGCAGAAGCCTGATCTGGTCCCTGGCCATGGAGCTTGGGCCAGATCTTGCCTGGGGGCCACATTAAGGCCTGGGGGCAGAGCTGGCATAGCAGGGCCTGAGGCCAGAAACTTTTTTGAGGGCAGTGACACCACTGCTCTTGGGAGGAGGCTAGAGTTGGCGGTGACCAGTTAACATAGAGTCATGAAAACACAGTGCTGGAACAGACCTCAAGAGGTCACCCAGTCCATCCTATGTACTGACGAAGGATTTAGATATTTAAGCCTGTCTACACTAGTGTTAAAAAAAGTATAGGTAAAACATGTTGGTTCATGTTTAGGCATGAACTGTTTTCTTAGTCTAAACATATCCATTTTACTACTATTCCACATGAAGCTGACAAAGTAAAATAATCTAATGTGTCTAATGTCTAATGGACCACTTTTGGTGATGACACCATATCTCCTGCAAGGATTTCCCGTCTGCTCTTCTCTCCCTAAATACACATTTTTATCATACATTTTTAGTTCTCTCATTCTGTTCTGCTCAACATGAGAAACTCCATCACTCTGGTTGTCAGTCTCCCTGTGTCATTGATGTACTCATTTTGTTTTCACCATCAGTTATTGTGCAGAAATGCTGAAATGGACGTGCCATATTAAAAAATAACCACTGTTTACTAAAAGTAGCAAATTGCCATCCCCAAGGTTTTCATCTGATTCAGCTGAATGAACTTGTGTGAGATATGAACATCTATAAACTGTGAATTAAGTCAAATATATTCAAATGATTTCTTAGAGAGGCATCAGAAAGTAATAAGTTTCTGTCCTCTCAGGAACGTGATGCCATAGCTGTGACAGAGCACATGGAATTAACATACAACATTTTTTTAAAATATAATTACTCTTTTCTCTATATGTAGAATAGTGAAAAGATTTTGCAAGACAAGAGACCGTAAAAGGAAGGACCTTTTCCTGCAGACTCAGCACAACACTGAAGATAGTCTCCTAACCTAAAATCTGTGTCCTATTTTTGTTCCAGTAGATCTGACCTCATCTTCCTCTATGTGCTGTTACCCACTGTCTGACTCAACTACTTTGATTTGCTGTTGCAGTATGACCTGATCTCAAGACTTATACTTCCCTCCATTTAGTTTCCTCCCGTTCTGTAAATTCCATCATCTTCAAAGCATTTGATGAAGTGGTATTTTCTCCCATGAAAGCTCATGTGATAAATAAATTTGTTATTCTTTAAAAGTGCCACCAGACTGCTTATTTGTTTAACTTTACCCCATTCATGCTTCCAACCTATTCAACAAAATGAGGTATAATGGCTTTTCAGTTAAATGTGATTCTGCTGAAGTTTGTTCAGGTTCTTGGATAAAGATGACAAAAACTGACTCATTGATGGATTCCATGGGGTGGGGGGGTTAAAGCATTTTTCAATGTTCCACACAAAAGCTACATTAAGATCCCGATTCAGAAAAGTATTTAAGTACATATTTACCTTTAAGTAAATACCAAATATGTGTTTAAGTGCCTTCTTCAACCACTGTCTGTTTGTCTATATATTATAGTTACGCTAAATTCAATTGTTACAGTGCCTATCTATGCATCCTTTATTTCACCAATAAGGCCCAGATCCTCAAAGACACTGAGGCACCTGACTCCATTATAGGTATCATATTGAGCTAGGCACCTCAGTATCTATGAGGATGTGCATAAAAACCCACTCACTTTATTCAGACAGTACCTACTGTAATTGGTTCTAATCATATTGGAGGTTATACAAATAAATAATTACAAATTAATATAGGCCCTTCTTTTATACTGGTTTCCCTTTATATTTTTACCTCAATGGAGTTATTCCAAATGTACACCAGTGTAGATAAGAGAACATGCTCCATAGATGATAGTTTCTCTTTTCTCTAAAATACAAATTAATAGTCATGTCAACACCAATATACTAAAAATTTAAGTGATGTATTTGTTTTCCTTTAAGGACAGGTACACCTGACTCATGTATATGTTTATGTATATATTTTTTCCATGCTGGAACAAAATGTCAAAATAAACATTGAGTATTTGTATCTAGTATAGATGGTGAAATAATTAATTGCAAACTTAGTCCTAATTTCTGTGCATGACTTGTTTCTAATTTCTGTAAACATATTTCATTACTTTGAATTATTTCCTTCAGTTTGGATGAGCCATTTTCTGTTCCAGAATTGCTTGCAAATGGCTTCTTTGACTATCTGCAATTATTTAGTCTTGATGTTATGTGGTGTTTTGCTGAACTCAGAACTCTTGGTAACTTTATTCTTTGTGAGACTATGTCAGGAAATAAATCAATGAGGACACAGTCATCTATTTGATAGATAGTTGATGCAAGCAAGCAAACAAAAGTGCTTGCACTCAAAGTTTCTACTTCATTTAGTCTTCAGCACTTACACGTGTCCACAATAGGATAGTAGAGCACCCCAAAATCATATTTATCAAGGGTCTTGAAGAAGTCTTAAGAGAGTATCTGTACATGTCCACTGGCTAGCTTTCCATCTTCAGGGGAACTTGAGATGTGCCCAAGTGTTCACCAAACTCACATTTCTTCCTCTATTTTAGTATCCAGTGTACTGGTATTACACTGCCTGTTCATCAAAAGACTTCTGAGATGAGGCTAAATTGAAGGTGGAGAGCCAGACAGTCCTGTATGCAATTTTCTATCAGTCAAGAATAGGAATGTAAAAGCCTAAATGTGTAAGCAGTAATCAGCTGTTAAAATGTTGTAAACAGTTGATTACCATTTAAAATAGTGGGAAAGGAGAAGAGAACAGCAACTGGGCTCAGCTCCCCAGAAATGAAAGCAGCTGGGCAGCTCTTGTTCTCAGAGGTTAAAGTATAATTTGGCAGGCCCTGGAACCCTCCTAAATTGGCAGGCCCCCCTCATGATAGTGCAGGCCCCCTTCACACCAAAGCAGGTCCCCTCCCATAGCCCAGCTACTGCCCCCCAAATGCCTGTTCCCCACCCCAGGTACTTCCCCTCACACACCAACCACCCACCCCAGCTACTGCCTCTGTCCCCCATCTTGCCACTGGTCCCCCAACCCTTCCCTGAACACCTGCCATGCCACCCAGTCTTCCACTGCTGCCCCAGGGCAACCCCCTCTCCTGTGCCCTTTCCCCACCAGGCATGCTTGCCTGTCCCCAAATCAGGGACTTCCCTAACACCCCCCTGCACTCCTTGAATTTCCCAATACCCCCCAGTTGTCAGCTAGTAACTTAGTTATACCAAATTAGTGAACACCACCTACACCCCCCAACCTCCCTCTACATTCCCTCAATTTCAAGTTCTAGAGAGAATACTGCCTCGACCCCCCCCCACCACCACCAGAGCCCCTTACCTGGCCACCATGTCACCGGAGCGGTCTGGCCCGGGCTGAGTCTCTGGCCTGAGCTGGCTCTCACTGAGCAGGCTCAGAGCCTCTGAGCCTGCTCAGTGAGAAGAAGTTCACACTGGAGCCTCAGCCTGGGCCAGGGCAGCTCCCCTGCTTCCCGGAAAGTGACAGCATGCCATTCAGGGGCCTGCTATATTTAGGGGCTCAGATTTGGGGACCATTAAAATAGAAAATGGAACCAGAATGCTGTGTTTCAGGGCCTGCTGTTTTTAAATGGTGGGCCCCAGAACACAGTGCTCCAGATCCTTTTTCTATTTTTAGGGCCTCAGAGCACTGACCCCTAAAAATAGTGGGCCCTGGAATGGCATTCTGGGGCATTCTGCTTTACTTTAACCAATGTATGTTCTGAAGGAGAGGAGGAGCCTAGCACAAAGGGGGGAGAATGGAGTCTCAGCTGGGCTTAACTCAGCTCTTCCTGAGTGACAGCTGCCCAGCTATGGTTCTGCACGTGTGGTGGGGGGGGCAGCCACAGCTAGGCAGCTCTTGCTTGACAGTGAGGAGCTGAGCCCAGCATGGCTTCCCCACATGTGTTTAACCATTTAGACTAGGGGTCTCAAATATGCGGCCCGCAGGTCGCATGCGGCCCGCAGAGCTACTTCCTGTGGCCCCTGATAACCCTCAGAATACTGGAACTTCCACTTTTCCAACGCTTGGGTTGTCAAATGCCGAGCCTCTCTGCAGATGGAGATCAAGCAGCCTTACCTCCCTCCTGCGTTATCAGCCACTGACAGGGAGGAGCTGAACTGCTGCCTGGGAGCTGCCCTATTCATATGCAGCAGTTGATCAAGCAGCTGAAGCAGGCTGAGCCATCCAGAGAAGGCTCAGGTAAGGGGGCCTTAAAGGAGGGCAACCTGAGCCTGTGGGGAGGGTTCACAGGGGGCTCCATTCTGGGGGAGCACCAGAAAGCCCCACCACTAGCCACAGCACAGCCCCAAGGGTTTTCCCACTGCCAGTCCCGGCACAAGCAGGGGGTGTTCCCCCCAAGAGGGTGGAGTAGTGTTTTTAATTCCGCCTACCCCAGTGCTGCTAAATTCTGGCAATTTCAAAAGGGATAGCTGTGTTAGTCTAGTCCAGTAAAAAAATTCTGGCAGGAAAGGGATGTTTTCTCCTCTGCCAGCCCCACTCAGCCAAATTCAAGTGACCAGGTGGGTGGGGGTTGTTTCCCCTTCTGCCAACCCCAGAGCGGATAAATTCAGGTGGGCGGGGAGTGTTTTCCCCTATGCCAGCCTCACAACAGACAAATTCAAGTGGGCAGGTGGGCAGGGGGTGTTTCCCCCTCTGCTGACCCCAGTCTGGCCAAATTCGAGCAGGTGGTGGGGAGGGTGTTTCCCCCACCACTGGCCCTAGTGCTGTCCCCAGGGCCAGGCAGGGGGCTGCTCATTTACAGTCCTGTGGAGGGTTCTGACCAACCCGTTTGCAGCCCTGTCCTGGGATGTGGCTGCTCTCCTCCCATCCTGGCTTGGGGATACATGCAGCCCCCTCTTTTTAAAACCAAAAAAACCAAAGATCTTCTAAAACTATTGAATTTTGTTTAAAAAACTAAAACCTTTATACAAACTTAATTTCAATTAAATTTAATTCAATTTTAATAACTCAAACTGCAATTAATTTATTTCAATTAACATCAATTTGAATTCAATAAATTAAATTTTAATTTAATTTTGATTTAATTAACCTGTGGTCCTTCAGGGTTTGAAAAAGAATATTTTTTGCCCTCAAACCAAAAAAGATTAGACACCTCTGATTTATAATGTAAAATTTTAAGTGTGTTTGTTTACTCTTTGTGTTTTTGATGATTTTTCCATCTTGGATGGAAGTAATTCCAAAAGGAAACATGTTTTGACTTTGGAAAGATTGTCAAAATTAGCACAGACTTCATGTTACAGTTTCAAAAAAGTCCAGTTTCAGTGGTGCGGCCCTTGGCCAATATCCTAGTCCTCATGTGGCCCTCAAGGTGATTTGAGTTTGAGACCCCTGATTTAGACTTTCTATTTTTAGAACATTTAAATAGATTGTCAATTAAACAAATATGTATATCCTTAGTGAGGAAGAGACCTTTCCATCATTTCACCAGATGTATATTCACCTTTCCCATCTTGACTTTGGAAAGACCTTCTTTTAGCTGCTTTCAGAAATAAGCACAACAATAGGTATTCAAGCCTCTGGCAATGATTTAAACAGGTTACTGGACCCTGAGCTATCAAAAATCTAATCTTACATAAGCTGTGTGAACGATCAGCTAAGGCACAAGGTACTGTTTCAGGTTCCTGACTAGGTGATTGGTTTTTAAAACTAAAAGTGATCTGTGACAACACAGCACATAATAAAAAATATACTAGTTATATATTTTCCAGTCAGCATTCATCCACACTGAAACCTGTAAAAATGTCAGGTTTGTGAACGTTTTCACAAGAATGTTTAAGGCTGGATATATTACAATAATTATTCTCCCCCTACAATGACCACAGCAGATTGGCTGCCTTTGGTAATTTCAGTGAGGTCTGAGGTCTGGCAGCCTTCAGATCTTGCATACTTTGTGGCTTCTTTTTAATCAGCTGTTTTTAGGAGTTGAAGTAAGAAATACTCATTAATTATCTGACCTGCTCTGCACAAATGCAAAATCATTTACCTGAGGAAGGAAGAAAGAACAAGCAGGTCAAAAGCAGCATCAGAGTGTAGGCAAGGCTGACAATTGTCCATAATATAAGTCAGGAGAGCAAAGGTTCAATAATACATACACTCTTCTCCTCACCCATGAAAAGAAGGACAGTTTGTAAATATTAATTCTTGAGAGAGAAATGTTATTTGTAATATACTGCTTTAGGCTATATAATATTTTTGTAAATGATAAATAAGGCTAGATAGAAAGCTCTGGAGACTGAAGTTTTCTATCTACCAAAGCCAAGATGCAGTACTAATGGAAGAAATGTAAATGAGAGTTCCCATACCACACTGTACACTGATCAAGTGAAAACATCTTTATCATCTCTAGTCAATGGACATTTCTAGGGACAATGGCTGCACAAAATGCTTTGTTGCATTGATGCTCGCTGTAATACTTTAGCACTTCCATACAACAATTCTATATATGATTCCTGAAGCACTTAACCCATAGGGACAACATAGCTGCTAGGACCAGGGGGTTCTATATTAAAATATGTCATTGTGGGATTGACTTAAGGGCTATGTCTACATCTATTTATTTAGTTTGGACTTAGAAGTCCAAACTAAATTAGTCAGAGTTTAGTCTGAACAGGCCTCAGGCTAATTTGGACTAACCCTGGCTTTTTAGTTCAAACTAGTTGTGAGGCCAAGTTCAAACTGAATTTTTAGTTCAAACTAAAAGTTAGTTTGAACTAGAAAAAGCAGCCAGTTCAAACTAACAACTTTTTTAGTTCAACCTAGCATGACTACATCACACTAGTCTGAACTAAAATTTGAACTAAGTGCTTAGTTCAAACTTACTGTTTGAACTAATTGGTTCAAACTAAGCTTTGCCTAATTCAAACTAGCTAAGGGCTCATATAGACCTGGTCCAAATTAGTCTGTAACTAGGCTGTCTGTGGTGATTACAGCAGTTCAGAGACTGTCTCTGACTCTGGTTCTCAAGGCTCATTCTCAAAGTGCAGCTCTTCTCTATAGTACCCTAGTCTGAGCTCTGAGACCTCACAGTGAAACTGCCCAGGTAGGTCTTGAAACTAGCAACAGCTCCCTCAGACCCCTAAGTTGCTTAAGCACACTTTTTCCTGGAGTTTCAACTCTGGTTTATGGTTTTCCTCTTCAGGGATGTGGTATAGCTGAAGGTCATGGATAAAAGTTTTCTAACAGAGTTAGGGCATGTCCACACACACTTTTAAAATTGAAATAATGCTGATTGTACCAATTTCAAGTCAGGAAGGTCCACACAGCCTACCCTTACATTGAAATGAGGAGTTCCCCCATTTCACTATAAGGGAAGCTCATATTGATAAAATAAAACCTAGTTTTATATTGATATGATGATTAAATTGAAACCATTAATTGATATAATCCTGTGTAGATGCATTATTTTGATATAACAGTTATATCGATTTAACATAATTTGACCTTCTTCCTTCCAGGTTCCATGGAAGGAAGGGCCAGGGTTCAGGAGTGTGAGGGGGTAAAAGGAACCCCCCATGCCCAGCCCCTGGCATGCAAGCTGGGTGGTGAGGAGAAGAGCCCCCTGCACCCAACTCCCTGGCCTCTGGCTACAGCATGTGTACCAGGAGCTGGGCATGGGGGGGGGCTCTTCTCCCCATTGCCCAGCCAGCACTTGGGGAGCTAGGCATGGGGGTTCCTTTCTCGCCACCTGGCTCTGCACCCAGAGCTGCTGCCAGGTGAGGGGATATGTGTTTTATTTTTTAACAGAATGACGCCTGAGTTTTAATTATCCCGTGATAGACTTTGCTCTTCTAGTTCTTATCATGACAGCCTTTTTCCCCATCTTCATCTTCTGCTGTGATACTTTCTTTAACAACTTATTTTAAAGTTGCATTTTTCCGATGTAACCGTGGAAACATTGTTTCTTCAATTAATTATTCATACGGTCTCAACTTCCTAATTTTCTGCACAGGAGATAAACATTTAGGCTAGGTGTTTTGAGGTGGATGTTTATTTATTATTATTATTATTATTATTATTATTATTATTATTATTATTATAGTTTTTGTTTGAGGGTCTTTTATCTTTGTTAGCTATGTATCTTGTCTGTTTTCTTACCACAGTACTTTAGCTGCTTCCTCTTAAGACTTTATTTATGATCTTTTTTATGTTAATACAAACAAATGCCATATAAAATAGTGAGTTACTCTCTATAGCTGTTCTTTAATGCCATCTCTTTTTAACACCATTAATACATTTAAAATACATTCTTATCAAAAAGCAACCATTGTCATCTTAAAAATAATATAAAAGTATATATAATAAATTGTGGAAGCTCAATAGTGGTAAAAGATGAAACAGCTAAGGATCTAGTTCAAAGACTAGAACAAATTAGATAGAGAAGAATTCATTGTAACATATATAGTTCCTTAAAGGAAACATATCTGATAGATTTATTCTATATGTAGCTTTAGATGTGCTAAGTATTTTATATTGCTAATTTAAGATCAATTATCATAGTTTCACAATCACAAAGTAATAACATACTTCAAACATGTTAGGATTAAATATTGTAGAGATGAGAAGATTTGTTTGGTCTTGATTGCATTCTCGTCTATAAAGTTTGCAGCTGTTGTTAAACCTCACAGCAACGCTTACTGACAAGAAACAAGGCTTTAAAAATGTTATATTGTGTGGACAAGTAATTTCTTTTGAAATCTCTTCAGTATCTTCCAGCCCACTGTGTTTAATTTCAGAATCCAGTGTTATCATAAAATAGAGAAAACAGTTAATCCCTTCACTTTTATATCAGACTGCATCAATTTGCATCCAACATCAAAAATAATTATGAGGAGTGCATGCTCATAGGCTCTCTAGAATTTCAGAGTATTGGCCCCTGCTGTAAACTTTTGATCCTTTTCTGTCATTAACATAGCATACTGCTATGGGATTTTTAAAGTCATAGATTGCAAGGATCATGATTTCAGGAATTCAAGGTAAGAATATACATCCTGGGTGATTGAAGGATGAAAATAACAGAGTGGAAATTTGACCATAATCATATCTTAAAGCAATTTACACAAATTCTTGTTCCCATCTTTAAGGAAAGACTAACACACCTTGTAAAAACTTAGTGAGGTCTCACATTAAAGACTGTGGGGTTCTCAGAAGGTATTGTGTAACTCAGATGGCTAGACTATTACTCTGGAATTCAAGAGACCAGTATTCAATTTCCTCCTCTATCACAAATGTCATCAGACAGAAAATCATAACACTTCTCTATTAGCTATGTAAATCCTGAGGCTCTTTGAACTTCTTTTCATGTGAAGCTAAGTCTATAGCTTTTGGAACCAAATATATCAAGGGGCATGACTACACACACAGGTTTATTTCGAAATCAGTCCTTTCGAAAGGACCAATTTCAAAATAAAACCCTTATTTTGAAAGGGCTCCTTTTGAAATAAGGGAAACCGCGGGATCGAAACGACCGTTATTTCAAAACGGATGTTTTGAAATAACGCCAATGGGTCTGCTGTTCCGAACCGCTGTTTTGAAACAACGGTGTTGTTTCGAAATAACGGGTCTAAAGGTGTTATTTCAAAACATCCGTTTCGAAATAACGGTCGTTTCAGGGGGGTAGGTTTTACTTTTCTGAAAGGACGATCCTTATTTCGAAAGGACGAGGTCCGCCCTTTCGAAATAAGGGAACGTCACGTAGACTGAATTTTTTTTATTTTGAAATAACGGGTGTTATTTCGAAATAAAAGGGCTGTGTAGATGTGCCCAAGGACTAGAGTGCCTGAAAGCCAGGTTCTTAATAGCCAATACCTGGTGCACCAAGATCACCCTAAATCTGTATTCCTTCTTGCTTCTACAATGGGTAGGGAAATCCACAAAGCCTAAGCAACTGTTTGGTGAATGACTCTTGGCAGAGCATCTCAAGCATCGAACATACAGGTCCATTCACCTGACCATTTTGTCATATCTATAGCTTTGTAAAACTTTCCCATCCTCATAAATGGAGAGGGCAAACTATCACTCCAAATCAAGTACATTACATGCAACAAAAACTAGATATAGGAAATGACTGGATAGTTGGTTCTCTGATCTCTTGGGCTGGTAAAGAAAAGACACTTGGGCGTACTGGGTTTCAAAGATACAGGCTGAATCATCTGGATCTGTGATGGCTGCATAAGCACCTTGTTATGGTTTTATTGCTTTCAATAGTTGTGCAGTTTGTGAGAGAGCACATGAAGCCTCCTTCATCAGAGATCTGCTAAAGCAATTTAATGGAGGTGAAATATGCATGCTGTAGTAGGGCAAGCTCGTCACTACTGTTACCAAGATCAAAGAAAACCTGAAATTTCTGTTTTAAATAGTGTCAGTCTTTCAAAGCAATAGACACACCAAGAAAACATCAACATCTGTTATGTGCTGGGGATTTTTAACCAATCCAGGAAATCTTTGCCAAACATTTGCACAATGTGCCATAGAAATGTCACTAGAGGGTGGACTACAGTGTCACTTTCCAAACAAATGTCATTTTATAAGTAAATACCATCAACTGGGAGAGATTACATTAAGCAAAGAAGCTGGGTGACTAAGGGTATGTCCACACACAGGTTTTAGATCGAAATAACACTGGTTATTTCGATTTAAAAGATGGCATGTCCACACAACATTTCCCTATTTTGAAATAAGGAAAATCATTTCTATATAATAAAGCCTAGTATGATATTGAAATGAGGGGTATCTCGAAACTGTCATTTTGAAATAATCCAGTGTGGCTCTGTTATATTGATATAGCCCACATATCGATATAACAGTTTGACGTTCCTCCCAGGGTGCATGGCACCCTGGAAGGTAGCCCCCACCTCAGTCCCCTGGCCAGGGAGTGGATCAGCAGCCTGGCCAGGGAGGGAGGGGAGTGCAGAGAGGCACAGGGGGTTCCCAGTCCCCCACAGCTGGATGGGCTAGTGGTGGGGGAAACACTCTGTGCCCAGCTTTCCCAGCACTAGCCAGGCACATGGGGAAAGGGAGCCTAGAGTGCCTGGCTTCCACACACAGCTGTCGGGAATGCGGGGAAAGGCAGCTCGGTGTGCCCAGCTTCCCCACACAGCTGCCGGCTGGCAAGGGCAGAAATTCCTGTGCGCCCGGCTTCCCCACAGCTGCCAGGCTGCAAGGGACATGGAATCCAACATGCCTGACATCCCCCCGCAGCTGCCAGGAGTGGATGGGGCAGAGACCACAGTGCTGCTGGCTTCTCCCTTCAGTTTCCGGGTGCACGGGACTCCCTGCCCCCCTCCCCACTTGGCCAGGTGTGGGGAAGCCAGGGGCATGGGACTTCCTGCCCCTGCCACCCAGCAGCTGCAGGGGGAAGCCCAGCATGCAGGGTCCCATCTCCCCCCTGCCTGGCTGCACCAGAACGCTGCAACCAGTCTAGGGGGATGTCTTTTCACCCAATGGGCTCCAGGAGCCCGGATCCAGTGGGGGCTTTTTTTCCCTTGCCGCTGGCCCTCCTGGGGAGAGCCAGGCAGGGGATTGGGTGGCAATATGGCCCTGCCAGCAGGTCATGTTGCCACACCTCCCAGAGTGTCCCCTCCTAGAGTGAACTAACAAGTCCTGCCTTGCACATGCTAGTTTTTTTTTTTTGTGGGGACCTGTTAAATCGATTTAAGTTAAATTGATTTAATGGTTGTTATATCAATTTACTTAAATTGCTTCAAGTTAAATCAATTTAACTCTCTGTGTGTGGAGATAGCCTAAGTGTCTGATAATCCAAACCAGAAGTAATAGAAGACATAAATACAAGTGGTGGAAATACCAGTCACTTTGTTTCCCCTCTCTGCAGCTGTGTTGTTTTTGCAGTGGCAGCAAGTAGTAGTAATAGTGCTTTTTGAATCATCACTATGCTGAAGTTCCAACTTACAGCTAACAGGACACAAGTGATGTTGCCTTCTCTCTTGTCAACAACTCCAGCTGCAGCAGAATTCACTTCTCCTTCTTACTTCACCAAATCTTTCATGTTATGGAGCTTTCAACACCCGTCAATGTTTCCCTAGCTCCCCTGCTTCTGGATGCTCCTCCAAGCCTTCTTACCTGGTCCAACCTTCCTATTCAAGAGCAAAGATAAGCAGGGCTGTGCCATCACTTGGAAACTTTTCTCTATCTTTCTTGCTGTCATGCTCCTTCTCATTGCTGACAAGTCCCCCTCCAGATTTGACATCCACTATAGAATGCATAGCAAGCTCTTCAGCCTCAATTGCCTCCAATCCAAGACAAAGACTATCAGTGAATCAATCCTTGAACTCCAATATGCAGATGATATGCCTTGTGCAGCCCCTTGTAAGAAGACCTTCAAAAACTACTCAATACTTTCTCAGAGGCTTTCAACCTTACTCTCACCACCAATAAAATTAAAGTACTCTACCAACTGGCTCCAAATCACCAGAATCTAACTGCCATATGTGAGACTAATAAAGAAACCCAATAGTGTAGTGGCTGGCCCTTCTGTTTAATATGCAGAAAGTCCTAGGTTCAAGGCCCAGGGGGTTAGACTTGATGATGTCATGAGGTCCCTTCCAACCCTGTGATTCTATTCTAACATTGTGTATTCCTTTACCTTGGCAGTTATCTGTTGAAAGCTGCAATTGATGAGAAAATCCAATTGTACCTCCAGTGTGTCAGTCAGATTTCAGACACTTGAGAAAATATGCCTTTGAAGATTATGATATTTAAGAATGAAAGTAAGCTTTGTGTGTATGAGGCCATTGTTATCCCTGACCTCTTGTACGGTGCTGAACCTTGGAACATATAGCAGATACCTCAAAGTTCTTGAATGATACAATCAATGGCAATTCCACATGATCTTTCAGATCATTAGGATTACTGACGTACCAACAACAGTGTTATATTTGAAGCTAATCTGTGATCCAACACCAACTCACCAGCATGATCATATTCTTTGAATGCCACAAAAATTAACTCCCTGGTTATGTTTTCACAATTAAGCCATGGACAAAGGACAAGGAATGGATAAAAATAGCCTTTCAGACATCCTCAAAGCCAACATGAAGTGCAATATCAACATAAATCCATGGGAAATCCAAGACCCTGAGTAACCAACATACAAAAGGACCTTGTGGCAAGGATACCAGGATTTCAAGATACAATGGAGACAAGAGGAAATGGAGAAATGAGAAACATGGAGTGTCCTGCAATCCTACTCACTAATTCAGATCCACCCCTTCTATTGGGAAATGTTTTATCCAGTTGTGACAAGGTTTATGGATCCCTGAAACTGATCTCATTTGCCCACTGTAGACACATGAGTAATAACTGTCTGCCGTTTTATGAAAGACAATCATCCCTGAACTACAAGAGATCACCAGTGCTTCTGGATGCTTTAAATCTCGGACCATCTTCTCTGTTTCACCATAGCCAAACGACTTCAAAACTCTGCCACACTTAGGTTCCCAAAATCCTGAAGTGAAAATATTAGGTCTTTTCCAATCATTTGTTCCACCTGTACTTGTGAGCATTTCCTTTGCTCTAATTTGCCAGTATGCCTACCTCCACTTCACTCTGATGATGGATGTCTGTTTCTGTGTTTCATGTGCACCTTGAAAGGACACCAGGAGGTAGAAACTAATCAGCATTATTAGCAAATTAATCACAAAGCCTGATGAGACTTACAAGCTGCATATCAGCCCTGTGCACACAGTGGAGGTAAATCTTTGGGGCCTCTCACTCATTCTATGTAGATTGTGAGGAAATGGGGATTACAAGTCCCAGACTATCATGAACTCAAGCAGAATATAAGAATGTAAAATCCTCCACAGAATCTTGAATCTGTAAAATGCCTGATAGGAAGAATGAGAGTTCATCTTCTCTTTCAGAGGAGAAAGGAATGCCTACTTTTACTAAGTTCAGAGAAAATCACAAAAATATTTTTATTTTAAAAAGTATTTCTTCTAATGTCCATTATATTTTTCCTCCATTGTTTCACAGTTATTCTGTAAGTAGGTGAACTATTGTACATTTTAGAAATTAGAATTTGCACAAGTTATCCAAAAAGCATTATAAAACACCAACAGTTTTAAGAACATAGTACTAGTGAAAGGGAAGCAGCAGGATAGGCATTAATAATGCAAAGAGGTTAGTGATGTGTGTGGATACATCTATACACTATCAAGATAAGCTTAATCTGCATCTACATTTTTAGAATAATATGTACTCAATCAAAGGCCTATCAATACAAGGGGAAGGCAGGTAACTGGAAAAGAAGAGGCAGGAGGAGTCCAAGAAAATTATAGGTTTCTATTTAACTTAAGTGTTCTGCAATGTGCACTCAGTTTCTAGTGGTGCTAATGAGAACCCCAGATTACACATCTGCCTTTATGATTTATAGTTTAGAAGACGAGGCAACAGATGGGTAAACAATGAGGTATTAAAAAGAGGATTTCTCTCTATTGCAATGATGTGGGATCCACTAAAATATCCTGATTGCTGACAGTTATGCACAATAATAATGTCTGTGCGTTAAATATTGTATGAACTGCTCTGCTGCCTAGTCATCTACCAATTCTAGTCATGTCTTACGTACTGATAGCCCGAGGCTCTAATAATTTGAGTGTAAAATCTTTTTCAGTTATTAGAACTCTTGGTTCATTTTTTGTAATGTTTAATTTTTACTCCATGTTGACAATCCTGACAGCCTCTGAGATAAATTATTGTTGGATGTGGGAATCAGATATTAGGGTGGGCTATACACAAAAAGAAGACACAGTTTAGAACATATAGTTAAAGATTAACCTGTGACAGAACATGGGACTTAAATTACCCTGAACAAGGGAATGTTTTCAAGTCAGATTGAAATCTGGTTCCAAATTCTTTGCCTTGCATAAGACACAATCCTATACTCTTGGTGCCGATATGAATCATTGCCACTGGATGTAATTTGGATTTATGAGCTGTTACAACTCTGATATAAACTTCCATCAAAGGGATAGTATTACACAAGTCATTATTACAATACAATAATCACAATTATTACAAGTATTACAATAGAAAAACATTCTGCAGAGATTAGCAAACATAATATGATTAGAAACCCATTTCAAATTGTATTTTAAGCAGTTATCACAACAATTCTTCCATATTTATTTTCCGCTCCAAAACCATCTTAAATTTAAGGTATATTTCATTAGGAAAAGCAAATATTAAAATCATATTTGAATTCAGATTTTTGTTAACAATAACTATATCCATAATATGAAAATTAAAAAAAAAAAAGGAAATACAGCTTATCCTATCTTTGTAAGTATTTCATCATGAGATGAAAAATTATAGTGTAGCTAGTTGTAACAGACTGGTAGTGTTTGCCTTGAAACAACAGGTGGAAAAAAAAAGTGACATCATGGTGGGATTCTTCTGTGGACCAACAAAGGAAGAAGAGGAGATAGCTGAGGCATTTCCAGAACAGATACCTGAACGATCCAAAAGTAAAAGGAGACTTTAACTACATGGACATCCCTTGGACAAATTATATGGCAAAACACAACATGCACAATAAATTCTTGATATATACTGGGGACATCTTCTTGTTCAGAAGGAAATAAACAAGGTCTTATTCAAGAAGGGGGAGAAGTAGAAGTGATAATGAAGGTAGGAAGGCCAAAAGGACAAATGGAGTTGCAGCTAGCGAGGGATGTAAAGGATAACAGGAAGGGGTTCTACAAGTATGTTAATAACAAGAAGAGGATCAGGGATGGGGTAGGTCCCTTATTGAATGAGGCAGGCATCCTCGTGAAAGAGGATGAGGGAAAAGCTGAAGTGTTCAATGCATTTTTTGGTTCAGTTTTCACAGGCAGGGTCAGCTCCCAGCCCACTACCATGGGTGTGGCAAATGCGAGAGAAGAAGACAGGCCCTTAGTGACGGAAGGTCAGGTTAGGGACTGCTTAAAGAAGCTGGATGTGCACAAGTCCATGGGGCCAGACAAACTACATCCAAGGGTGCTAAGGGAATTGGCTGATGAGATAGCAGCACCGCTGGCCAGTATCTTTCAAAACTCATGGAGAATGGGGGAGGTGCCAGAGGATTGGAAAAAAGCAAATATAGTACCTATTTTCAAGAAAGGGAAAAAGGAGGATTGGGGGAATGACAGACCTGTCAACCTCACCTCAATCCCTGGAAAAATTATGGAGCAGGTTCTCAAAGAATCCATCCTCAAACAATTAGAGGAAAATAAAGTGATCAGGAACAGTCAGCATGGATTCACCAAGGGTAAATCATGCCTAACCAATCTCATTTCCTTCTATGATCAGATGACTGGTTTTCTGGATGCAGGAAGAACCGTTGATGTGATATACCTTGATTTAAGGAAGGCTTTTGATACAGTTTCCCACAGCATTCTCACTGGCAAATTAAGGAAGTGTGGGTTGGATAGGCGGACTATAAGATGAATAGAAACCTGGCTAGATCAACAGTTTCAGCATATAGGAATCAATGGTTCCATGTCTAACTGGCAACCAGTAATGAGTGGTGTCGGTCCTGGAGCCAGTTCTGTTCAACATTTTCATCAGTGATCTGGATGATGGAATAGATTGCACTCTCAGTAAATTTGCGGATGACACTAAGCTGGGGGGACCAGTAGACATGTTGGAGAGCAAGGACAGGATTCAGGGAGATCTAGATAAATTGGAACAGTGGGTCAATAGAAATCTTATGAGGTTCAATAAGGACAAGTGTAAAATCCTGCACGTGGGACAGAAAAACCCCATGCACTGCTATGGGCTGGGGAACATGCAACTAAGTAGCAGCAGTGTAGAAAAGGACCTGGAGTCATGGTGGATGGGAAGCTAGATATGAGTCAGCAGTGTGCTCTTGCTGCAAAAAAGGCCAATAGCATACTGGGCGGCATCAAAAGAAGTGTTACCAGCAGATCAAGAGATGTGATCATTCCCCTCTATTCTGCACTGGTGAGCCCACATCTAGAATACTGTGTTCAGTTTTGGGATACCCACTACAAAAAGGACAGGGACATGCTAGAGAGAGTTCAGCGGAGGGCAACCAAAATGATTAAAGGGCTGGAGCACAAGCCCTATGAGGAAAGTGTGAGAGCATTAGGCTTATTTAGTCTGCAGAAGAGAAGATTGAGGGGGGACTTGATAGCAACCTTCAACTACTTGAAGGGATGCTCCAAGGAGGAGGGAGCTCGACTATTCTCGGTAGTAATGGAGGTCAGAACGAGGAGCAATGGTCTCAAGTTACAGTTAGGGAGATCGAGGCTGGATATTAGGAAAAACTTTTTTACTAGGCGAGTGGTGAAGCCTTGGAATGAGCTGCCAAGGGAGGTGGTGGAGTCTCCATCTTTGGAGGTGTTTAAGGCCCAGCTGGACAAAACCATGACTGGGATGGTTTAGTGGTAGTGGTCCTGTGTCTGGCAGGGGGTTGGACTAGATGACCTATGAGGTCCCTTCCAACCCTATGATTCTATGATTCTAAGGTTGCAGTACTAGAAAGACACGAAAAGGAAGTTATGGAAAGCAGTTTGGGGCAGCCCAGAAATATGGAGGCAAGGAAGAAGAGGCCCATTTCCAAAATCTGGGAATGAGGAGGAGGATTTTTCTGCAGATCCTGCCTCACCATGGGAATTCTTAAAACAAGTAAATCAGAGAGTCCTGACAGCAGCAGGCATAACAGAAACAAGGAGGAGCATACAAAGATTCAGAAGAGCTAGTAGTTTGGAAAGGTTGGAAATAGAGTCTCTGGAGAAGGTTACAGCTGTATAACAGCAACAGGAGATGAGGTAGAAAGAAAAGCATCATTGATCATAGTGGCAGCAGCAGAGCTATAGTGTACGGAAGGTTAGGAATACGAACTGGTCCCCTTTCTCTCACAGAGAGTGGTGAAGTTTAATTTACACTGCCCGGCAGCAATATTTCATAAGGATGATGACAGGAATTGCAAGTATGGCAATGGGAATGGTGACCAGTTGGCAGTGCCAGAGAAATGGCAGAGGTCTGGGGTACAGCAAGCAGTACCACAGATGCCTGGGGAGTCACCAAGGATTGGGGGAAGCTAGTATGGGGTTGATAGTGAAGTTGGTTGCTATTTACCTAGAGCTTGGTTTGGCAACTAATCTGAGGGGAGACACAAATGTAGACCTGGAGCAAGTTGAAGTGGATAGCTTAGGATGAACCAGAAAGGACATACAACTAGAAGAGGACAAAGGATCAGCTAAACTAATGTGTTAGGAAGCAAGACTTTCCGACTAGAAAGGTAAGGCTTACTAAAAACCTGAGGATTCAAAAAGCTGGGGATGAAATGGGGAATTCTACTGCTCTGGCTCTTCAGGACAGAGGTATAAATGTCAAGGTCAGAGTGGCATAGACTCAGCAATAGCAGAGACAGCAAATCAAAGACCTGCCTGGAGTTTCTCTGGAGCAGACGTCAAAAGCACAGAAAAGGACACTTTGATCTCTTGGGCTATGTCTACACTTAGATTGTTAAATCAAATTAACTTGAATTGTGATAATTAAATCAAACTAATAATCATTAAATCAAATTAAGTTAAATTGAATTAACATGGCCCCACTAGAAACCCAAATAGCACTAGCATGTCCATGAACAAGAGAGGGGCAACATGGCCACCTAGGAGGGCCATGACCCCACCCAATATATAGAAAGTGGAAGGCACTCTGGGAGGAAGAAGGGCAAAAACTGTTAATTCAAACTAATAGCTAGTTTGAATTACCACAACTACAGTGGGTTAAATCGAATTTAAGGGAGGTTTTATGATTTTGAAATGACCTTTCCTTATTTTGAATTGAGGGAGGTCCTTACTTTGAACTAAGAAAAGCTAGTTTAGACATGCAATACTTTAAATTGAATTAATCATCATTAATTCAATTTGCAGTGTAAATGTAGACATAGCCCTGGTTGTCAATCAGACAGTGTGGTTGCTTCTATGAAGTATAAAGAGATCAGACTGGTAGAATCTTGTTCTCAGACCTTGAAGCAAATAGAAGGAAGGGGTATTGGCCCATAGTCAGGAGAAGGGACCAACTTTGCTAGGGGTGTGTGATATGGTATGGGAGATAGGAGGAAGGAAATTGACAAAAAAAAAAAAAAGGACAAAAATCTCCATCACAGTATTTTTCTGTAAGCAGAGTTTGAGCTACCTTGATTCTGGCAGCTGAACTGCTGCTATTGTAAATCAACAGAATGTGGGCAATCATGCCCAGGGGTTAAAGTAGGAGAAGCTAGATTCAGAGGCGAGGGGCCAATGCTTCTGTCAGATATCAGAGCCAAGGGTCTGGACTGGTTTACCTGGAGTCGAGAAGGCAGATGTTATCATAGCCATGAGAAAATGCAATGAGCCACTGCTGAATTGCTTCTTGGTTTAAGAGCCAGTTAGCTGACTCTTCCAGGCAGTCAGGCAGCCTATTACATGCCAGCTACACTTGTTAGGTTGCCCAGAAATGGCTTCTGCTGTAGGATCTACTTGCATTTGGCTCTCCAGGACACCCTCATTCCTGACAGCTACACAGCCTGAAGGCAAAAACCTCAAATCTTTCAAAATGTGATTTTCTATTAAGACACCTGTCTTTGGCATTGGTGCAGTTAGGGAAATGTATCACAAGGAAACCAAACACTTCCTTGTTCACCTCCAGTTCTTTGTGTATCATTCATGTTCATCTTTGTAGTGCAGCTGGAAGAAGGAATTGGGGTGATACAGATACACACCAGTTCAGATTGCAAGGGTGGAATGTCACAGCTGGTTGTTCAGGTAATCTGATCATCTGGGGACCTTTGAGGCTGCTACAGGCCTGGTAGACCCCCCTGTAAATATAAAGAAATGGCCTAGAGGCGTTACCATCTTAAAGTGTTTGTGATGGAACACTGGGAAAAAATTGCAAAAATAAAGCCAGGTCTGATCCAGGCAAGAGCAGTGTTTGGAGGTGGGTGCTACCTCACATCTGCTGATGGAATGCCCTGGGACTCTGAAGATGCATGCAGAATTAGTCAGGGTTTTGAAGGAACCTGTCAATTTAGATAAGGAGAGGACTCAGTGGAGAGGGCTCAGTGGGGTGCTCAGCTCTGCCATAGGCTTCCCCAGAGAAACTACTTTAGACAAGTCCAAAAGCAGCTGCCCCATGTTCCCCAACATCCTCTGGCTCTTTCTGGACTTGTCTTCCCTAGTTTTCCTGAGGAAGCCTGTGGCTTTTCTGAAACACCATTTGACACTTTGCCTCACAGAGAAATGTGCACAATACCACATTAAAGGAAACAAGTTCCAAAGGGGAAGCCATGTTAATCTAATCCAGCAAAGCCAACAAGGAGTCTGACAACACTTCTAAAGACTAACAAATTTATCTGTTAGTCTTTAGATGTGCCGTCAGGCTCCTTGTTTGTTTTATTAAGGAGACAGAAGATCTCAGTCATCCCCATCCACTACTAATGCACTGGTCTTAAAGAATCTCCACTGGGTCCTCGCTTTATCTAAGTCGACAGATCTGGAGAAACAGAGAAAATGGTAAAGAGATATACAAGTTAGGTTGGGTTTATACCCACACTCTTTCCTTTGCAAATGGAGAAAGAGCCCAGTCCTCAGGCTCAGAAGCGTTTGATAGTATGTTCAAGGCAAATGGGTGAAGGAGTGGATGTTAGTGTTTTAGCTATGTGGTGGGAACTGGATAGATTGCTATTTGTGGTGGAGGACTGAATCAAGAATATGGTTTGTTGTCATTTTTCTAGATACCACAGGTGCCAGAATGTGAACAGCACAAAGTACCAAAGCATCAAGTAATGACTGAGTATTCTGTTATTGCTGACTATTTTTGTTTTTCTTTGTCGTTTGTCTTCCATCAAGTAACATGTTTCTGTGTACTGAGAAGCCAGACCTGTATCATCTTCAGCACTGTGCAACCAATTTTCGACAAAGCAATGGCACACTTGTAGGACTAGGCAAGGACTATTTGTCATGATTAATTTCTGATTTAATTGGACTTTTGACATGAAGGATGAGGCAAGTTTTCAGTGTCAGAATTCTCCTTTCAATAGTATGGCAGACATTGGAAGAAGGGGGGTGGATTCTGTTCTCTGGCATCAGTTTGATCTATTTTGACCTTCCTGTGCTGTTTTTTTTTTCTTTTGATATTTCTGTTGCATTTTCTAGAATGTATTTGTTTTTATGTTGGTTGTTGTGTTTAATAGCAGATCTCAGAGGGCCAGCTAGCGTGTGACAGTGGAATGTGATATTTATCATCCAAGTTTGCTTTTTGTTACATTTTAGTGTTACAATGGTATCTCCTACACAGTGTTACAGCACTGAAGTAAACTCTGTATTAAACCTTTAATCAAACTCACAATGTCACTCCTATTTAACAACTTGAAAGCATATTTGACATGCTTCCTAAATACAGGAAGTTCATATGGTTCCTTCTTTAATTAGTGTTAGATATGTGGAGTTCACTGAGGGTCTCAGTGAAAAAAAAATCTGCAACAGTGCAAAACCATTGATAAAAAGAAGCTAAGCCAGCAACTAAAGGTAAGTTAATTGGCCCAGATGGAGTGCTTTAGACAAGATTGATCAAGATGTGTCAAAGACTTAGAATATTGCTGCAGAAGTCAGGATGACCTTTGGACATATCTGATGACACATGCAATGCTGATTCATTTGAGAAAAGCTTCAAGCTGCTAACCCACCACATTTTCTTTCAAAATCTCTTCTTTTCTACAAATAGTATGGATACTTTAATGACAAATCTGTCAGTCTCAATGGTGTCTTCATATGGTAAGCAAGTGATTCAGTTGTCCCACTAAACATTCCAGTACTGCTCAGAAATATATACTGTAGCATTTTTATCTCACTGTCTGTGTGTGTGCATTATCCAAACAGTGTCAAACAGTTTTGAACAACGCTACACTAATGCAAACTATGGAACTTTCAGAGTATGTCCTCATGGTCTACATGGTAGCTACTGCATGACACATGGGTGCACAGTAGAATTTATACTCCAGCTTGTATGCGCCAACACATCATGTAACACTTCCTAAAGTAACAGATAGAAATCTGTATTCAAACACCAGGATTTTCCCTTCTCAGATACCAAGTTAGATCACCTGTCGTAATATTCAGTAAGAAAGGACGGATGCAAAAAACAAGTAAAATATTCAACCACTATATCTAGAGTTGTAAGAGAATAGAAGACTCTACATCAAATATACTTGGAGAGATGAATGTATACACAGCAGGGAGACTGATTTTAGTAGAATGATTTCAAGCCATGTAAGTCATTTAAAAATGAGAAACCAATAAGTACTTTGTGATAGTGACCATATAACTTGTATGTTTGCACCTCACCCAATCCTGCCTTTGGTGCAACCACAATGTAACTTAAAAACAATAGTAAGTGAGAATCCATCTAATTAGGACTGGGGGTGGGGGCAACCACCTCAAGAAGAAATAGAAGAATATCAATAATTTACAGTCTATTAGCTGATATAAACAGATAATAATAACCCACAATACTGTCACCATGCCACATAATTAAGCACATGTCATAGCTCAGCAACCGCTTCCAGGAACACTAGAACTAGCTAAACCCCACCCACTGCCCTTGCTCTGCACCTGTCCTGCCTGACGTCTTTGGGCACCACCATAAAATCCCTTTTATGTCTTCTATGTGGAAAAATGAATAGAAAGCAAGCTCAGGATTACTAAATTACCTTAATGAGCTTCTCTTCAGAAATGGAGAATTGTGTGTGTGTGCGCGCGTGCGCGTCCATGTATGCGCACACGTGCGCGTGCATGCATGCATGTGTGCGTGTGTGTGTGTGTGTGCAGTGTTTTGACAGAAGTATATATTAGCTGCAAAAGCAGTACAATGTCATCATGCAGAAAGACACCAATAAAGATTGCCTTGCCAATGTCCTTTCTGAGTATCCTCTTCCAGTGAAACCTAAATTATTCTATGCATAACTAAAATTGTAAAGGATTTTCTCTGTCTCTGTACAAAACACAGTAGTAATCCCCTTTTCTTCTAGTTCCACTGTGTGAGGATTGGAGAGTACAGTCAGTACAAAATAAATTAGAGTGCTAAGCATCCAGAAAGCAACCACTTAAAGAAGTAACGCAACCTATTTTATTGCAATGCAATCCTATCTCTCAAAGGCACAGCCCATCCTTTTCATAGTTCCCCCAGGAAACTGATATTTAAGTTGAATTTGTTTCTGAATGTCCCTATTATGGTTTTAGCTCCCTTTTTAAAAGGTTTCACTCTAGTCCTCAGATGTACCCTTATTAATGCAGACATTTTACACCTTTGCTACTTATGCCAAAATACGAGATAGAAGACTGGCATCTCATATTGTTCTCATGTATTTGTTTATTGCTCTTCATTTTATGTGATAGCATAATCTGACACATTTCTTACATGGTGTATTTTGATAAAGTCAAACAGAAGTGAGAAATACTGTAATTTTTAGTTGGATTTGTTGTTCTTTCCTTCAGATACTGAATCATTCAAATTATGTATGAAAAAATCTGAAAGGTGTTTTGGATGACATCTACAGACAATAAGATAAGACTACAAAGGATACATTTCCTGTGTAACAGCAAAGTGCTCACCTGTTGGTTATAGTGCTTTCAATATGGTGCTGCATTATCTTGTCATCCTGAGCATCAAAAGGTAAACTCTGAATATGAAAGAACTAATCAAAAAAGTAGAGTTCTGTCAAATTAATTATTCAAAAAAGCAATACACTGTACAGAATATCTTTTGAATTAATGAGTCTATAAAGGAACTATATTTTTCTTTCATCAAACCAAAACACTTACAATAGCACAAAGACGATTTTTTACTAAAGAGCTAACAAGAATAAGCCTGTCACATTAAAGCATCTGTTTGGCAATAAGGTTATGCAGAAAACCTTTCCATGAATAATCTAAAGGTAAAACTAAGTCTTAAAAGTGGCATTTAACTGCTTATTTTCCTGTCCTAATCTCAAAGATAGGGGAATACAATTTGCCCAAACATACATTCCCTTTTAGACTACCAAATGCTTCTCGGGGAGTAGAGGAGGGAAATAGACTAGGTACTAGATGGAAATAGAAAATATTAGACATTTAATAAAATACAGATTTATATACAATTTAATAAAGTCAGAAAAAATGCTACAATGTATTATATTGGTATGCTGGAAAATGTTAATTGTTCCCATCAAGTGGGACTTTAATCTGTAGACAAAACAGACCTGGTTAAATCTGAAGCATGTACTAAAACACCCTACTTTCAAACTAAATGAATTCAACTTTGCCCCTTTACACAGTGAAATGGATGAAAACAGTAGAACCCTCCACCAAAATCTACAGGTAATATTGGAAGTTCTCACCAGAAGCTAAATGATGAGGGGCTCTAAGACTAAATGCAGAGGTTAGGAATTGGTTTGGTAAATAAACAGTATGTGTGCTACAGGCAGAAACGCATGATGAAAGTCAGCAGGCAATGAAAGAAGCAGTCATGAGCATGGCATGAAGAGGAGAAGAAGGACAGAGTTCATTGGAGAACAGACCTGAAAGGAGAGGCAGATTTGGAAACTGTGCTCAAGGAAACTCCTTGCTGGTGTTTGCTCTTCAGTTCAGGTAAACAGGAAAACAAACTGAATTGCATCACAGAAATACTTGTCTCTCAATATCCATTTGTCCTCTTAATGTCAAGGGCCTGAATATTGGCTAACTGCTCAAACCAGAGACAACTCAATAATTAATTCAGCCTCTCACCTGATAGCACTAATATAATTTGGCCAACCAAATATGACACACTATGAAACCCACAGATCTATTCTTGTAGCCTTAAAATGTATCTAAAATTAAAGGAAAATTAAGACATATGATGTGGCATAAAGCTATGCGAATGGTCAAGGCATTGCCACTAAAACTGAAATGAGATTGTTTATCACATTTAAAACAAATCTCTGCATAAGACTCATGAGAGGCAGAAAAAAAAAAACAAATTATATAGGCCATTCCTTACTGTTCTTTAGTCACAGAGGCTCAGATCCACAAAGGGACTTAGGTCTTGCAAGGCCAATACTTCATGATTGCAGATGGTTTAGAAATGCTGTCCGAATAGACAAACTTCTGCTGGATTATCTTGATCTTTAATTCTAAGTACCTCTTTACCCAGACCACAAGCACTAAGGTATTACAAAATTTAACTTTTTGTTGTCTAGCCACCCAGTGGAGTCCACAGACCATGGAGGTGGCACCTAGTCTCCCTGCACAAGGTGTACACACACCTCTGTAAGGAACATCTGAAGTCTTTCAAAGGCATCACTATCAGACAGACCTCTATGTCCAATATGCTGACTTGAAGGACTGCAAATGCCATGGTGCAGTGATGGGCACCCTGTGGGACTCAGCTCATACACTAGGACAGGGTGTTGGCAGCCTCCATTTTGTGGGGAGGGAGTAAGAATAAAAGCTACTGCTCTCTGTTGGATCTGGACCAAGGAAAAGCCAGGACGGATCCTGTTGTGTCTTGGGATAGGTGGCCAGAGTTTAAGACTTCACTACAGTTTATAATTTGTTCATATTGAGCCTTAGCTCATGGATTCCATCTTCACAGTTAGCCATCAAGAAGAAAAGCTGAAGACTGTTGGGCAGCAGATGTGAATTTGGCTTATGACAAATGTGGAAAGTATGAGTTATTCCTGATTTATTGTTCACTAATATAACAACTTTTATTGCCAACTGGTACTGTGCAACCTAAACCAGTCACAATACAAAATTGCCTCTTTCCTTGTTTCAAATTAAGTGCCTTTGCCAGACTTACAAGGTGCTGGCCTGAACTCCTGTTTCCACTGTACACAAATGCAGAAGAGGGTCCAGGACACAAAGGAGAGTGTGAACTCAGAGATGCAGTAACTCTGTATATAATGCAATAGTGTTGATTCAGTTTACATTGCAAATTTTGTTGAATGCTGCAGTCATTAGGTGAGCCAATATAGCACCTACTGATCTGGGATAGATATAACAACTTGGTCTATATTTAATTATTGCATTTGCTATTGCATGTTAGGATAAGTTCTATGTACAATGTTATTGGTTTACTTTTGGGGTTTTTTTGCCTGTGGAAGATACATTATTTATATTTATATTTATATTTATATTTCTGGAGGCAAATGAAGTGCACAAACCAGGATATACAGTGCCTGTCCAGATGGAAGAACCACAACTATAAATAATCATGGGAATTAAAGGACTACTGCAGAAGGTGACTAAAGAACTTCCATCTAATTCCCCATCTGCTTTATCTTTAATGACTTAAGGGGCTCAGGCAACAGGGTGAGAGACAGGTATCCTGGAAAGGAAAGGCATAGGGAAAATGAAGCTTAAGACTGTGATGCAGTACAGAGAAAAGTCAAATCAAATCAAATGGCTGGAAGGGACCTCATGAGATCATTGAGTCCAACCCCCTGGGAATTGAACCCAGGACCTTCTGCACATTAAGCAGAGGTGCTAGCTACTAAAGCCAGTGGCAAATATTCTAACCCTTTTTCCTTACAGATTTAGGCTCATAAATCCAAGCTAGCAGAAGGCACCTATCTCTGCCTGCAAGCCACAGAAGTAATTATTCTTACTCTCTCTCCCTGTGTTCTAGACCACATTATTTAATTATATACAGCAAAATGGCTGTCACATAAGGGACAGAATCACCTGCATCAGACCAGGACAGGGTAACAATGACTTTGGTGCTCCCCCAATCTCCATGACTGGCCAACACTTGACTGCTGAGAATGACTGAACTGCTAGGCACCCACCCCCATGCAGCAAACCCAGGTGGCACTCTTATGAAGCTATGCCATGACATGTTTTAACTATTCACATACCCAGCTGTGCTCCACAACAGGGATGTTGCTATGCACAAGAAAGAGATTCAAGGCACAGGCCCCCAGATGCACCCTCCTCAGACACAGGCCCCTGTCTCCAAGTCCATGCACAACACTGAGTGCAGTGTCCCCACCACCACTCTCTCCCTCTGTGCTGGGCACAGAGCGCAACACCACAGGGCCAGGAAGATTGCCCACTCCTCCAGCCCAAAATGCTGAGCCGATGGAGCCAGCAACAGCACTGGGGTGAGCAGAGCTCATTGGGGTGCCCATGTCTAGAGCCGGAAGCCCCTTCCCCCACGCTGTGTCATGTAGCTACCATCTCAATTTAATAGGCAAGGAAACTGATGTACATGCCACAGAAGGTCCTTGAATTCTCTCCCCGTAAGATTATATCCTGCAGCCATGGTAGAGCAAGAAATAAAGCCCAGGAGTCGTGCCTCTGAGGTCCCGGCTCTCACCACTAGACCCCACTCACCAGCCAGAGCAACAAATAGAATCCGGGATTCCTGATTAAACCTAGCCCTGTACTCTGTCCTTGCTCTGTTCTGTGGTTCCCTCTCTCCTACTTCTCCTCTCAACACCAAGAACCAAGCTGGGGGTCTGTCTCACCTGAAAGAGCTTCTGATGTTTGGGGAGTCTGGTAGCACGGGGTAATGGTGGAGGACTGGTGGGATCCCAAATGGGAGGTTTCTGACATGGCTGTGAGGTGGGTGGGATGAAGTGTGAGAGGAAAAAAAGTGATGAGGGACCAGAATAGAGTGAAATCAGTCACACACATACCAGATCCCAGTCATGTCTAGTGGTATTTGAATCACATTTTCAGGTCAAAGGTACTTTCAAATTTAAGATGAGTTCATGATGTGACCCATCTATCAACCCCAGAGAGGCAGCACTGGGCTTGGTTCAAGAACCTGATGCTAGTGGAAACACTCCTGCTTTACACCAGGTAGAAGCAAGATCAGAAGTATCATTGTAGGTTCTGAATTGTATCTGCCTTTAGTCTAAGGCCATCATTTAGCTCAGAAAGTGTGTGTTTTGAGGTCCTCCCCTTCTGTACCTTGGCAGGGGTGTGTAAATGCCAATACAAGGCCAAAGGCAGCAGAGAAGCAGTCCCCACAAACCCAGGCTGTGGGTCAGTACTCCTGAGTTCTGTTCCTGGGGTGGGCAGGGAGTGGGATCGAATGGGCTAGAACAGGGGAGGAGGACTCTTGCCCTGTGACATCCCCCCTCATGAGTTCCCCAGCCAGGGGAAGCTGAAGCCAGGACTTACGCCCCTCCACACTCTTTCTTTGGCTCTGTAGGTGCCAGAGTATTCAGCATCCCCACCCCCCACATGGTTTCTTCAGCAATGGATGGGGAGGTTGTGAGGGGGAATGACTTATGACTGCTCTCTCAGCTGCTGCCAGAGCCAGGGCAGGAGTCAGTCATCCAACAGCATTCCCCCACTCACATGGTTTCCCCAACCAGCAGATGACAGTGATGGCAGGAATTTTTGCCCCCCTGTGCCTTGGTTCTGCTGGGGCCAAGTTGGATGGGTGCTCAAGTTAGATTGAGCGTGGGCATCGTCCCCCCTCTTTCCCCACTCAGTTAGGATTTTTGGCCTCACCTGGGATCCTGACTTCCACATGTCTGGGGGCTCCCCCCCACCCAGCATTTCTGCCAGGCCAGCAACTGTCCCCACCATTACTGCACACCCCACACCCCAGTATTATATCTGGACCACTGGTATCTGGAAGGAACTTACTCACCTAGCCTGGTGCCTTGGTAGCCTTTGCTATCTCAGTCTGGGAACAGGGATAGGGGAAAGATTTCTTTTTGTTCTTGTTGCAAGGAAAAGAGTTTGCCCCAGCGTTAATAAATAAATTTGTTAGTCTTTAAAAGTGCCACAGGACTCCTTGTTTGTTCCGCTGACCTTATTAGCATCTAAAAGCCTCCACCCTGATTTGCAGATCAGGGAGGCATTGTTGTTAAATGGCTTATGCAACTGAGTAATCAGTAAGGGAAAGATGAGTGACGAAAAGACAGGTTGCAACCTGCTCAGAAAGAAAGCAAGATGGAAAGTAAGCAAGAATTCAGTTCTGTCTAATTTGGCACCCCTTAAAGTCCACTGCTGGAGGTGACCACCTAGCTCGCCTATATGATCAGGCCAGCCCTGCATCAGACTAATGGTTTAAGCACTCATCTGAGAGGTGGAAAACCCCTTTTAAAATTCCTTTTCATCATGAGGAAGAGGGGGAGCATAAAAGCAGGGTCTTCACCATCATGGGTGTGTCTGCTAAGTACTGGGGTGGTACAGATTCTAAGGTAGGCCCCTCCTACTTTTCATCACCATCTTCTGTGGTGTTGTGCGGAGTTAACCAGGCTTAGAGCATGCATCAGAGCCCCTGCATGAGATAAATAGAGAAACATCTATCACTTGGTTTGAGGATCATACTTGGGCTTAGGCATGGTATATGTATCTGGGAATCATCAATATAGCTTATTCCTCCTAAACTGAAGCCAAAATCTCGTGGCATCATTTATCTCAAATAAGTCTTCGAAAGTTGAAAATGTTGACAGGGAACTGCATCAGACAGTGTTCAAGTGCTTGTCTAGGCTCTGCAAGTTCATTTATAGGATTATTCCCAGCTACCACTCAGTCATATGGTCGCTAGTCTTTGCGACTCCAGCTTTTCTTGATTTAGAATACTCCAGTGATTTCTTTTGAAGTCAGTACATGGAAGGGTTTTTCGAAGGGGCCAAATTCTCCAAGATCATTGGCATTTTCAGGCAGTTTATTACTCTGTAGCTTTCCACAGTAGTATTTTGGGATACAAGATTTTTAGAGGCAAACCTCTTTATGTACTTCAGCTGTTCTCATGGCAGAATGTTCTATGCAGAGGAATATCTTGGATCATGCACCTGTTTTTGTCTATTATTTACAAAAGGCGTATACCTAACAAATGGTGGTACAATCCTCAAGAAGCAATATAGCAACAATGTGGAAGTTGGTTTCAAGATCCCTGTGTTGATCCTGCAGAACTGATTTAGTTCAGTGTCAATTTTGTGTGCATGGCTAGAGCATGAACATACTGTGCTACAATACCCCACAACTGAATAACATATAAGAATAATTGTTTAGAATGTTTTGAGATCAGTTTCCCATTATGTATTGCCTAATTCCTGGAGTTCGCTTTGTTTTTCAACTTCTTAAGATGCTCTTTGACTCGCAGCCTTGGATCTAATGTACCCTTAAGGTATTTTGAATGTTAATAGAGGTCAAAGGTTGTACCATCCCGTTATATATGGCATTTTTGCTTGTCCTACTGGTTAGATGAAAGGACACATTGTGTCTCCTTGGGATTGGCAGTCAGAAACAATATGTGATATTACTTTCTAAGTACACTCAGAACCAGTTAGAATGCACTCATTGGCTATGTCTACACTACAGACACATAGTTTGAAGGTTAGTTCGAAAAACCTCAAACTTTTTATTTAGAACTAACAACATGGACAGAGCCATAACTGGGGCGGGGGAATGGGGCTTTGTGAGAGCACACAGGAAAGGCTCAATAAAGCCCCTCTGTTAAAGGGTGCATTTCATATTGCTGACCCCAAGTGCCACTAATTGCAAGGGGTGTGTTCCGATCGGAACATACCCCGGGTGCTGAAACAGTGTTACAGCTCTGAACATGGACAAGTTCAAACTAACATTAGTTTGAACTAGTCCACATTGTTAGTTTGAACTAACTGCCCTTAGTTTGAACTTCTTAAGTTCAAACTAAGAGTTAGTTCAAGTCTATATTGCACTTAGTTCAAACTTAGCTGTGGTGCTTTCTAGTTTGAACTAAGCTTTCCTTAGTTTGAACTAAGGAATGTCTTAGTTTGAACTAAGGAAAGGCTAATGTAGACTGGGACCAATTTAGTTTGAATTAACCCTCCTTAATGTGAACTAAATTGGCAGCATAGACATAGCCATTGTATTCAAATCCTTCCATCTGGGTGGCAATGCAAGGATCATCTGCATAAAAGAATCTCTGCACTCTGGGAAATTCTGGTTGGTAATTTGTGTAGGCATCAAAGTGCAAGGGCGTTAGTGAACAGCTATGGAGAAATCCATTCCATTGACTACCATAGACTGTTCTAACAACCCACCATGACAAAGAAACATCTTGACAAAAGATTCTCAAGCAGGGAGGAGATGAGCTGGACCATCTTGCTATTTCCCAGAAATATTGCCAATTTCAGTAGAAGTTCATGATGGTCCGTAGTTGCAAGCAGCCAGCTGAACAACAAACACAGCTCATGTAATTTTGCAGGATTCAAAGCCATCTTCAGCATATTCAGTTAGCTTTGGAAATTGGCTACCACATGACCATCCTGGGTGAAAGCCAGTCTGATGATCAGTCAGCTGCCCTTCCACTGTTGGCATTATTCCACTCATTATCATCTCTTCATATAATATCTATTGTCTCCATGTAAGAGTTACAGCAGTCACTTCTGTACATTTGTCCTAAAACATAGTAATAATTCATCAGATATACTACTGAGTCCAGCTGTGTTTCCACATTTCAAGGCTTTCTTGACTTTTGCCAGCTCCTGAGTGTTGAACTGCTCAGTGTGGATTTTGCCATTTTTTTAACAGTGTGTAATACTGTTTGACTTGTTTTGTATTGCATTTCACTTTGTTTACTAGTTTACCGTTTAGGATGAGCTGGTGTGTGACTTATTTTGGATAGACTGGGACAATGTGCTTTAGTCATTGCCCATGAAGGTTGAGCTTGTGAATGCTTACCCATGTTTTTCTGCTATTATGGCTCAGGTTTATTGTTTCAATCAGTTACCTCCAGCAGTTCCATTCCTTTCCAATTTATCTTAGAAGCATTTCTCTAAGTGCAATGTTTTTTTCACCAAAGGAATCCGGGGCAAACAATTACAAATAGCTCTTTTCTTGGTAACTTTTCTATTCAGAAAGTCCTGGTATATAAAGACACTAACTTAATGATGTGCTTTGGGACAGTCTTGCACATCAGGGAGACTGAATATCCATAGCCCTCGTGTATCAGGGTGATAATGAAGATGGATTCATTCAGTTAAAAGTTAAAACTCCTTTCCCAATCAGCCTTCCTGAAGTTATAGTCATATGGAGTTTAAGGCCAGAAGGCACCAATAGATCATGAAGTTTGACTTTCTGTGCACTACAGACCTGAGCTGGCTATGCAAACTATGACACCACCCTGCACCAACACACAAAAGCCACCTGTCTGCGGCATTTTGTTTTCCTAGACTGCACTTAAGGCTCTGTTATCATTTGTGCTCATCTGTGCTGTGATCATGGAACTGCTGCATGACCTTCCTTGTGAAGGTACCTGCATTTTCACAGGTGACAAAGGCTAGGTTTGAGACCATACCTTTTGTTCCACTGTGCATTTTGGAAGATAGATTTATCCTTCTATATCACAAAGCAAGATCAAGTTGTTTATTGTTGCCCACTTCTCAGCTGCTTCCCTATTATAGTCTTAATGGGATATCACCAGATGGTGGTGTGACTGTTGAAGCCGCCTATCACAAGACATGATTTTTCTGGCAGAGGAAAATGAGCTGGCTATGCAAACTATAAACCTAGTGGTTTGTAAACTGAAACCAGTGCTATTGGTTAAGTTTAACCATTGTAAGTTCCATTATGTAATGATGTATCATAGCAGCTTCCCACCAGTTTTTTGTCAGGTGTAAGTATGTTGCTGCCATGGATGTTACTTTTCATGCTCATACCAATACGCTTCTCTGGGATCCCTAAAGGCATTTTCTCTCTATGCATCTTGAAAGCACATGATGTTTGCTTTCATGCTGCAGAAAATCTGTCCACACCCTGACTATTTTCAGTATCATCTTTGGCTGAAACCCAGAAAAGAGGCCTCTTTTAGGTTAACATCTGTGTCTGTCTTCTGTAGCTATCTACATATGTATTATGAGATTAGGTCTCTCCCACTGTTAACTGCAATAGGAGATAAACAAGACTCCTAATGTGAACATACCTGAAAAACTTCCCTGTATGAAGGTGTCTCCTGAGGCAGCAGTGTGCATGTCTACAGGCAGAAACTTAGGCTATGTCTACATCTAAAACCTTAGTTTGGACTTAGTCCAAGGTAAGAAGTTTGAACTTGGTTCGAAATAAATGTAGTTTGTTTGTTTGTTTGCTTGGTTTTGAACTAATTTTTAGTTCAAACTAACCACACTTTTTTTAGTTCAAAGTAACTTTTTAGTTTGAATTAAAAAAGCCCAGTTAGTTCAAACTAACCTCTATTTCAAACTTATTTTGTTTAAACTAGCACCAGTATATCATGCTAGTTCAAACTGAAAAAGACCTACACTAGCTCGAACTAAGTTCAAACTACTTAGCTTGGACTAAGCAGATAGTTCAAACTAACCATTCTAACTAACCAGCTCAATCTAACCTTTGAGGGGAAACCAGCCCACTAGGGGCTCCCTGCCCCCAGTGGGGAAACCAGTTTGCCAGGGGTTCCCTGACCGTTATTTCAAAATAAGCCTATTCCTTGTCTTAGAATGGCTTATTTTGAAATAATTTCAATTTAAGCGTTAATTTAAAATAAAAGCAGCTTTTATTATTTCAAAATAGCACATCATTACTTCAAAATAAAGAAATGCTTATTTCAAAATAACAAAATGCATGCATGGATGGGGATGGGGAAATGGTTATTTCAAAAGAAGTCTCTTTATTTTAAAGTAACTTCTAAGTGTAGACATACCCTTTGTGGCTGTGGGCACAAAGAATCATTCCTGAAGTCACAAAAAAACAAAAACAAAAACAAAAAACCCTCTAAATGTTAAATTTTAAATTGTACATTAGTGATGAGAGAATTCAATGACAAGTAATTGGATTTTCAATCTGCAGAAACTAACAAAATCCAAATATATTTCTAGTTGTCTTAACAAACTTCTTTTAATTAAATGATTTAAAGTAAATCTGAAGGGGTGTCAGAACACACAAGGCAAGTTTCTCATATTTTCTTTTATATTGAAAATCTAATTTCCCCACTGGATCTCATGGCAGACTTTTTTTTTTTTAATTATTATTTTTAAAGTAACCTTTTGAATGCTATATCTTCCAAAGCAGACAGAAGTTTCTACAGTGTGACATGTCAGGTATCTCTCTATATTAACATTTAAACCTTTAATAGTTTTCTAAAATGATGCCTTAATTAGTAACAGCAAGTTCTACATATTAATGTCAAGACAATCTGTTTCTCATGTATGTTAAATATTTAATCAGAATGGACACACATTATGGTTCTGGGCCCAGTTTTGCTGCCCTTACTCAGGTTGAGTAGTATTGACTAGTGAAAAGAGAGTACAGGTATACAATGGTATTTACATACCAAAAGATACACACAGGCACTTGGTTAACAGAAGAACTTGACCTGCTTAGAATTAAACCCTCCATAGGTAAAGGATAATGGTTTATTCCCAATTCTTCCACTCTTTACTCACTTTGAATAGTCACCCTGGCCTCAATAGGACTGGGTGGATCTCATGTGTAATCAGCATATGTGTAAGCGACTGCAGGACTGGGATGTGAATCTACTAGTTTTCCACTGAATTCCACAGATTTCAATGAGCAACAGAATTTAACATAGGATACTGGCATATATAAGCAATGCATCACAAAACATTTTGCGGATGATATGGCAAATCCATCGTATTTTCCTTTTATTTATTTATTTGTACTACAGTCAGCCAAAAAGGCTATGTCTACACTGGTAAGTTAGTCCAGGCTAAGGAGGCGTAGTCCGAACTAACTTAGCTAATGGCCACACTAAGCTTCCCCTAGTTTGACCTAAAAAAATTCTTAGTTTGAACTAAGGAACACTTAGTTCGAATTTATTGGTACTACAGGTAATCCAGATTTAAGCACTTAGTTTGAATTTTAGTTCGAACTAGGCATGATGTGGCTACATACTGATGCTTAGTTCGAACTTGAGTGTTATTTCAGACTAGAATGAGCAGTTAGTTCAAACTTATAAGTGTGAGAACTAACAAGTTTGAACTTCCTGTGGCTAGTGGAGACATAGCCAAAAAAACTCAAGCCCTTATTTTGCTAGGCTAGCAGAGGGTAAGAGCCATATCCTGACCAGATGAGTTTATATTGTAAATAGATAACACAAAGGGTGGGGTAAAGGAAATAGTATCCACCTTTGAAATTGGATTGCTGGAGTAGGACTCCTTGTGATCATTCAGAGCATAAATCGCTAGCTGCGGGTCCCCACTGGTATGTCTCTTTCTCGAAGTCTCTACCTTTTCTTAGGCATTAAGGTTCTAACGTAATCAGAAACATCACACACCCAACTTAGAAACAAGATTTCCCTACAAACCTTGAGTGAGGCCTCACTCATGTATTCTGGCTTTGTCACTCAAAAAAAAAAAAATCTATGCTTCTGCCAATTCCTCCTGAGAATCTGGTCTTCTCTTTCAGGACGGGTGATCTGGCTTGCAATCAGGGATGCAAACAGCTCTCTCATCAAGAGAAGTAGAGCTCTGTCCTCATATCTGTTCATCCCCAAACTAAGCTGACTCTTCTCTTTTAGTTCTCGTCTCCATGCATGCCATTGCCTGCAGATGTAGTTGGGTTAACAGGCTCCCCTTAATGCTTTCATTGACAGTGAGCACCCAGCATGAGGCCTCTCTGCTTCAGAAACATCTTCATACTACAGAAAGGGAATTGAAGCATAGAGTTTTAATATGATCTTCCCAAGGTGCTCCAGAAAGTCCGTTGCAGAGCAACAATATAAACCCAGACCCCCAGAGTGTTTTTTAAGGGTTTTTTTTAAATGGAACAGTTTATCAAAATTGTCCCAAATTTGTGAAAGGTTTCAATGTCACTGAAACTGTATTTTTTACTGAAAAACAATTTTGGTCAAAACATCTCACCTGGCTCTACTATTGAGTCCCATTGTGGTGGTTTGACTATAAGATCAACCTTTGGCTTGAAGGACTACTATGAATTTCAAAAGCTATTGTCACTGAGCCAGGAGATATATAGACTATGATTCATAATTATGTGCAGTTGTAACCTAAATCCCACATAAAATTCATCTCCTTAGTACTTAGCATAGGCAAGAATACCCACTGTAATAAAACGTCTTTTGTAAGACTCAGTCACTCTTTCTCTTTTCATTCTCATAAATATTTAAACTCAATTCTTTAAATCATACAGAACATAACAAAAATCAACATAGAAATTCTGGAAATCTCATGACTATGAATGCTATACTACATATGCCAAAAAATTTTCAGCCACAAAACAAAATCTTCAACTACAAAGGTACTTTACCTCAAGTAAATCATGACTTTGAGCTTCAGCAAAAAAAGGTTGTTCCTCTCATAATAACATAAGAATAGCCATGGGTCATGCCAATGGTTCATCTAGTTCAACATCTTGTTTTTCAGCAGTGATCAATGCCAAGTGCTTCATAGGGAATGTATAAAACAGCTAATCATCAAGTGATCCAGCCCAACGGCCATATAATAAATAAAAAATTATCTGTCTGTATTGTAAGAAAGGAACGTACAGAAAGTAACAAAGATTTTTGTTTCTTTACTTACAATTGCCTTCATTTGTAATTCCAGAGGGCTAGCTATATTAGTCTGTGTACACCAAAAACAATGACAGTCCTGTGGCACCTTAAAGAGTAACAAATTTCTTTGGGCATCTTTCATGGGTTCTGACCTACTTCATCTGATCTATCATTATTTGTGCTTCATTTATAATGGTGATTCTTCTGTATTTTCTAGATATTTTATTTTTTTCAATCAGCCTAAAACAGGAAAAATTATAAAGATTTTTAGTACTTGACTATGAATTAAATTTGCTAGATATATGTATGAAGAGGCTCTCTCTTGATATACATACCGTATATCATTGTGTATAAGCCGAGAATTTTGTGCCTGAAAATTGGCTTTGAAACAGGGACTCGGCTTATACTTGGGAGAATAGGGTAGATAGCCCCAGCCACCCTGATCATGCAGCAGGCCGGAGCCCCAGTGTTGCTGGGCGGCCATCTTGGGCAGTCAGTGGGGGCTGGGGCTGGAGGAAGGAGGGGACCCCAGTGTCTGGAGCAGCCAAGTAAGGGGGACCTGTGGGTGTGGTCGGCCTGGACATTGAGAGGGGGATTCAGGGAGGCCAGGGAAGCAGCGGCAGGGCTCGGGCATTTGGAGAGGGGTCGGCGAGTCCAGGGAAAGCGTCAGGAGGACCCAGAGTTTTTGGGGAGCCCAGGGAAGCAGCGACAGGGCCCAGGGATTTGGGGGGGGGTGCCTGGCAGGCTGGGAAGAACAGCAGCAGGATTTGGGGGCTGAGGGGGAAGGGGTGGAAAGGGTGTTGGGGAACAGGGGAGCAAGAGCACGGAACTGAGAAGCGAGCAGGGGGGTGGCAGTGACGAGCCAGCGGGGCAGCAGTGAGAAAGGGGCAGAGCAGGGGGCAGCAGTGAGGGAAGGGCAGAGCTGGGGGGGGCAGGAGTGAGGAATGGACAGAGCAGGGGCCAGGGAAAAGCAGCAGCATAGATTTGGGGGTTAGAGAAGCTTTTGGGAACCCCAGGGGAAGCCAGCAGCAGCACTGGGTGGGGAGGTAAGGGGCCAAGGCCAAAGGGGGGGGGGATCTCAGCTTATACACCGGGCACCTTTTTCTTTTTTTTTTTTTTTTGGCTCCTTTTTTGAGGGCTCAAAATTGGGGGATCGGTTTATGCCCGGATTGGCTTATACCCAAGCATATACGGTATGTATGTATGAGAAATACATAAAGTGCTGTTACCATACTACAAGACAGTCATAATTAATTATATAGAGTTAGCACCTTGGAATATGACAGAGTTTGCAAAAGGGACACTGGTGGACCTTATGGCTTTACTGTGTGTGCTATGGCTCAGCTGACTTTTCATGGATAGTAATGGGGCTGCTTTTGTACTTTTATGGATTGATGCCTCCATTTGTGGGTGCTGAACTGAAAATGGCACCTTGGGCTGACATTGTCTACACCATTTAAGACTTTATGTATTTCAAGTGCATTATTAAATTTTCATGTCAGATCCCGTTTAAACCAAAAGCTTATAGGTAGATTAGATTTTTTTCCCCATGCTATTGTTTTTATTTGTTTCAGTTAATTAAGCAGAATGGCTTAGTTGGTTTTGGTTTTTCGTTGTTTTGTTTTTTCCTTTTTCAGTAAATACCAGACATGTCTTTAATTCAAACTAATTTCCCTCCCATACTCCATTTACTCTTTTCCATTCCAGCAGTTCCTGTATTTTCTTGTGTAGCCATTCATTTGTATTTCCAAAAGACAGAAAATATAACTGTAATATAGTCATTTGACTAAACTGATGTCAAAAATTTACTGTTATTTTTCTTAACCACTGGCTAGAATTCAATCTAGATTAGGTAAAAACTATTCCTTGTTGGTTTGTTAACAGTTATCCAAGGAAGCAATCATTTAATATAGCCTGTATCCTTTCTTCCTATCTCCATTCTTCAATATGCCTTAGAAATTCCCTAATTAATACTGGAGAACTTGAGATGGGTTGAAATCAAATCATCCGTAATCAAAATCTTGTTAACCTAATTTGCCCTCCTTATCTCATCATAACATATTTCATTTTAATTTTTCTTACCTATCCATGGGGTTCCATTGTACAGTTTATCTGTATTATTATCCCTTTAATCCTCTTATATATAGGACAGACTGATTTAATATTTTCAGAAGTTAACATTACTTCATTACCTTCACTACTTCATACACTGAATTTCCATAATGTGTAAGCATACATTGACATCTATACAAGCGACCATTCTTTGCTAAGTAACTTCCTGTCTAAGGAGTCCATCCTAAAGCACCTCCAGTTGAACTGTATTCATTTCAGCTTCGTCCTTGATTGTATTTGAAACTCAGCATTTCTGTGTGCCCCTTGAGTTGTTTTGGGCATTTTTGTTTGTTTGTCTTTTTATTTGGTTTTGATAGTTTCAGTCTACGTCATTAATATATTTTCCTTTTCGGTTTGTCTGTGGTTGCCCAAACCATTCACCTAGGACTGCTTATTCTATTATTTCTAACTTTATTATATTTCGTTGTTTTCTTTCTAATTTTACATAAATTACTATAGCGTTCAGCACAGCTACAGCAATGTGAGTCCAGAAACTAAAAACACCCCATTTTATACAAGGAAAATTATGAACAAGGATTTTAAGACTATGCATTCCACTGAGATCCAATTTATCCCAAGCATGTGAGTAACTTTCTGGGGACAGTACCACAGACTTCAGTGGATGATTGTTGGCGTGCACAAGGACATTGCTGAATTGGGTCAGAGTACAAAGCACTTTGAAGCATCAAGCCTTTAAACAATAAAAATATTACTTTAAAAAAGATTATTTTATAACTGTAAAGAGGCATGACAAACCATGAGATTTTATTGTTTAATTCAGTTCTCATTTGAAGCAGGAAAAAAGAGAATGGATGAAGTCATGGCTCTGGGATCTCCTCATATCTGGAGAAGAGAGAGCCATCATAGATCCTTCAGTTTGCAGTAGCATTGTTCAGGAGGCAGGTCTTTTCCTCCTCAACCCCCATATACACCGACCCTTCACTTTGTGTTTCCCATCTGTGCCTAGAATAACCACTGGAAAATAGCAAAGTCAGGGCAGGCTGCAAAATGAGAGCAAATTCTCTCAGCACTGGTGGGTGACATGAAAGTCAGACTTCCATACCAGCCACAAACTATGCTTCTGATTCCCCACACAGGTTATCAAGAACCTAAAACAAAATACATTCAGCCCCCCTTACAATATTTTAGTCTTTGGCCCTCAATCAGCCACTGGGTCCAATAAAGAGATAAGTTACTTAAAACTTGATGCTTTTTTTACCAGAAGAATTCTCTTGACCCCCCTCCAATCAGTCACACTACTAGATCACTCTAAGTTTGTATCTTACCCAAAATACCAGACTACCAGCTAATCCTTTATTAACTAAAAATAGAGGTTTATTATAAAAATGAAAGAAACAAACTCTAATTCTCATATACGACTTTGTTGGGTGATTCCAGGTTGATGTTGGGATCTTAGTCTTGCAATCCAAATTTTCCCTGAGAAGCTTGGACAGATCTGGGATAAAAAGGAACATTCCAGTGGAGTGTTTTATAGATCTATGCAGGCTGACTGGTATTTTCTTGATAGCAGGTGCCCTCTTGAACATTTGTGATTTTGGCGCATCATCTTTCATATCCTGAGCACACCAGTAACTAGTTACATTAGCACAAGGCAATTAGTCAGTCAAAGGTGTCACTGCTTAAACTTCAAACAGAAATAAAAACAATAGTATCCTTACCTTCAAACTCCATCTAAATGTTCATATGTTCTTTTTGAAATTCTAATCAATAGAACAACAGGAAGATGAAAAGTTTATCTATCTTGCTAACCCCTAACAAGATAGAAACATTATAATTACCAACAATACATTTACGTATTAAAGCTCTCATTACTTGTAAGGAATGACCCTCACCACCATTTTGTTTTCCTATACTATGTCTTTAAAGTCAGATTTGGGCAGGGGTTAAAATAAGGGGTAATGCATTGGAACGCCGTTCCAGGGCCCACTATTTTTATGGGTTCAGAGTTCCAGGGCCCATAAAATAGAACATGGAGCCAGAATGCTGCATTCTGGGGCCCACTATTGAAAAATAGCAGGCCCCTGGAACACAGCATTCCCGGTCCACGTTCTATTTTTAGGAGCCGAAACCCTGGACCCCTAAAAATAGCAGGCCCTGGAGTGGCATTCTGCCACGTTCTGTTGGGCAAGGGAGGGAGGCAGGGGCCAGGGGCATTACTAGGGGGCTCAAGCCCCACTCCAAAGCCCTGCCCTTCTAAGCTCTGCCCCAAGCCTTGGGCCTGCAGCAGTGCTGCAGCTGCGGTGCCACCTGGATGGGGGCCTCCTGCCCCCCCCCCAGCCGTACTGCCAGTGAGCTGGGGTGGTGGACTCGTGCTGGGGGGGGGTATTGCAGCACAGGGGGTGGGGCAGGAGCTGGAGTCTGGTGGGGACCACAAGCATGGGGGGCGGCACCAGCACGGGAGAGGGGCTCACCAGCATGGGAGCATTTCAGGCCCCCCCCAAATTATACTTTAATCCCTGGATTTGGGCCATGTATTTCTAAGTTGCTCATCCTTTTCAAGGCTAGTATGCCCCTTGGGTTGCTCACAGGGACCTACATCTTTCCTGTAAATATGTAAAGTAATTCCCACAACAGGTATTTCCTTTCTTTGAGAAAAGAGAAAAAAATATTTTTAACACTAGACGCATGTCTACAGCAGGGTGAAATTTAAAATTGATGTTGGGACACTGAATTAATAAAAGCAAAAGAATGTGTTCACATCACACTCCTTGCTCCGGGTACTTGCATCCCCGTGGCTATCTGTTAGGTAGAATGTAGAAGTGTTGCACTGTGGGTAGCTGTCCCACAGTGTAATGAAATGCTATGGCTTGCAGGAAGTCATCTGTCCTCTCATGATGCAGTGTGCCCCCTTCCTCTCTCTTCTTCTCACAAAGAAACAAACAGGAAACACTTTTTTGTGCTGTTTTTATCTGCTGCAGGCATGGAGTCTGCTCAGCTCTGCAGTATTACTGGCAGCAATTCAAACAGACCCTGGCTTATTCTATCATATTTTCAGCAGCACAGAAGGATCCACATTGCAGAAACCTGGGATGTTATTCAGGCTACCCTACTAGAAGCATCGAGCAAAATAATTCTCTCTTTGTGCAGGCTGTAACGCTTAATCTGCAGTCTGTGGAGTGCTGGCTCTGATCCCGGGAAACAAGCACAGACTGGTGGGACCCCATCATGCGGAATAATAAGCAGTGGCTACAGTTTCCATATCTGAAAAGGCCCTTTCCTTGAACTTTGAAAAAAGCTCTCTCCAATACGGCAGTACATGAATACTTCTTGAGACCAGCTCTTACAGTGGAGAAAGCAAGTGACCATCGCTCTGTGGAAGCTTTCAACCCCTCACTGTTAATGGTCAGTTGCAAATCAATTTGGTGTTGGGAAATCCACTGTGGGAGCTGTAGTGGTGCAAATGTGCTGTGCCATAAATAGACTTCTGCTGAGAAGGCTGGTGACCTTGGGAAATGTCCAGGACAGTGAATGTGTTTGCTGCAATGGTGCTCCGAAACTGGGGGAGTTTCATAGATGGGATGCATATCCCCATTTTAGCTCCAGATCACCTTGCTGCCAACTACATAAACTGCAAGGCGTACTTCTCTATGATTCTGTAGGCCCTTGTGGATCACAGGAATCACTTCACAGACATCAGTGTTGGCTGGTCTAAGAAGGTGCATGACATGTGCATACTTAGGAACTCAGGTCTTTTCCAAAAGATACAGGCAGTCACCTTCTTCCCTGACAAGAAAATCAGCATTGGGAACATTGAAATGCCAGTAGTGATCCTGGGGGGATCCTGCATACTCCTTGCTCCCCTGACTAATGAAGCCATACACCAGTTACCTGGATGCCAGTAAGAAGTGGTTCAGACATAGGCTCAGCAAGTGCAGAATGGTGGGAGAATGTGCATTTGGCCATTTAAAGGGGAGGTGGCAGAGCCTACTGACTAGGTTTGATCTATATAAGAAAAATATACCCACAGTTACAAGTGTTTGCTGTGTGTGCTGCAATTTGTGTGAGGCACACCAGGAAAAGTTCCTTCAAAGTTTGGTTGCCAAGATCAAAAGGCTAGCCACAAATTTTGAAAGCCGGATGCAAGAGTTACAGTGCAAGATCAGCATGGAGCCCTGCATATCAGGGAAGCATGACAGCACTCTTTTGCAATGAGCACCAATGATGCTTGTGACTATTGTCCTTGTGCTCACACTCCCCATCCCACACACTCCTAACTATCCCCCACTTCTGTTGCCCGCAAAGCATTGTAGTGCAGCACCAAAAATAAACACAGGTATTGAAAACATGTATTCTTTTACTGAGTTCACATTTTTGGGCTTGTGGGGGAGGTTGATGGATTGGAGGGGCAGGGCCTGGACAACGGACCTCTTAAAAAGTCAGCACAAAGCTCTGCCTGAATTCAGTTGGGTCAGGGCAACCACATATTGCATCCTGCCCCTCTTTCTCCATGATCAGTGGGGTGGGTGGGACTGGCTTCCACAACTTGAGATGCAGTATGCAGGGCCTGTAGAGACCCTGTCTGAACAGTGTTCTTCCTGGAGCCCAACCAGGTGACACAACCTGTCAGGCTGATCCCACATGATCTGCAGCATCTCGTGCTGCATTTCCCAATCCTTGTCCCACACTGCTCTTCTGTCCTCCAAGCAGAACTTCAGTTTTGCAGACAGGGAGAGCCACCATGCTCTGAGTTCTGTATCTGCCACCGCAAAGGAGCTCATAAGCTCTGAGAACATGTCATCCCACAATTTACACTTCTCTTCCTAATCAGAATAAGGTGGTCTGTGGGAGTGAATCACCCTAAGGTTGATGAATACCCTGTAATGAGCAAAAAACACAGTTCTAATTGTTAGGTGAGCCACTGTAATGCAAAGCATCAGATACTTCTCCCAGAACTCTTCCAAGGTCTCCAAACTCTACCTTTGAAGCACATTCCACTAAGAAATCAGCACAGGTCTCAGTCACACAGCTCAGACTGCCTTTCATGCAATGGTAAGCTTGGGAACCCACTCATTCCAGGAAGACACCCCAAAAAATTAAAACAGGAGATGGAGTATGGTGGAGAACCACAGTATGAGGAAGGAGAGGCGGAGGAATGGGAATTGAATGCCTTGTTTGGTAATTCTTTTTGCAGCATCTTCCCTAAGTGATCACATGGAACATCAGTCTCCTGAAGGTCATGGTGGCCAGAAAGAAACAGCTGCCGCTGCAAGCAGTGGGGGGGGGGGAAGTCTTGGCCTCTATACTACCCTGCTGCATGCCACAATCATGCCTGCAGCTTTAATAACGAAGCAGCTGGGCAAAGTTTCTTTCTTACTGGAGGAGAGAAGGCAAGCATCTCCAGGAACTTCTTGCAAGGATTTGTGAATACCTGTATGGGACTTTCTCAGGCATTCCCCTGGACAATAACCAAAACATTCACTTGCACATCAACACTGTTCGAGTAGCCATGCTAGGCAAGGCGAGGGTGAAATACATGCCATGGGCTATGTCTTTGAGGTCTGCTTCCCCCACACCTCTTCACAACTTGTCCCCAACCCCCCACAGCTCTGCCCTTATCCCCCGGTCTCTGTGACCAGCATGCGATCCCCTGGGACCTCCTGTCAACCATCTAGATCCTATGGCCAGGTGGATTCCCCATCCTCTGTGCCTACGCCTCCCCCTGCCTCCTTCATACCACTGTCCCATTCTCTCCCTCCCATGCTCAAGGTCAGCTCTGCAGACATCCTGCAGGAGCCACATCTCCATCCCTTAAAAATTGTGGCCAGATGGCTGCCCCCACCCCCCTGGCTATTAACGGAGTGGAACTGTGATATGAACATAGATGAAACACTCACCTGATGTACCTTCCCCTGCATCACAGTCACTGATCGCTTCCTGAGATAAGGCAGGCTGCTGGGAATGGATCCAGATTCCTGAAGCCTGCCGGTGCTGCAGCAGGGAACCAAATGTGTCCACAGCTGGCAGCTGTGTGCACCAGTGGCACCAGAAGTCCCAGGTGCTAAATTTTAGAGGGTGCAGAGGCAGATCCGGTTCCCCACAGCAACTGAAGATGGATCTGGATCCATCTTCAGCCACTGTGGAAAGCCGAAGCCATCCCCCGCGCCCTCTAAAATTCAATGCCTGGTACTTTTTCCTGGTAACCCCGGCCTAGTTACAGCCCTGCACTGATGTTAAATTGTATTATTAAAATTGAACAAAATGCTAGGCCTCCTGTGGGAGTGGTCTTACTGAGCCAACTTGCAGTAGCAGTTAGTTCAACTTCACAGCTGTGTGTGTGTAGATGCATACTCTAGAGGGCTGACATAAGTGGTGTTACATTGACCTGCGCTCTCAGTGTAGACCAGGCTTAGGTGTCTCAGCAGCAATAATGTGGAGTGCAGATTCTTTTACTTAGATAACATAACTTAAAGACCTGGTCAAAACTCATTATCATCAGTTTTTATGGAAAATTTCTATTTTTCAGTAAAAATTCAAAAATCAAAAATATCTGATTCAGAAATATTTCCATGGTGCTTTGTTGGAGCTGTAATTCAGGTGTCTCATGCACATTCTCCTTTGCAGTCCATCTCCCTCATCAGAGTGAATCTCCCATAAAGTACCATGGCTCCCCTCTTGTAGCAGTGTATCATGGGAGTCCCTGGCCATGGTACACCCAGGGCTTAAAGTATAATTTGGTGAGCCCTGGACCTCTCCTAACAGGGTGGGTCCCCTTCCCACAAGGGTGGGCTCCCCTCCCACATATCTGGGCCCCCCTCCACATGTCCAAGCCCCCCTGCACCCCAGGGGTTAAAGTATAATTTGGGGGGCCCTGGAACCCACCTAAATTGGTGGGCACCCCTCACACCAGTGTGAGATCCCCCTTATGCCAGTGCAACACCCCCTCACACATCCCAGCTATTGTCTCCTCTAATGCATGCCCCCCAGCTACTGCTCCCAACCCTAGCTACTTCCTCCAAAACATGTACCCTGATCAAATCCCTTTCCCTGTGTCCTTCTTTGCCCCAATCCCCACTCCCTAAGCTCCCTCCCACAATTCCAGCCCTCCTAACCCCCCAGCCCACCATCGTAACCCATTCTCCCCTTGCCCCATGCACCTTCCCTGCCTCCACAATTTCCCTGCCGGCTGCCTGACCACCTAACCCCTCCCAGCCCCCTTACCTGGCTGAAGAGTTAGGCAGGAGCAGGAGGCTGCAGCACAAGCCAGCCACCCAGGAGGTAAAAAGGGCCCAGGGCCAGAGGTTGGGGCCTGGCTGTGCTGCACAGCCAGTTCCTGGCCAAAAGGGGCAGAGCCACACAGGCTTGGGGGTGGGGGGGTGGTCTGCAGCCCTTCCCTTCCTCCTGCCTAGAGAGGACATGCTGGAAGACTAGTTCCGCCATGCCCTTCTCTTTTTGGGGGGCCCCAGAACTCAGCATTCCAGAGCATCCTCCTATTTTTGCAGGGGACATGGAACACACCATTCTGGGGTGTTCCCCCATTTTTAGGGGGCCCAGGAACACTGGGTCCCTAAAAATAGAGGGTGTTCTGGGGTGCTCCCCCTTACTTTAACCCCTAGATACACCCTGTAAGACGTATTCTGTCCCAGGAGCCAGACCCCCAGAAGACAAATGGGCATCCTTTCAGCAGCCCCAATGAGTCAGGGCAACATCATTTTCAAATCAAAATATTTGGGAGTGTGGCCAAAATATTTCATGGAGAGCAGATATTTGTCAATTTTATTTAGATAATTGTGTCCAAACAGTCACCAACCACCAATAAATCACTATAAAATGATTCAGGACACATATAATAAAGTTATTTTGAAGAGAAAAATAAAAAGATTTTACATCTGTGGCATAGTTGTTCAAGAAGACTACAGCTTCCACTGAACATGCGAACAAGATGTAAACAATCAACTTTTTCCTTCCCCTTCTTGCTTTGAGAACGGAGTTCAGTTTCCTTTCAGAATACCAACCTTTAACCTTTCCAGATAGAGCAATCCAAATACATTTCAGATGACATTCAAGAAAGTAAGAACTAGCAATGAACAGGAAGAAAAAAGGCATTGTCCAGAGACATCCAGTCTTTTCGATTCTGCCCCCACTTCATTACTGATTGCCTCCAAATAATAAACACAAGCAAACCAAATTCTTTATATAGATAAGCATGTATAACTCCCATTGTAGTCAATCTGAAGGCAGAATTTGGACTTAAACTTCCTTCCATAGATTCACGTCCAGTTTAATGCAAGTTATCTCATTTTTTCTTCAGGTCTTATTTCTCAAATTGAATCAAAATCAGTTCTTTTTAAAAGTCCAATCTTATCTTTTATCTTTTCACTTCCATGCATTGACTAGGATACTTTGCCTGTATCTAATTCTTTTACTTTCATTGTCCTTTCATTTCTTACTTCTGTTTACCTGGTTTCTTTGTATCTGTCCCTCTTATCTGCAGACCATGCAGAGAGAAAGGCCTCCCCCAGTGATCCAGGGCAGGATTGCTGAATTACCATAGTGCCTTTGGTGGCATGTCAGCAAGAATCAACCTTCTTACTAGCTCAGCTGATCAGTTTAATGGGGCAGCACATTTTAATTCACCATTGATTTAATAAGCTCCTAACCTATCATACTTTGTGTACTGAGATATTGATGGTATATGACCATTTATAATTCATGGAGTAAGAAATGTGCATCAAATTTATGTATATCAGTGCTTATCTTTCCCTTTTTGTTACACTTACTGTGCAATAAAAGATATTTTATAATGTACAACCATAATTGCTTTACAACTGTAGTACATGCTTAAGACATGAAATAAAATGAAATTTTAAGTGCTCATTCCTAACTCAAACCAACTTCCTTTAATCCATTATCCTTGGGTTCTCTTCTAACGTAAATTCACTAATTGCTCTGTGCAATAAATAGTAAGGGCAATAGTTTTGATAGCCTACTAGTGTGGTATTTATGTATTGCACTGTAGTTATTACATCAACAGTATATATTTTTATTTTATATTGCAAACGGTCTACTGCTGTCTTTGAGATGGAAAGGAAGGTGTGATGATGATAATTTCCCAGATTTTTGATGGGAGTAATATCAAAGACATATTCTTTGATATTCTTCTGTCAGTACACATCACTAAGTGTTGTAATTGATGTTTCATCTATTATATAACTGGGTTCCTCACACTCTATAGATAATTAGCTAGTCTCTACTTCTGGATGATTATTTCTATCCTCTGAGGTACATCATGGTATAATGGACAAAATGTCAAGAATAATTAGGAATAATGCCGGTGGTGGATATACCACTAGACCTAAAAGAAATCAGTGCTTGGGTTTTTTTTGGGGGGGGGGCTGACTGTTTAGGCATTTTATAATCACATCTATATTTCCTTTGTCCCTTGGGACAATATTAACATTTTTCAAAAGCAAAAATGCAGAGAAAATGAGCTATATGCAGCCCATCTATTGAGTTAAAAAATGTGAAAAAAATCTCACTCTTATGGGTTTTCTAAGTATTTAAATTACTAAAGTGTGAAGTCATTTAAAAAAACGTAGTATTTGAGGCACATTTTATTTATAAATCAAAACAGAAATTTATTATTTTATTACTGTATCATAATGTGAATCATATACCCCCAACAGCACACCATATAAAATTTTAGATTGGAGACATGTATATAATGGTCTTATGATTTTGCCTTAAATGTCTAATGACCTATTTAATCTATTTTTAAAATGGTCAAATTTAATTTCAGGGTTAGTCTTTCCTTCACTCTTGATATTAAGATGTAGTATTGTGTGTGGGACTTGCTCTGTACATAGGGGAAATTATGTAAAGCCATAGATATTTATAAAGACTAAGTTTACTCTGAATTCAGTTTTACCATTTATTGTTGTGTAAAACAGAACCAGGGACTCAGTGTTAAATAACAATGTAAACTGGTTAAACCGATTCTCTAGAGCTAATAAATAGATCAACAGAAGACTGGGAAGGGGTTGGCATCATCTTCCCTACCTTCACTCCTCCACCAATTTGTTCTTTGCATAATTAAAAAATATTTGAAAACTTAAATCATTTTTTAAGATTACTGTCTTATTTAACAATTAATAACCATTATTCTCACTATAAAGAAGGCATCAACAACTAGCCAGATGCTACTGTTGATATTAATAATTTACAAGAAGTGTTTTTTAGTCTAATGCTTCTAATTTTACTTTTGCAATGGCTTGAGGGTTTGCCTTCTTTTGTGTTTATGTCTTAAATTTAAAAACAAAACAAAACAAAGAACACAGTTGTTGAATGGTGCTTCTTTCAGAATAATACTCTCGGACTTAAAGTTCAGTAAAAGCAAAGGTTGTCTTTTTTGAGTACTGACTGAAAAAGTTCTGCTCCATTATTCCCAAGGAAGAAGACAAAGCAGATATACTTGGGACTTGTTTACATAGTGTTTGTTTTTTCCCTGATTATTTCTCTGCCACTCATTCTTTGGAGCCCAAATAAGAAAACTATATATGATAATTGGCTGCAAGGTAAACATACAATTTGCTCACAATTAGAGAGTAACTACAATGGCCATGACTCCAGTGGGGTATATTTTTGTATGTAAAGCAAGAACTTTGTTTAACAATGTGCCCTTCTTTACTTATAAGTTTTCTCTCCTAATTTGGAAACAACTGTTCACAATGAACCCCATTGCGTATTATCCCGGGGCCAATGAACTGATGGATAATGGTTCTAGAGGTAACCAGCAGTGCCAATTATCAGACTGCAGTGTCCAGTGAAGCAGGCAGCCCACAGCTCAGCAAGATGAGCTGCTGAATACTGAGTGAGTTTAGCAAAAACACAGAGGCTTTTTGTAGCAAGTAAACTTTGTTTCTTTTAGTTTCTTCCTCACAAATTTTCAAAGCAGCATGCAAGGTATTTGGCTGTTCACTTGACTTTAATGTGGCTTAACCTCATGCATACACTTTGAAAATGTAACTGTGGATTATAACTAGTGTCAAACAAAAAGTGAAATGACTTTGATGTGCTATTACAGTGTGACCTGTTCCCATGACTTACACTTCCCTGCATCTACTTCCTCCCATTCTGTAAATTCATGGATCTTCAAAGCATCTGATGAAGTGGGATTTTCTCCCACAAAAGCTCATGCAATAAATAATTTTTTTAGACTGTAAATGCCATAGAACTCCTTGTTTCATTTGGTAAAATACAGATACACAGATAAAAATTATGGAAAAAAACATGAGTATACTCAATAGGGAGCATGACAGGCAGATTCTTATTGATGTCGATGGTGCTATGTCAACTTACAACAGTTGTCCTTTAGATCTATGACACCTTATTTTAATTATACTCCAGAAATAGCTTCAGTTGAGTTATCATTGATTTACACCATGATATTCTGTATAATAAGACTCAATAAATTCATGAATGCCATTAGACATCTGCTTAATTGGTATCTACATTTATACCTGAAGTTTTGATTTGCACAATTTTTAGCATGCTCAAGAACTAAGATTTGCACAAGCAAATAAATTTTGCAAGCACAAACCAAAAATATAGGCATCCAGGAACCTGAGTGGCACATGCAATATCTGCTCCTATGTATGAATGACTATTTGGGATTTCCAGAATATGTGTACTCCAAAATCTTGCCTGCACAAAGGTCACATAGCAGGTCAGTGATCAACTACTTAGCTAACTGCCACATTCATGTGCCCAACTACCACTTTCACAAATTAACAAAGCTCCTAAGTCCCAGTTCCCTATATACAAATCAATACAATCACCCACAGAACAACCCCAAAACACACTGAAGCACACACCATGGGCACACAACCCACACAAAACTACACAACGACCCCAGGTCAACATAATCCCCACACCTAAAACCAGATATTCACATGACAACACAATCAGTGTACAAAACCGTAATAATCTCAAACACCACTCCAATACCCAGAATGTCTGTTGAGTCAAAAGTAAATGATGGGAATAGCCAAAACCATGGTCAAGGGCTCTTTTAATTTAGAATACCACCAGGTTCAAGCATAACTGAAATTCAAGGTCTGTTACCACATAAATGTTAAGGTCTCAGTCGTTTTCAAGTTTACATATTGTACCTATGTGACAGCACAGGCTTTCAGCTATGAATTCATAATATGAACAATTTCTAAATAATGTAATTATATATAGACATGTACATTAACTATCAAAACCACTGTATATCTTAGATATATTTATCCAGTCATAGCTGCAGTCATCACGCGAAGCATGTAAGTAGTCATGCTTTTTCTCAGTTGATTAAGAACTTTTGTTCTTTACCCCATATGACTGTGTGCTCTAGGTATCACTCAAATGTGAAAAATGCATCTGTTGAAGCTGATGATCCCTTGTCTTGCTGCATAAAAAAGGGTCTCCTATTTAACTGACAGCATATTTGTCCTTCTTTTAGCTCCATATCATTTAAAAAACATTTGTGGTTCTGCAGTGATATCAAACATGCAGCCTACAGGTCCACAAACCTCTTCTAGCCATGGTTCCCTGTGACCACACTTTCTCCCTAAAAAAGAGAGAGAGTATTCTCCTTTATACTCAGCACCCCATAATGCCATGAAAGTGTCAGATCTCATGATATCACAGAGTTCTGAATAAGCGAGACTGTGCTTCGTGAGACCATACACGATCACGCTGCATGAACACACACACAGACAGAGAAAAAGAGTGTTATTGCAGAGCACAGTTTTACAATGCACATTGCTCTACAATACTGCAAGAGTGCCATAGTATTTTGATTTATGGTATGTACAAACCACTTGAAATATATTTGAGTCAAATCTGGCTGCCATAGAAAATGAGTTTTACACTATTGTAAAGACTGAGTAGCTGTTGTTAACTTCCCTTTCAAGTCCGAGGAAACATTATTCAGCACATTGTTCCTAATCTTTCCCCAGCTAATGGGGATTAAAGGGTATTTCTTTGGATTTGTGCACACTGAAGCAGGTGCTGTTACCACCCAGTCAACAACATCCATGGCCAGACACAGCTACATGATTACTTTCTAAGCCATTGGTTCTCAGCCTTTTGCAGGTAATGACATACTTGGTGGCATATTGCAACCCTGCAGGACACGCCTGCCCACTGCCCTCAGAGGCCAAATCCAGCCATCTTTTCACACATTTTCCACTGTACGGTGCCTTCACACAGTGGTTGAGAACCAGTGGTCTAAGCCACTCATTAACAGAACACAGGGAAATATGCTCAAGACCTTCTCATGAACAATGTAAGATCATTAATTGGTTTGCCACTTCATCAAAAGATAGCTGACATGTTTTCTGATCAACAGATTCCCCAAGTACATTAAGCAACTCAAAGGAGAAAACATTAAATAAGTTTGTTAACTACAGAAAGATAGAATTTAAGTGATTATAAGTGAAAAGTATAATGGTCAGAGCTAGTTACCAAAGAAAACATGCATTATAAATCCTAAACTTTCAGAGTGAGATTTGAATCAAACAGCTTTTGTCACTCCACTGGGGGTTGCAGGCTAATCACTGTTAGTACACAGGCTGAATTTCCTTCTCAGCCAGGAACCAATCTTCCCAATTCAAAGAAATCAGATACCACTGTGCCTTATTTTATACTCTTGTCATGTGCCAAGGAAGATACTGGCATGTCCTGGCAGACCTTGCTGAATCATACATTTGAACAATACCCATTGTGTGGAGTTAGTACAACTACCTCTTAGGGTATGTCTACACTTACAATTCAGTTTGAATTAATGAGGATTAATTTGAACTAAATTAAGGCATTGCTACATTGGCTTTCATTACTTTGAACTAAGGAATTCCTTAGTCTGAAGTAATGAACACTTACTTCAGAGTTATAAAACCTCACTTAACTTTGAAGGAAAGGATAATTTGAATTTATTAGTTTGAAGTAACCCAATGGAGCTGTGTTAATTCAAGCTAACCATTAGTCTGAATTAATGCAGTTTGAACTTCTTCATCCCAGGGTGCCTTCCTCTTTCTGTGTATTGGGTGGGGGTATGGCCCTTCTCAGGGGCTATGTTGCCACACTTCCCATGGTGCCCCCTCCTAAATCAAACTAGCAAGTCCTCTTCATGGACATGCTAGTTTGATTTGGGTTTCTAGTGGAGAGATGTTAGTTCAAATTAACTTAGTTTGAAATAATTATTTCAAACTAAGTTAATTCAGATTAACTTCTTAAGTGTAGACATAGCCTTACAGAATTATAAATCTCATTTACAATGTCTCTGCTGCTTATGAGAGTCACTTAATTCCCATTTTATTGGGGGTCACCACCTTTGCTGTCACTGCAGAATTAAAAGTGGGCATCTCTCAAACTCAGAAAATATTTCAATAACCCTATAGCAAAATCTCATAACTTCATACACAATAATTAGATACATATTTTGACAGAACAATGAGTTTCATCAAATCATAACTTTTTATATGGTATCTTACAAGGCATGCTTTGTATGAAGCATCACAACCACATATAGATGATGAATATTGTCATTACTGGCTGTTGTTTTGTGGCACAGCATATCACAACTGATCACTCACCTGTGGACCGCAAGCAAAATACTCTGCCTGCACATCCAGTCACCAACTCCTATACCTGTTCTCTAGATCCTAAAAGAAGACAAAACACGAGGAGTTTAGTACATTTATGCCACTGGATGCTCTCCGCCAAGAGGAACTTCCATAACATTGTATGCATTCAGAGACCCCAAGTGATCACCAGAGTGAACTGGACTCCTATTCTAAACTGTGCCTTAGATAGAGTTGTCCCAACACACACACAAACAAACAAACAAACAAACAAACCCAGAAGCTGTAAGACTGAGGCAAGTAGCTAGAAAACTGCTTAATGTGTGCCTTGTTATTGAACTGCAAGCCCTCACCATACCCCCAGCAGAGCAAAGAAAGAATAAGGGCATGTATACACAGTAACTGTTATTTCAAAATAACCCATTTTGAAATAACTCATTTTGAAATAAAATCCTTATTTTGAAACAAGTTAATTCAAATTAACAGTTTGTTAATTCAAATTAAGGGAAAGCCTGCTTTCAAAATGGTTATTTCAAAATAAGACCATTCAGACATGTTGTTTCTAAACAGTTGTTTCAAAACAATGGTGTTGTTTTGAAACAACATGTCTGAACGCCGTTGTTTCGAAACAACAGCTATTTCGATTTCCTGCTAGGTTTATTGGTTTTGAAATAACAGTATGTTGTGTGGACATGAGAAATTTTATTTCAAAACAACGGCTGTTGTTTCGAAATAAAACTCACGTCTGAACACAGCATGAGAGATTTATCATTATTTTATGCATTTCCCATCATTCACTGACTTCCTTACTGGAACGCAGTGGTGTAAGTGGTATTCCCAGGTACTTTTTTGGGGTTAGATTACTTATTCTAAATGGTCCTGTAATACTGTTTTCTTTTCAATAACTCTTACCCTCTTACTATGTGACATAAATCCTTCCAGGACTATGACATTTGGAATCATTCTATTATATTTCCCAATTTATATGTAATCTTTAGTCCTCCTGATGGTCTTTCCCCTTTTTTAACCTTTGTATTTCTTTTTGCTTAATTTCCAATATTTGCTCTTAACGATGCAACATAGCTGTTTCTTAAGAATACATACATCTTCATTTTGACTGTCCTGGAACAATAAGCTACCAATAACAATAAGCATAAGAACAAAGGATACTGGATAATGTTTCCCGTGGACTTGATGGGGGAAGGAAACCCAAACACCTCGGTGGTGGCAATTGTCTTTATTTAGGGATACAGGGCAGTTGCTACTAACACTTCTTAATCTTTTAACACAAGCAGTTTTAGTTTTTGCTACAGCAAGTCTTTCAGACTGTCACAGGTGTCTGATAAGATAGCTGTGGTTTCACTTGCAAGTTCCGTTTACAGACAAGTAAAAACTAACTTAAACACACAGACATGAAATTAAGCAGTTGCTACACTAATAACAACCAAAGCCTAAAACTGCCTAGGTGTATGCTCACTGGGCTATGGAGGGGGTTCGTCGATTCGTTTTTGTTCAGGTGCACAGGGCCCTAGATGGGGGAGAAAGAGAGAAAAAGGGAGAGAGAAGGAGAGAGAGAGAGAGAGAGAGAGAGAGAGAGAGAGAGAGAGAGAGAGAGAGAGAGAGAGAGAGAGATGGATCAAAGTATACGTGCCAGAATACGTACCACAGCCAACAGGCACTGAAGCTGTAGCAGCACTCCTATGGCTTTCATGAGGCTGGGGGGAGGGAAACGTCTCAAGCCAGCTATTCTGGAGGTTCAACTGTTAGAATGATCAGCTCCAACAGCTAACATGCAAACCCCACAGATTCCGTTTGTTCTCCCCTTTTTAAGGGTGGAATGATGTCAATGCACAGCTCGGCTATTTGTCCTTTTAAGGTGGGATTTATATTATTGACTGCCGAAGGGCACCTTACCCTTATTGGGGCAAGGTTTCCGTTACCTGGCTGCCGTAGGTTCTGCCTTCTGGGATCCAGACTGGAGCCCCTTACGTGCTTTGGAAGATCATATAGGGGTCGGAACTGCCATATAGAGGTAGCAAAAACTGAGACGTTAAGGGGCTACTGCAGGTGTTTTTCTGTTATTCTAGGTAAAGGTTAAAGTGTAGGTGTTTTTCTCTTATGGGGGGGGGGTACTGAAGGCACGCACAAGGGGCCATGATGGAAAGGAGATATGGCACAAACAGATAAGACAAAATCAAGCATTTTAACCATTATGCATTAATAAATGTATTAGTCTTTAGAAGTGCCACAGGACTTCTTGTTTGCTTTATTGCAATGATTGTTTCAATATCAGACCAGTCTCACTTCATTACCATGCACAATGCAGCCATCAGTCCAAATTCCTCTGTGTTGTCCAAGCCATAGTCCTAAATGTACTGCAAATCCAGCAGACATATCTATTGTATATTGACAGGGCTGAATTTCCCTCCAAACATTTGCATGATAACATACCTGCATCACATGGATGGCACACCTGCTTTCTCAGATCCAAGTTACTCCATTAATGTCCCTGCCTTTCTTATTTCACTGTCAATATACTAGTGAGCTGACAGGAACCATTCTCTTCAGCCAATTAGCTACAGAGCCCTCCTCCATCCTTCTCCTAGGCAGGAATAGGGAGGGAAGGCGGTCCTTAAAGCAGTCAAAGGATTTTTTTTCCCTTGCTGGCACAAAGGATCCTTCACACCTCTGAAGCAAGAGAAAGTTACTTTAACAATGAACAGTGTGTGATTCCTCTTTCAGATTCCTCTTTAAGTTTATATTAACTGACTAGTGGTGCCATCTTATTTCATAGGGCTTGATTTTCTGTGAATAAAACATCTAATCCAGTACCCCTCTTTGACAGCAGCAAGGTGTTTTTAACATAGCTATGCTAGATAGTATTCTTATTAATTATGTTAACATCAAATCCTTGTTTTACTCATACTAAATTATTCACCATAATAATATCTTGTGACAGTAAGTCCAACAGGATAAATACATGCTGTGTGAAAAAGCATTTCCTTCAACCAGTTTTAAATTTTCTGTCCTTCAGTTGTGTTGAATATCCCTTTTCCTCCTACGGGATAAGAAAAGATAAAATGTGAACTCCAGATTGGCACTCTTTATTCTATTTATTTTTCACACGTCACCTCATTCACTCAGACCTCAAAGGTGACAAAATACTTAAGCATGCTTAACTGGTATCTCTGGAGGATTTTAAACAGGCTCTACTAAAATTACATATTTTTAAATCAGGTCCAGATAACTGGAGTTACAAAAGGATCTTAAAAAAAAAATGAGTGACTGTGAAAACTGAATGACTAAGCAACAAAATGGCACATGGAATTCAGTGTTGATAAATGTCAAGTAATGTACACTGGAAAATACAAGGCTCACTACACATAGAAAATCATGGAGTCTAAATTATCTGTTACCACTGAAAAAAGAGATCTTGGATTCATTGGCTATGTCTACAATGGGGGCTCAGTTAAGTTGACTGCTCGCTGCCCCACCCCAGGGCCTGATCTGGCTCCGGGGGCCCAATATGGTTCTTGCTATCACCAGTAGGTGGCAGGGGCTGAGCCCCAGGCCTGGGCCCCAACCCTTCCTGCCTCTAAAGTCAACTTAAAAGCTTAAGTCGATTTTCAGGGCAGGTTTTATTAAGTTGACTTGAGCAAGTTCTTAAGTCAACTAAATAAATTCTATTGTGGCCAGGGAGTTCCTTAGGTCAACATAAGGCAGGTTAAGTTGACCTAAGGCTCTAGTGTAGACAGACCCATTGTGAATAGTTCTCTGAAAACACCTGTGTAAAGCAAATCAGAAGTCAGAAAACCTTAGGGAATGTTGGGAATCATTAGAAAAAGAGATAAATAATAAGTAAGGATAAATTTTAGCCTTTTTTTTTTCAAAAGTCATGATCAGGTCATACTCCTGACTTAATCTTAGCTGCTTCTAGGATGCCATTGTTCTGGGTGCTCTGATGCTTTAAGGTGTCCTGGGGGCTGATGAATGGTCCCCTGCTCCAGTGGCAGAGGCTGATTGCCCCAACTGCCTTCTACTCAAAGGCCTCCAGAGACTTCTCTCCGGTGGCTTCTGGAGCAATACCCAGGGCTGCTGCTCAGGCTGCTCTGGGAACTGTTGCTTTGGCAGTTTCTGAGCCAGCCACACAATCTGATGCAGCTGCAGAAGTCATGGAGGTTATGGGAAGTCAAAGAATCCATGATTTCTTAGATTTCTAAGATGGACTTGCCACCTTAATAATAAGACAGTAAATATCTCATTGCCTTTTTTTTTAATCTATAGAATGCCCAGGTCCTGAATACTGTGTAAAGACCTGGTAGCCCCATCTCAGGAAAAATATATCACCATTGGAAAAGGTACAGAAAAAGGAAATAAAAATATTAGGGGCATAGAAAAACTTCCATCTGAGAGGAGATTAAGAGGCAACAGTCTTAAAATGAACACAAGGAGGGATTTCCACACAACACACTGACAATGTGTGTATCTGCTTGCCAGAGAATATTGTGAAGGCTAAGACTATAATGGAGTTCAAAAAAAGAACTAAATAAGTTCATGCAAGACAGATCCATCAATGGCTATTAGCCAGAATTAGCAGGGATTGCTGTTTGCTAAAAGCTAGGAGTGAGATGCATCACTTAATGATTACCTGTTCTTTTCATTCCCTGAAGTACTTGGCATTGGACATTGTCGGGAGACAGGATACTGGGCTAGATCAACCAATGGTCTGACCCAGTAGGACAGGAGTTTTAAGAACTCTCTGAGGAGCTTACGTGACCATTAATGACAATTTTCAATAAGCACTGGAGCACTGGGAAATTTCAAGAGAGTGAAAGAAATCTAATGTTTGTCAGTTTTTAAAAGCGGTAAATGGGATGACCAAGGCAACTAGAAATGTTTCACCCTGACATCAGTTTCAGGCTAAATAATGGTCAAGCCAAAGCAGGAGCCCATTAATAAAGAAGTAAAGGACAGTAACAGGATCAATACAAATCAACATAGATTTATGGAAAATAGCTCCTATGAAACAAACTTTTTGTGATGAGATTACAAATTTAGTTGAAAAGTAATATTTTTGATACATTTTGACTTTTGTAAGACATTTGACTTGGTACTACATAAATTTTGATTAAAAAAACTAGATCAGTATAATCAATATCAATATCAGCACATAATAAAAGAATTTAAAAAAAAAACAGACAACTGGTAGGTCTCAAAATATAATGGTAAACAGGGATTCATCATTTCACAGATACGTTTTTCTTGCTAGAGATCGGTGCTATTCCATATTTTTATCAATGACCTTGAAGAAAACATATAATAATCACTGCTGAAATCTGCAAATCTCACAACAATTGGGAGAATGGTATATAATGAAGAAGACAGGTCATTGATTCAGAATGATATTATTCCTTGGTCAGATGAGTACAAACAAACAATACATATTTCAGGATGGCTGAAAGTTCATATGAGGGGGAACAAACATAGGACGTACTTCCAAGATGAGTAACTCCATTCTTGGTGGCAATGACTTTGAAAAAAATTCGGGGTCATGCTAAACATGAGCTCCCTGTTCAACACTGTAGCCAAAAGAACTAATGTTATCCTGGGAGGCATAAACAGGGGAACCTGGATGGGAGTAAAAAGGTTATTTTACTGTATTTGACACTGGAACAACTGTTTTTGTAATAATTCTTCCAGTTCTAGTGTCCACAATCCAAGAAAGATGTCACTTTCTAGAGTCAGACTTAAGGAATTCAGTCTATTTATCTTAACAAAGAGAAGTTACAGTGATGACTTGATTACTTGATGATCTTTAAATACAAGCTGTAGACAAATGTTTATGCAAGATTATAATTTTGAGAGGCTTCCTTGTAAGGAACAGTATTTTGAATACAGGAATTTGCCAATCTACCCTGGAAGCAGGAGTTGAGAACATTATGAGTTTGTTCACACAGGGCTTTTATTTCGAAACAACACTGGTTGTTTCGAAATAAAAGTCCCCATGTCCACACAATGTTCTCTTGTCTGGAAAGGAGGGAGCTCCTTGTTTCGAAACAAGAGCCTCCTTTCAAAAAAGCTTAAACTCACTTTGCTTTCGAAAGGAGGCTTATTTCGAAACAGTGGTTTCGAAATAAGCTGTTTGGACATGTTATTTCGAAACAACCCTTGTTTCAAAATAACAAGCACCCTCAGCACCATGGCCAGGGATCAGCACCCTTGCTGGGAGCAGATGGGACAGGAACCTCAGCCTCCTTCGCCCCCTTACCCCCAGCAAGGTGAAGGGGGGGGAAGCTGGCTGGGGCTGCCCCCAAGCCTGGGGCACCCCGCCCCCAGGCTTCCTCTGCCCCCCCCCCGTGTGGCCCCTGCCAGGTGTGGGGGGGACTTTCTCCACCCCCTCCCCTCTCCTATTTCAAAATAGCATGTCACACTGGACATGCTATTTTGATTCCCACCTTTTCATTTATTTCGAAAACATTTTTTTTTGTTATTTTGAAATAAAGTGTTTTGAAATAAGGCTTTATTTTGAAACAGGCTTGTTTCAAAACAGCTTGTTTCAAAACAAGCACTTGTGTGTGAACATAGCCTATGTGTCTGTGTTCAGCTCTTCAACGCAGATGTTCTCTAGTTTCTTTTATTAAAAAAGATTTCTTTCTTTCTCATTCGCTGTCTTTTTGTTTAATGAACACCAAGATCATTACACAGCACAGGGGGAATAATATTAAATGATAGGCTCTTTAATCTAGCAGATAAAAAGTATAACGTGATGCAATGGGTGGAAGTTGAAGCTACACAAGTTCAGACTGAAAATAAGGTGTACTTTTTTAATGGTGAGAGAAATTAAGCACTGGAACAATTTACAAAGAGTCATGATGGTTTCTCTGAATTATTATAAGTTATAATTTTATGTTTTGCTTAGAGATCTTCTCTTGGAATTATTTTAGGGGAGTTTTAAAGCCCATTAGCAGGTCAGACTAGATGACCATAATGGTCCTTTTTGATCTTAGAATCTGAAAAATAGTAAGCACCATCCACTGACTTCAGTGCCACTGTACCTACACAAAGTCGAGTACATGCTTAAGTGCTTTGGACTGTTGCCTTATTCTTTAAACTCTGTAACCCTGGGCCAAGTTTTTCAAAAGAATGAGTGATTGTGGATGCCTGATTTAAGAGAGCAAGGCTATATCCACACATAGGGCCTTGTTTTGAAATAAGTTATTTTGAAACAAGTCATTTCGAAATAAAGCCCTTATTTCGAAATAACTTAATTCAAAATAACTAAAATCCAATTTGAAACAAGGGAAAAGCCCAATCGAAATAGCATGTCCAAACAGAGGACTTGCTATTTCGATTGAGGAGAGGGGCATGATGGGTGGTGTGGCAACATGGCCCCCCAGTGGGGCCATGTTGCCAACCAATCCCCTACCACTGGCTCTCCAGAGCCAGAGGCAGGGGAAAAAATGTGGGGCCGGGGAAGAAGAGGGGAAGCCCCTCTTCCCCCTGGCTTCCCCCGCTGCACCTCTGCCCCACTACCCTAAGCGGGGGCATGGGTCGTCTAGTCCCCTGCTACCCCCTTTCCCACCCCAGCTACAAGTCAGGAGCAGGGGGCTAGGAGCTCCATGGGGCTGGGATCTGCTTGCCGCAGACTGAAAGCAGCTCCCAGCCTGGTCAATTTCACAGTGAAATTGCTTGCAGTCTGCAGGCAAGCAGCTCCCAGCCTAGCCCCCTGCTCCTGCCTTGAGACTAGGGTGGGGAAAGAGGTAGCAGGGGGTTAGGCAACCCATGCCCCCAGGGCGGAGAGCCTGCTCTGCCCCTGCTGGGGCTGGGGCTGGGTCTCTGCCTCCCCAGCCAGGGCAGGGGCTGCCACAGCCCCACTTGCCTCCAGGGCTGGGGCAGGGGAAGGGGCTCTGCCCCCCGACCCTGCCTCACCGCTTGCTGCCTGAGTGGAGTGGGGGGGCAGTGGCAGCCCGCTTTGCCCCCCGCCAGGGCTAGTGGGGAGCCGCTGGCCCCACACTAGCTGCGGGTGCCAGCTTTGCCCCTGGCCTGGGCTGGGGGAGAGCTGCCAGCTCCAGCCTGGGTGGGGGGCAAAGCCAGCACCTGCAACTCCCACAGGGCCAGCAGATCCCCCCCAAGCCTGGGTGGGGGGCAGAGCCCCAGCGGGTGTCCCAGCCGGCTTACCCCCCACTTCCCCAGGTGGGGGGTAGAGGGGGCGGTGGGCGCTCCAGCCAGCTCCTCCCATCACTTCCCCTTGCTGGGGGCAGGGGGGGCAAAGGGGCTGAGGCACCTGACCCCCACTGCTCCCAGCAAGGGGAAGCAGCAGGGGAAGCCAACTGATGCACCAGTTAGTCCGTCTAACCCTGGCAAGAGGAAGTGGTGGGGGAAGCCGGCTGGGGCACTCGCTGCCCCCCTGCATTCCACTCAGCACCCTGGCCGGGGTGCTGATCCCTGGCCAGGGTGCTGAGGGGGGGGTGGGACCTTCCTCCCAGGCTGCTATGCACCCTGGGAGGAAGGTCTTTCTTATCTCAAAATAATCGTTGTTTTGAAATAACATGTCCAAATGGCATTAATTCGAAACAACCAGTTTTGAAATAACCCTCCTTTTGAAACCAAAGTGTTTTAAGCGGTTTTGAAAGGACGGCTCTTGTTTCGAAATGAGGGGCTCCGTCGTTTCGAAACAAGAAAAACGTCCTGTGGACATAGGGGTTTTTATTTCAAAACAACCAGTGTTTCAAAATAAAAGGCTTGTGTGGACATACCCTAAAAGTGCTCAGCACCTTTTTGAAAATCAGGCCTTTTCAAGGTATCTTGAAGTAGGCACACAGAAAATGAGTCACTTCAGAAAACCTTTGCCCTAATCTCTTTGAACTTTTTCCCTTTTCAAGCCTTTTCCATGGTGGGATTGGTTTTTGTTACTCTTCTCCGACCTTTTTCCATTTTTATTTCTTTCAGGAGATGGAGTGACCCAGTTTTCAAGTGATATATAATGACATTATATTTAACTGTTATTATCTGTCACTTAATGCCCTTACATCTTATTTGCTGTTTTTGACTGCCTCTTCATACTGAGCAGAGGTATTCACTGAGCTGTCCATAGTGTTTCCTAGAACATTTTCCTGGACAGTTATAGTTAATTTAGAGCTGATCAGTCTGCATGAGCAGTTCATATTGTTCCTTGCAACATGCACTATCTTTCATTTGTGTACATTAATTTTTTTTTCCAAAGAGTGTATTACCCAGTCCCATCAGTTTGTTAGAGCCTTCTAAAATTCATTGCTATCCTCCTTTGATCTGAGATGCCTACTCTTTTCCCTCTTTTTACTGATCCTAAATATATTAAAGAATACCTATGATTCCTGGGGAAACCAACATTTATCTCCTTTTATGTTGAAAAACTGGTTTCACATTTTTCACCTTTGTATTTTTTAGTTTTCTGACTTTTACCCTGCTTTGTGACCATGATATAATTGTGACTGTCACCAAGTGACCACTAGACTTTCTAAGAGTATTTAGAGAAGAGAGTAGCAAAGATATTTCATCAAAGGCTTTGAAACCAAGTTAAATGTATCCAGTGGTTCTTCTTTATTCATTATTGTGTTGACTTATTCATAGACATGTAATAGGCTGAAGAGGCAAGATTTTCTTTTGTAGAAGCTATTATCTGTCTTGGAATTTTATAACACTACCTTTGTTAACTTTTTTGTCTGGAGTTGAAAGAAGGATTACTGCTTTGTAATTCCTAGAATCATGTTATTGCAAATGTCACTACAGCACATAGTTAAAATTGTTTGTTTGCCCTAAATTTGAATTTTTATACCAGTAAGTATTTTGATTTTATTTATGTTTAACCTTATTTATGTTTAACTTGTTTGATTTTATTTATGTTTAACCTTAATGCTATTTTTTTTGGAGTTTAAAATGCCTGATTTTAAGATAATTGCAACATCTCTGTAATGTATTTTACCCTAAGCTGTTGATGTGTACTCTCAATTTTAACTCCATTTAGGGTTATTTTTATTGTGTGAGATAACTTGAAGGGGTGCTCCAAGGAAGACGGAGCTTGACTATTCTCGGTAGTAATGGAGGACAGAACGAGGAGCAATGGTTTCGAGTTACAGTTAGGGAGCTCGAGGCTGGATATTAGAAAAAAACTTTTTTACTAGGCGAGTGGTGAAGCCTTGGAATGAGCTGCCAAGGGAGGTGGTGAAGTCTCCATCTTTGGAGGTGTTTAAGGCCCGGCTGGACAAAACCATGACTGGGATGGTTTAGTGGGAGTGGTCCTGCCTCTGGCAGGGGGTTGGACTAGATGACCTATGAGGTCCCTTCCAACCCTATGATTCTATGATTCTATAGCTAATAGCATACACAATAGAAGGCATTTGACCTTTAAGAAAGTACTCATGGTTTGTGGATTCTTCCTACTTACATCATGATGTGTAATCTACAGTTCAATTAAGTAATATATGCTTTCATAAAGAGTACAAATAGATGCAACTTTTAAATCATGTATGTACAACCAAAAGGCATTCTTGTATGCATATGATAGGAATCAATGTGTTACTTTTCTAGAGGAAATAATTTCACTTCTGCCAAAAGTTCTTATTCATAATCTTGGAAGAACACTGGCATCATGTTAAAGCCATATGCGTAAGGTAATACCTTTTAATTTACTGGGAAAGGAGACAGCAGCTGGCTAGTGTAAACGACATTTTCCATTCCACACAAGATATGCATGCCCTCCAGTATTTATTCCAAGGATGTATTTAGATAAGTTGTCAGTATTGTTACAGAGCAAAGACCATTACTAAAGTACAAAATATTTTATGTCACAGTTTCCTGCAAATTAATCTAAAAAAAAAATCACTAATTATAAATCTTCTCCTTTGACTTTCTGTGCACAGGAAGACGGCCATGCTGATAATGAGCACAGATTAATTAACGTAATGGACTAAGACTGACTTTTAGAAACAGCTGTGGGGATCTAAATTCTGCTGCGAATTGTGTAGTGCACATAAACAGCAGAACCAAGATGTCACTGTTCTTAATTAGCATATGCCAAATTCATCTATTTGTGGTTGTTCAGAGTCCTATTTGTTTTAATATCTTTAAATCAAACTAATCCAAATGCCTTCTGGTTTATTTTTGTTTGTTTGTTTTTGCCGTAGTGTTACCATCATCCCTTTGTATGTTCTGCTGTCATTGTCCTCCAGCAATCACATCCTATTTGGTTAGTAAAATGTCTTTTAAAGCTGTAGCAGCGGCAGAATACCAGCTGTTTGTTTTCTATTTCTCATTTTCTTTCAAACAATTCTGCCATAGGGGAAAGTGGCAATTAAATGTTTCTTTACAATTATGACTAGGTAAAAGACTGTACTCCATCATACAAACAGGTACCTGGTCACGTGCATGCTAAACTCTAACTGGAACCTGCCCAGCTGGTGCTCTGGCGCTGAAGTATTTAAATGTGGAATTGCTGTGGGGCAGAGAGAGTAAAATGATGCTCAGAGAAGCCCAATCCTCTTCTTGGAAAACCAGGAGCCACGTGGTATCTCCCCTCCGATTTGCCATGGTGCCTTGGGGAAAAGTGGCAGACAGGGGCCAACCAGAGTCACAAGCCAGTAGAAGTAGGATTAGCCATAGTCAAGACCTCTGGAGATTCAGAGAACTTTCTGCAGTTCTTGTTAGTTTTCTCTCTCCTGTGCTGACAGGTTTGCTTCAGCCCTCACCCTCCCTCACAGTCTCTTTACTTTAGCTGCTCCCACAGCTGCCCCACTTACCTTTTTCTCCCTTGCCCAATCCATCTCAGGCATGTCTCTCTTTACTTTACTTTTCATTTTGAAGTTCCCTCCTAAGTGAACCTACCACAGAATAAAAAAATAAATACACATGGAACTAACATGACATTTGTTTCTGTCACATTGTTCGCACTGCTTGTGTTATATCCCCAGATGGCTATGTTCCTTGGAAAATATGAAGCTGATTATCTGAATGGTGATGCTCATGAGAATAAGAAACAAGGTTTTCTCAACAACTAGGCCAAGGCTTTAGAGCTCATTACCAGAGGTGACTGGAATAAGCACAAATCACATGTTCTTCCAAGAGAAATTTAAAACTCATTACTACTCAGCATTCCCACAGCTACGTAAAAAGAAATGAATACAATAAGAAACTGAAGGACACCTTGTGTTTTAAAACACATTTAGACACCAATATATCTCATTTCAATTCTCTCAGGAGAAGTAGACAGAAAAATCAAACTGCTGACCAGTTGTGATATTGGTTATTATTTCCTGGGATGCCTAAGTTATGGGATGCTTCTATAAGAACTACTAGTTAGCAAGCTAGAGAAAAAAATAATTTATGACCTGACTTCAGTGGCAAGATCAAGTCTTTAGTCTCCAGCATCTGATTAGAATTTTATAAGCTACGTTATTTTTAGTGTCTGTTAACTGTGTTTTGTAACAGTTTACTCTTACAATGTGATTCTAAACAGATAACACATTAGTAAACTATCATTAGAGCAGGAATGGACACTGCAAACAAACGGCAACATGCCCAAATCCTGAAAACAGGTGGCCCTGATAGGTGGATTGCAGCTATCTCTTACAGACCCTGTTAATAGTTATTTCTTTTTACATTTTGGCAACAGTTGTATAGCTTGATCGGTTAATCAAGACCCATTGGCTTCAACTGCATTTCTCTGCACTCCAAACTCCAATTTGAAGCTACAGAGGTAGCGTGCATAAAAGCCAGATGTGGAATATATTGGTGGGTTTCAAGAAAATGATCATAAATTAATTATGCAATTAAAAATGTCTGTTAGGAATTCACAGTAATTATTTTTTCACAGTGAGTTGTGTTGTGTGTGCAGTACAACATGTTATAGAACCATTACTGTGAAAAGAAACATTATGTAAAGATCCATATGACTATGTCTACACTGCAGCGCTTTTTCAAAAAAGGGTGGGTTTTTTTTGAAAAAAATTATTTTGAAATAAATTCAAAATAATTATTTCCAGACTATTTTTTCAAAAAATGTTATTTTGAGAGAGGCGTCCAGGAGGACTCTGTGTCTACAAATAAGGCAGAGTTTTGTATTTTTTCAGAAAAGAGAGTCGATACTGGACTCTCTTTTTCAAAAAAAAAAAGGAGGCCAGTGTAAAAGATGGCCAGACTTTTTCAAAAACAGCCATTGCCATGTCTGGCGATGGCTTTTTTCAAAAAAGCTATTTCGAAAAAGTCTTTTTTCTAACAGGTAACCAGGTTTAGCACTTTTGAAAAAGTGTTTTGGTATATTGAAAAAGGCTTTTTTGAAAACTGCTGCTTTTTTTTAAAAAGCCAGGTTTTGTTTTTTTGAAAAAGCACTCCGGTGTTTTAATAGACCGGAGCACTTTTTTCCAAAAAAACAAAAGGGTTCTGTGGACATGGGAAAGTTTTTTCAGGATAAGGAGACTTACCCTGAAAAAATCTTTCCCATGTCTGCAGAGCCCTTTTGCTTTTTTTTTTTTTTTTTTAAAAAGCGCTCCGGTGTGTCAAAAAAAAGCAAAACCTTGATTTTTTTCAAAAAAGCAACTGTTTTCAAAAAAAACTTTTTCGAAAAAGGAGGCTTATCCCAAAAAAATACTTTCCAGTGTAGACATGCCCTATATGTATAAACAGCTTTCATGTAATATCCAGCTTTCTGTGTTTAAATGTTTTTCTTATACCCCATCCTCTACATATTTTTAATGTCCCAGTGGGTGAAAATTCCACATAGGTATGGAACTAGAATAAATATTTCCTATTCCTCTTTCCCAGAAGTACCCAATGCAGAGATCATCTCTGTGGTGGAGAAGAGGTAGAGATCCAGCATGATGTGCTCTAGCTATTCCCAGGTGGTACGTGATTGCTTAAAAACCATTACCAGCTGACAAAGGAAGCTAGAGAAAGTCTCCAGTCTGCCATAACCTCCAAGGCTATGTCCACACATACATCGTTATTTTGAAATAAGTTATTTCAGTTATTTTGAGATGAGTTATTTTGAAATAAAGTTCTTATTTTGAAATAAGTTCATTCAAATTAAGAAAATGTTAATTCAAATTAAGGGAAAAGCTCAAAGCAAAATAGCATGTCCAGGCACAGGACTTGCTATTTCATTTTAGGAGAGGGGCACCATGAGAGGTGTGACAACATGGCCCCCTGCCTGGGCCATTCCCCCACCCAATATAGGCTAAAAAGAAGGCACTCTGGGAAGGAGAAGGACAAAAGTGTTATTTCGAAATAACCATTATTTCGAAATAACACGTCCAAAAGGTGTTATTTCAAAATAACTGTTTTGAATTAACAGCCATTTCGATGTAAAGAAGGTTTAAGCTATTTCGAAATGACGGCTCATATTTTGAAATGACGAAACCCATCATTTTGAAATAAGAATACGTTGTGTGGACCTAATCTCTTTTATTTCGAAATAACCAGTGTTATTTCAAAATAAAAGAGGTGTGTGGACATGCCCCAAGAGGGCCAAAGCTTGGGCAGTGAATCATAAGTTATAATTACCTTCCTGACCTGCCCTCCACCTGCTGCATTTTTTCAGAAACTGAGCACAGCAGAGAGTCTGGGTTTATATTGTCAGACACTAAAATGGAAGCCAGGGCCGATGATTAAATGCTCTGAAAGCATGTTGTGATCCTAGCTGTGCTCTGACTTATATTCCACACAACCATCTTAAGTGAAAATAAAGGGAGCAGTATGGAACGCTAAGCAAGACATGATCTGGTCACACGATTTGAACGAATTCCTAATATCTACTGTTTTATCAGACGAGTAAAACCAATATGCTTCAAAAAATGAAAATTCAACCCAAACAAGGTCATCAAATACATAAATAAATAAATAAAATTTCAAACAAGTTTAATACAAGAAATATGAAGAGCTAATTCTCTGGGATATATTTTTTAAAAAATAGGAACATTTAAAATAAATCACATTTAAGAAACCAGTCAACGATTCCACTAAATTACTTTTGAATTGTAAGTTATATAGAGTCTTTAGAAAAAGATACACAGCAACAGTCATTTCATTATGCACTATAATATACAACACAGGGAATAAAGAGGTCACTGGTGAGGGCTAGAATTCTTACAGAGAAACTAACCACTTTCTTTTTGTTAGTCCTCATCAGTCCTATTGGGATATGTCTACACTAGTCAATTAGTCTGTGTCTACACTAGGCTTTGCCTAATTTGAACTATGTTGAGCTAAGGAAAGCTTAGTTCAAACTAATAAGTTTGACTGGTTAGTCTGAACAAAGCGTTTAGTTTGAACTTCAGTTTGAACTAAGCATGATGTAGACATGGACTATGCCTTAGTTTGAACTTAAAAAGTTCAACTTAAGCCATTAGTTTGAACTAATCATGCTTTCTAGTTTGAACTAGAAAGTTAGTTTGAACTTGGACACATGGCTAGTTCAAACTAAAAAGCCATGGTTAGTCTGAACTAACCCCAGGGGCATTGCTGGCGCTGGGCATGCCGGGGCACATGTCCTGAACCCCAGCACCAGTGCCCCGGATCTCAGGCCCAATCAGGCCAGAGATCCGGGGCCCAGCCGCCGGTGGCCATGGCAGCCCCATCCCCCACAGGGGATCCGGGGCCTGGCCAACTGCAGCAGTGGCAGCCTCATCCCCAGGAGGGGATGCGGGACCTGGCCGCCCATGGCGGCACGGCGGTGCCTGGCCCTGTCCCTGGCCAGGGGGCAGTGCCTGCAGGCTGGAGCTGTGTTCCAGGTCCCTCCCCCAGCCAGCGATGCCTCTGACTAACCCACAGTTCGTTTGAACTAATCAGGAACTGCTTAATTTTGACTAAGAAAGTCCGAACTAAGCTACATAATCACTTCAGCACTCTCAATGTACCAGGAAAACAGCACTTAGCCAGAGCAAAGGTAGAAGATGCATTATCATCATCCATGAGTTCAACTAGACAACAAAAGTAGGGGGGATGGAAGTGCAATGACTGAATCTGTTTTCCTATCAATATTTTGCCTTCAGTTGCATGGTCACTACCAGTGACATGCTTGGTTCACCGTAGGTAACAAAGACTCCAGTGCTGCCTGAGCTTCACCAGGGCCTCATTTGATGACTGTTTCAGGGTTTAGAACAGGCTAACATGATGGCTATGGGGAACAGGCCCCATTATACTTCATTCTGCCAAGCAATCACCAAGATGTACTGGTGACAAAGTTACTTCCTTTCCTTTACTCAGCAGTGGGTCCTATGGCTCACTGTGTTAAAAGATCCAAAGGGGGTAGCCACATAATCTAGTTCAGCAAAACAAAACAAGGAGTCCTGTGACACTTTAAAAGACTAACAAATTTATATAAATTTGTTAGTCTTTAAAATTGCCACAGGATTCCTCATTTGTTCTGTGTTAAAAATGTTATTATTACTCACTCAGATATTTCTGATTTTATTATACTATTTTATTATATGTGAACTGTATATTATTTTGGAATAATTATTTAATTTGTTACCATTTCTTGAGTATAGAATAAAGTCTTTATTTGGTACTCATTATTTTACAGTATGAGAATACCCAGATACTGTATTTTGGCTGCCTGTATTAAAAATAAGCTTTAAAGATAGATTCTCAGTCTGAACTAATCTTTAAAGCTATTTCTTCTGAAAAGTTCAGCTCAGCCCACCACAATCCTCTGCACCTCATACCTGTTTTCAGATTTATTGGAAGTGAATTTGTTTAAGGTGAACTGATACCTTAGTTTGCAAACCAACGTCCCCTGTGGCCAAAGACAAGATAAGGGTAACCAAATTAGCAATCAGATTTCAACTTTTGAAGGTCAGTAAAGCTCTGCCTTGCCTATCTTGTTGCATATGATTTTCCACACAGTCAGGAGTGACTTTCTGCTTTTCTAGGACTCCTTGGGTTGTACTAATAGGGTTCCAATCAGCTAGATACAGCTACTTTAAGTGCTGTTTTGACAAGCTGTTGACCACGCAATCTATTCAGCATGGTCTGTAATCTTAGCACAGTGGTTAAAATAAGTATAGATTTGCCATGTCACCCTGAACATATTTTAAGAACTGAGATTCTCACATAGGAAATCAATAGCTATTACGTTTAGGTAGATACCTAGCAAAGTTATTTACATACTGTGTATCTATAGCCACATCATTTTTGGATGTTACAGGGTGAGCAACTTTGAACAGAAAAAGGGTAAATCACAGGGATTCAGAGTAAATCATCTAACAAAAAGCCCCATCAATGGCTGCACATGCCAGATACACACAGCACATACTATATTGGAATGTGTCAGTGCATATTCTCAGCTTAAAATTTGCCAGATACTGCCATTTCAAAATGAATGATGAAATATAGCATGTTAATCTGGAATGGGCTGACTGAGAATTATTTTTGTTATTGCATGTAATAAACCACTATACTCTTAGATATGCATGCAAAAAGGCAAAACACCTATTAGTCTGCAGAATACCATTAAGGGTTTGTTTGTTTTTTTGAATAATTATCTCAAAATAACTTTTTTCAAAAATTCTATTTTGGGAGAACAGTCTGGGGACCGGCTCCTTGTCTCAAAATACTGCGGCTTCCCCCCCCCCCCCCAAAAAAAGTGAAAGTCTACACCAGACTTTCTTTCAAAAAAAACCTAATGGAAGAGATAGGCAGGCTTTTTTGAAAAAAAGCCTTTGCCGGATCTGGTGATGGCTTTTTTTGAAAAAGCTACCTCGGAAAAGGCTTTTTTCCAAAATGTACTCTGGTTTAGCACTGGCAAAAAAGCATGCCGGTATTTCAAGATACTGGCACACTTCTTTGAAAAAGCTAAACCTGACAGCTTTTTTGAACTAAAAAGCCTTTTCCAAGATAGCTTTTTTGAAAAAAGCAATCTCTGGATGCAGCAAAGGCTTTTTTTTAAAAAAAAAAACCCTGCCTATCTCTTCGATTGGCTTTCTTTTTTTTTTCTGAAAAAGAAAGTCTGGTGTAGACTTTCACTTTCAAAAAAAAAAAGCTGCAGTATTTCAGGACAAGGGGCCATCCTCACACCGTTCTTCTGAAATAGCATTTTTGAAAAAAGTTATTTCAAGATAATTGATCCAAATATACTTTGAAATAATATTTTTCAAAAAGAGTTTTTTTCAAAAATGCTGCTCAACGTAGACACAGCCATTTAGTTTGGACTTACAAGTCCGAACTAAATTTTTAGATGTAGATATAGCCTAAGAGCACTTAGCATCTGAGCGCGCAAAGGTATCTACAAGTGTGGGCCCAAACTCACAAGAAAGTGACCCAAACTCTCAGACCATAAACTTGTTACAATGGGGGGAAAAAATTCCAGTGTCTTCCTTCAAAATATATAAAAAGCCAGGGGAACACTTGGCTACTAGTGCCCAGAGAAACATATATCTAAACAACCAAATACTGAAGCAGGTTGCTTTAAGTCAGTGGCTTTTTTTTAATGAAAAAAAAAATATATATATATATTAGTTTTACCTTTGGACCAGGATAAAATCCCCAGGATATTTAGATTTGTAGGCGTGACACAGGAGACGAAATTCTAATGTGAGGAAGTTTACTGATACATAGATTTTATGTTCAAAAGGCACTAAGTCATCTACTCTGTCCTATAGTAACCAGGCCATAGAATTTATCAATTTACTCCTGTATTGCAGTAACTTGTGACCGACTTACGCATATCTGAAGACCTCAGAGTTCTCCTGTGAATCTTTATCTGAGTCTGGACATACTTTTAGTAGCCCAAGATATTGTGGTACTGATCTGTACTTCATAGCTTCTAGGAGGGCTCTGAGGAACAGCTGAAGTAGAGAAGTTTTCTCATCAAAGTGGGAGTTCTCAGTGCTTAAACTGTATTTTAGAAGAGTGTTGTGCTTTCATATCTATTTGTGCGAAAGGCCAAGTTTGACAAGAAAATGCTGAATTACTTGCAAAGAGAAAAATATGTTAGAACAATTTACATGATGTGGTATGAACCAATCATAGTTGAACAAGACAGAAAATGATTTAATACACTGGTTTTCAAATTATGGGTCGAGACGCAGTACTGGGCCACAGACCTTCAGGTATTCGGTCGCAGCGCCTGCAGCTGCTGTTGTCACAAGAGTGGAATGCATTGCTCAAAGATGTAATTGTTGGGTTGTGGGCATAAATGATTAGTTTCAAATGGGTCCCAAGGAAAAAAAGTTTGAAAACCTCTGATTTATTATATGCATCTATCACTAGAACTGATAAGAAAAGAGTTGTCTGGTACAAGGAAAAGAAATTTTCATTGCAATGCATCAAGTCTGCCAGAGATACTGCAGCACATGCAATTTCATCTGAGCAGCCATAATGGTACATGCATTCCATACAGCATATATGCAGATACACCTACATATACAAGACCCAGTCCTGCACTACTGTGCACCATGTAGCAATTTATAATCATTAAATTAAGTGTCAATGCTGTCTTAATACTTTTCTGGTGTAAATGAAAATATAAGGTTCACAGAGGTGGAGAATCAGGTCCTGTATGTATTACATATTTTATAAATCATAGAACAGATTTTAATTAAAAAAACTTTAAATTAGATTCATGTAAATATTGCTCTAGTCTCTTACAATTTTGCTAAAGTACTGCTTCTTAGATGGGCTTTATTTCTGAGGATATTTTTAAAAGCTCTCAGAACAGATCTACTAAACTCGTGGGATTGTACAGAAAATGTGGTCAGATAATATCATTTATATGTGGGCAAAAAGCAAAATATCTGTTTCAACTCCCTTTGAAATGCATGAGGAAAGGTTCAGATTTGAATCCTTCGATGCCACTCTGACCTATATTTGGTTTTGGGTCAGAGTCAAAGCTTGTCTATTTCCATATAGGCCAACAATCATATGCAAATAATCATTCTAATGAGATTTTACCACAAGATGGCAACAATTTCACCAGACCAGCTGATCTTGTAAGGTGTCTGCCATTCTGAGAAGGGGAGGAATGAAATTTAAAAAGAAACAACAAAAACCTGATGAAGACAACTTAAAAGATTTTGACACACCCATATTCAAGCCCTGATTTGTCCTTAAACCCAATTTCGCATTTAAACATAAACTGGATCTGAACATCTCTTTATCAGCCCACTTCCTAACATGGTTAGCCAATTCAATTTTATCTTACAATAATATTTTTTTGAAAATCCTTATAGGCATGAAATATGAGCATGTATTTTCCCCCCAATAGCTTACAGTGATGTTTGGCCATATTCATGATTTTTTACATTAATTCCCTCTAAATATTTATTATAACATAATCACCTGATAAAAGCACACGCTCTTTGTTGCATAGAAATCTTGCAATATATCATACATATACATTTAATAACATAACATCAGATTACTCTGCATGATTTTTTTTTCATGCATCTTCTTTGGAGATGAAAATTCTATTAAAATCCAGTCTATTCTATCAGAGCAAGAATTTTATCAAAGAGTGTACAAAATTCCATTAAGGAATTCTTGCTGATCATCTCAGGAAGGAATAGATGATAGTAATGGAGCTATTCATACATGGCACACTATAGTAATTTGCAAGCTATTGTAAACACTCACTGGAAATTGATATTCCAGTTTGAAGTAGTCTCTTTTGCCACTGCTGGACAGTGAGGGCTCTTTAAATGATGTCCAGGAAATAGGTAAGCTATTTAAAAGGGTAAAAACAGAGATTTCTATACCACTTCGTAGGGAACACTGAGAAATACAAAAGCAATCAGGAAACAGACTGGGGACTAATGTGCCAAGCTGAAGGTTCTGTGAAAAATGAGCACTGTATCATTTAGATGAAATATAATGCTTTGGGGACTGAATGGTTCAAGAGCATTTTAACTCTGTGTCACTAGTTCATAGCCAGGCCAAGTTATTAGTAATAGTTTTTGGTCATACTCTGTTGGCTTTATAAAAATGGGACTGATAGCTTGAAAATCTCAGTTAGTTCAATATGGACACTTTTCCATAGCACAAAAATTACCAGCATAATTGGCACTCACTGGGCTCCTTAGCTGTCACCTTTAACAAAAAGGTCCAGGAGTGCATCTGAAGATTCAAATGTCCTCTTGATTGTTTCTCCACATCAGATTTGAAAAATATTGGTGGAGCAGGATGGCTATGTCCACACACAAGCCCATGTTTCAAAACAAGCCGTTTCAAAACAATTCCTTATTTTGAAACGCCTTATAGTGAAATAACAAAAAAATGGGAATCGAAGTAACATGTCCACACAGTGGACATGCTATTTCGAGATAGGGGAGTGGAGGGGCAGGGAGGCTTGTACCGGGCTGGTGCGCCCTGCCCCCAGGATTCCCCTGCCCCCCTGCCGCTCTTTCCACAGCAGGAGCAGTGGGGGGGGGGCAGGGAAGCCCCACCCCCACCCCAGCAGGAGCGGGGGACAGGCATCAGGGAACCCCAGGGGTGGGGTGCCCCGGGCTTGGGGGCAGCCCCAGCAGCAGGGTGAGCCACCCCTGGAGCAGCCACCCTGCGGGAGCTGCAATCCCCTTGACCAGGCTGCGAGGCCGGCAGCTCCCCCACAGCTTAGGAGGGGGGCAGAGCCCTGGGGGTGCCCCAGTCAGCTTCCTCCACACTTCTCTTTGCCAGGGGTGAGGGGGCGAAGGGGGCTGAGGCACCCGCCCCCCCTGCTCCCAGCAAGGGGAAGCCTGGGGAAGCCGGCTGGGGCACCCTCGGACCCCCTGCACTCCACTCAGCACCCTGGCCAGGTGCTGATCCCTGGTTCCTGGTGCGTGTGTTGGGGGGTGGGACCTTCCCCCCAGGGTGCTATGCACGCTGGGAGGAAGGTCCTTGTTATTTCAAAACAATCCTTGTTTCAAAATAACATGTCCAAACGGCATTATTTTGAAACAACTGGCTTTGAAATAACCCTCCTTTCGAAAGCAAAGTGGGTTTAAGCTGTTTCGAAAGGAGGGCTCTTGTTTTGAAACGAGGAGCTCCCTCCTTTCAAACAAGAAAACATCGTGTGGACATAGGGACTTTTATTTTGAAACAACCAGTGTTGTTTCAAAATAAAAGCCCTGTGTGGACATACGCATAGTGTGCTAGCGTTACCTATTTTGTGGAGAAATGAACAACTACATTTTTCAGGGTTGTCAGTGTAGCCTCTGGCTATACCAATATTGAGCATGCATGCATATATTTCTATCTATTTTATACAAATATGTCTTTCTTTATATAAGTCTAAGATACGATGGTTTTATGGTATTTTACTTGTTCTAAGTAAGTAGGTTAATACTAGTGCTTTCTAGAATCTGGTAATGCAAGAGTGACAAAGCCTGCACATAACTGCTTTGCAAAAGAAGTGACTAAGTCTGCAAAATCTGCAGTGCAATAGGATGAGATCCTGCAAACTTTGTGAGACCAAGGTTTGTGTCTGTCTGTACAATAGGAGAAAGCTAACTAGGTAAGAGGTGAACATGGGCCTTGCAGGCTTTAAGGGGAAGAACCAGATGGGTTATTTTTATCATGTTTTGCAGACAAATAGATGGAAATATCTCTGCAGACTCACCACAAAATCCACAAGGTGGTAAATGGAAAATAGGAAAAATGAGAAGGGGAAGGTTCTAAAAAATTACATCAATAAACCCCTAAACCAATAATCTGAGAGCACCCCAACAGTTTTTAAGTCAAGACCCGTATCTGGGCCAGGAAGAATGAGATAATTCAATCTATTTTTGGAAGGCTATAAAAGGTAAACCCCCTGTAGTGTGCAAACAAAGGGGCATTTAAGGCCCTGAAACTGGGAGAGAATTTGAAGCTTCCGCTTTCCTGAACCTGAGCTCAGTTTTCTCAAAAGAAGATCTTCACAGACTCATGACTCCACTCTGCTGTACCTTCTTTAGATAAGTTTTTCTTGTATAATTTTAGCTAAGTAATGCCAAAGTTGTTAACTCTGCTCTTCAGTTGAACATCATCATTTTGGGTGTAAGTATAAGCAAATTGTAACCTTGTAATCTGTAACATATCTTATAGTTTAATAGAAATCATAACTGGTTATTGCTTGTTCTCAACTCTGTAGGATTTACTGAATGTATTAATGTTAACTTTGTTATTTCATTATCCATTTACCAATTAGTGTTCTTATTAATTATAAGTTTTCTGCTGTTAGCAATAAAATTGTTATAAATACCTAAACTCTATATACCTTTTCTCATCCCAGGAGTTTCCATAAAGAAATGAGTTTAAGTTTTGATTTATCTGTGGTCAGATTCTGGACCAGGATGCTTATCCTTCAAACTGATTCACTAAAATCGATATTGGCTATTCTAAATTCCAAAGTAGTTATAGAATTGGGCTACAGTCAGGCTGCACAGACTACAAATTCACATGAAATGTTAAAACAATTCTAAAAATGTTGTATTAGTCAAACACTACATGTTATAAAATATTCAGAGTTGCCCCTATGCAGGGGCTAGCCTGGCATCACTTAAGGCAGTCTTAAGCTCTCAATAAAGGGTTTAGACTTATGATTTATGCTAGTTCTCTAACATTGACATTCTTTAAAAAAAAAACTTTATTTTTCATACGAAGCATACCAGTAAAATCAGCTTTTTAATATCAAAATAATAATATTTTACTGGTGTAATTTTTTCATACTAAGTATAAAAGTAAAAATTACTACTGAAAACACCATGGCAGAGATAAATACAGAATGTAGTAAATGCCAATTTTAATGGTGCCAATTCTTTTTATATCTAAAGCAGCAAAAACCAAAAACAAAACATACAGCATAAAGCTGTTTTTGTGTGCATACTTGACACACATAAACACTGGATGTGTATGTGCTACCTGACCAGTGCCTATTTCCATATGCAAAAATGTGTTTTTCATGCTTACTGACTGCACACAGACACACTCCATTGTGTGGATACAATTTAGGATAATGCTTTTAGAAATTTATCATCAAGTATTATAATGATTATGATTAATATTGTAAGAAAGAAGAACAACAGTAAGCATTAAATTTATTTGGCTAAGCTTTAAAGTAGAGGAAACAGAAGTATTGACATGTAAAAATTATCTTGGATGACAGGCAAGAAGTTATTAGTTTGTATTTCTTCCTTTTTTAAGACAACATGGTCATTTAATGTGTGTAGCAGGAACAACTCTGGATGAGATTTGGGTGAGAATTCACTTAGTAATTTGGTACTATTGTGAACTTCATTCACTGTAAATATCTATTTGATGAATCTGACCTCTTAAAAAAATTGGTACATGAAAATAAGCTATTGTATCATAGCACCTAAGTAACTCTAGGAACATAATCTACATTCCAATGAGTAACCAATCGGGTACTTCCCTCTGACTTGTTTGATGTACAGAATAGCAGTTCTCAACCACTGTGTCATGACACGGAAGTGTGTCACAGGACAGTGACTGAGCATGCTGCGTGAAATCAGCCTGCTGCCAACATCCTGAGGAGAGATGCAGCAGCAGGCTGATTTTATGCTGTTGGCCCTTTAAGAGCTGAAGCTGCAGTGACTCCCTGCAACAGCCTCCATGGAATCAGCTGTTTTGCAGTATCAGAGGATACCAGTCAAGCCTCCTTTTGCAAAAAAAAAAAAAAAAAAAAATCCCTTCAGAGGGAGATTTCTTTGGCAGCAGGGGGAGCAGTAGTGTCTTTGGGGTATTGCACACAGCTGGGAGCCCTCGCAGTTGTGTCATGACAATGAGGGACTTGCAAATCCCTGGTACAGAGGATCATGTAACACTGTCCCTGTGTAGCAATCTTATAATACACATGCTTTTTTACACCATTGTTCTCTCATTTTATAGTCTGTGCTCTCTTTTCATGCTAGTCCTTATACATCTTGCCTCCCCTGTACCAAAGGACTGGTTTTCCTCCAAGTCACTGCAAAAAATGGGTTCATAAATAGCTTCTTTTTCCTAGTTTTCTACTGCAAACCAACTAAAATCTACACCAATGAATCACTTTAAAAGCCTTTAATTTCACCCAGTTTACAAATAGGTTCTAATTTTCCATCTGTCCTGAACATCAGCCCCTCATATCAAATTCTTATCAAAAGTACAACAACAAAAGCTAATAAAAATAATAATTGGAATGGGAAATAAATAAGTAAATAAATAAAGGGCCAAATTAACCAATTCAATATAGGTCTTTAATATTGGCACCTGTTTCCATATATCCCCTCCTTTGTCTACATTTTCCCTAATTTAGGCCCAGATTGCAACTGGTCCTTATAAGAATTGAAAGCAGAAGGGCACAACGGGTATGTCCACACACACATTTTTAATTGTAAATAATAAGGTCAAATAAAAAAAAAAAAAACATGTCCACACATGCTTTTGTAAATTTGATCTAAGGCTTCCTTAGGGTGAGTTGATGACACAAGCCTTCAAAGTTATAAAACCTCATATAACCTCGAAGCAACTGTCCGTTTGAACCCATTAGTTCAAATCAACAGTGTGTAGACGCGTTAATTCAAACTAACCATTAGTTCGAATTAACCATGGTTTTTCCCTTCCTCTTCCAAAGGTGCATGGCACCAGGAAGAGGAAGTGCCCACAGCACAGCACCCACCCCACCCTCACAGGCACACCCACTGTCTCTTCAAGCAGCTGCCTGCAGCCCTCAGTATAGGAGAGGACAGCAGTGGGAGCCAGGGCTGGCACAGGGCTCCAGTATGGGGCCACCAGGAAGTCCTCTGTCTCCTAAGTATCTGGGGGACAGAGGACATTCTGTCCTAGGTGCAGAGCAGTCACCACAACAAGGACATTTATGTTGAGATTGCAGTGGTCCTCACAGCAAAAGAGCACCCCCAATTATGGAGCAAGTTGAGGTAAAGATCAAGAACCGCACCAGGACCCTGTCAGCGTCTGGGAGGAGAGGCAGCTGTGGGGACTGGCACATGGTGGTACGTGCCCATACTTCCAGGAGCTGGACTGGTTCCTTGCCAGCCGAGCCCAGTGGCCTTCCTGGCAAGACCATTGACTCAGTGGAGCCCCCCTCCAAGTCTACCGCCCTGGAGGGAGGCTCCACAGAGGAAGACACTCCTGTTGAGATTGAGGGTGGACAGCCAGGGGGCACCACCACACCTTCCTCCCTCCTTGTGGATTGGGACAAGGATCAGAAGGCAGGGGGACAGTCCAAATGCAGGTGCTCACTGTTGTCAGACTGCACATAGCACAAGCCAGGCACATTATGTGATTAATGGTGGTCCCCACTTATCTCCAGCAGCTCATCCTGATAGCCAGCATCGCAGTCCAGCGAGCCCAGTCAGTGACCCCCGGCACAGGAGGAGGGTGCAGTAGACCCATGCTGAGATCCTCATGGAGGTCATCTAGCTGGGCGAGGAGGCTAAAGAGGGTGTGAGGGCCTGGCGGGGCCAAGTGGCTGCGCGACAGGACTCTACCCCCTGACTCCTTGAGCAGTCTATCACTGTGGAGGAGAGGTGGGCCATGGTCCAGGACCACCAGACCCAGGCCCTCGAATGGCTGGGCACCGCTCTAACCACCATCAGCACTGCCCTCTAGGGCATGGTGGCCAGCCTGGCAAGGCTGACACACCATTTTGTCCACTCAGCCACAATGAAACCTACCCCCCAAGGACCCCAGTTACCTCATCAACAGTGCCCAGAGACCCAGAGTGGCCACGGAGAAGGCCAAGCCTGGCCCTGCCACAGCATGGGGACCAACCCCATTCTGATTCTGCTGCTCACCCATACCCCACCCGGTTCCCCCTAGTCCCCCGTTCTTCCAGGCCCAAAACCCTGCCAGCTCTGCACCTGACCTCCCCTTTGTATTCAAATAGACCTTTGGACCAAACAGTTCTGTGTCTGAATCCTTTTTTTTTTTTTTTTTTAATTTAGGTGGGAAGGGTGATCAGGTGCTTGTTGGAGGTGGTCAGAGCATGTGGTGCTGTGGCCAGGCCTCTGTGCACCTCCTCCAAGAACTTGTCCATTGGGGCCTCCCAGATCCTCCATGTCCTGTGCGGGGACCCCTTGGTGTCTGGCTGGTTGAACTGCCCAGCAAGGTGCTCAGCCTCTGTCTCCAGATGGCAGGGGCCCTCTCCCCCTGTGGTTCACATAAAGTATGAAGGGCAACACAGGTGCCGAACTCCAGGATGGTATCATCTGGAAAGTGGAGGTATGTCAGCATCCCTCTATCTGGCTTTGACCTGGCCAAACGCACACTCAACAACCTGCTGACACCTATTGATCCTCCTGTTGAGCTGATCCCAGCGGGCATCCAGGTGTCCAGTGAATGTCTTCCTGAACAGGGGGAGGAGCATATAGGTGGCATCCCCCATCACCAAGATGGGCTCCTGCATGTCCCTCATTATGACATTAGGCAGGGGGGGAAAAGGTACCAGCCTGCAGGTGCCTGTAGAGGCCAGAGTTTTGGAGTACCCAGGAATCGTACACCCTTCCTGGCCAGCTGACGTTGATGTTTATAAATATACCCTGGGGCTCGACCAGGGTCTTCAGCAGCATCAAATGATGCCCCTTTGATTGTGGCACTCTACTGTGCGATGTCTTGGGGTTCAGATGGGAATATGGGTCACATGGCTTGGGAATCCAAAGGTGGTGATTCCATTCAGGGTGTCCTCCAGGTTGCCTAGGATGATGAGGCAAACTAGCAGGACCTCATTTATGGCCCTGCAGATCTGCTGTAGCGCAACCCCCCACGGTGGCCCTCCCAATCCCAAAGTGGTGCAAGGTGGAGGGATATGACGCCGAGGTGGCCATTTTCCATAGCATGATAACCACTCACCTGTCTACAGGGAAGGTAGGACTCATATGCGTGTCCCGACAGTGCAGGGCCAGGGTAAACTCTCTGATTAACTTCTGGAAGGTTCACATCGTCACCCACTGGTTGCACATCCAACGCTTGTCTTCCCATGTCATCAGGATGATCCTCTCCCACCACTTGCTGGTGGTTTCAAGAGTCCACACCCGACAAGGCACAAAGCACAGCATAGTGGCAGCAGCAGCAGGCACAGTCAGTGTGCTGGCAGTGCTGGCATCTGCCTCTGTGCTATAGCTGTCCAGAGAGAGTCTGCTCCAGCCTAAGAGTGCACTGCACAGGGCTGTGTGGGTGCTGGGCATGGGGTGGCAAACTGGGGAGCTGAGGTCCGTGCACGACCTTGCTCTGCTCCTTGCCTGCCAGAATGTGCAGAGGGGGTGAGCTCACTTCCTCCTTCTCTGGGACTGGCTGAGGCAATGGCCCTTATCGGAAGCCATGCCACCACACTTCCCATGGTGCCTCCCTCCTGGGTCAAACTAGCAAGTCCTGTGCATGGACATGCTAGTTCTATTTGGGTTTTGCTGTGCAGACATTAGTTTGAATCCAGTTCATTCGCATTAAGATTTATTAGTTCGACTTAATTAGTTTGACTTTTCTTAATTCGAATTAACGGTCTCTGTGTGGACATAGCCAATAAGCTTTCATCCTATGCACTCCATATAAAGGCCTGTCATAATAAATTTCTTGTCATTGGGGAAAATCCCTAGAACAGGGGTCTCAAACAGGTGGCCCGCAGGCTGCATGCGGCCCCTAAAACTATTTCCTGCAGCCCGCAATGACACTATTGTTGCCAATATTTGCAATATTGTAGTATGAAAAGGTTTCAGTGATGCGGCCCTTGGGCTAACATTTTAGTCCTCATGCGGCCCTTGTGCAGATTTGAGTTTGAGACCCCCTGCGGGTCTCAAATACGGTAAGAATAAACCAGGACAGAAACTTGTCCCAGTCCACACAAGCTCACACAAAAATGTATTAAATGATTTATTCTTCATCTGAAGATGCATCTGCACTTGGTACCACGAAGGTCTTGGAGGACTCAAACACTGATAGTTCAGCTAAAAACAAAGGGAGTTTATTCATGAGCCAAAATCCTTCCTGGAGTTTCCACCAGGATAATACATCTCTGTACCTCAGAGAGCCCTTATTTGATAATTCCTTCATGACAGAGACTGTGTGATTTCCTAAAGTAATGGTGACACATAAAATTAATAATAATTGGTTATTACCCTACCATACCCAAAATCAAAATTATTAAGGCTCTTATTAACATAATGCACTTTACTTTTTACATCAGATTACATCACAGCTTTGCATCAAAAAAAAATTAAAGGAACTACCTGGCTACAACGAATGAATAGTTTTGAAAATGTAAAGATTTGTGACTCTCCAAAGGTGTTTCCAAGAGACATTTTTAAATGTCCCCATATCTCAGTGTTCAAACTATTGCCTCACCAAGACTGCATATATTCTGGGAACTGTTGCTGAGGAAAGTCTGTTCCTTGAAAAGTGGGAAATTTTCAAAAGAAAAATGCTAACATCTTCATTCTTTAATGCCCGAGTCCGAACTGATCCCTGATACTAATCTCTGCTGTAGAACATTGTTCAGTCTACTAGTGTATAGCAGAACAAAAGGATCAACATTTATGAGAGCATTACGGGTGAGGAGAGTTACCTTTAAAAAAGTATTTTAAGTAGTGCTGTTGAGAATTTTCACAATGGTATTTTTAAAGGACTTTAAAAAGAGCTTTCTTTATTGTTCTCATAAAAACTCTCTCAAGTGCTAAGCTTCTCTTTCGTTTTGTTTCCATTGCTTAGTTTGAATGGTGCCCTGGAGATCAAGAGATATCAGTTGCAAGTCAGATGCTAGACAGAACAACAATAACTGTAATAATCCATTATAGTCATTTGAACACCCTGCTTAATTCTACAGGGAACTGTCAATGTGTTAAAAAAAAAAAACAAGAACAACAACAACAAAAACCTTTCAATGTCAAGCTGGATTCATCTACTAAAACTTCACATTTCTATGTTTATGTCATTTCCATCTCTTTTTCTTGAAGATGGACAGCACGTACCCAAATAATTATGTGATTATCCTTTCTATGAACATGTTCAAGCACAATGAGAGTAATACTTTGGGGCTAAATGTTTTTCAGTGAAAAATACAGATTCAATCATAATATATGGGGTTTTTTTTGTTTTTTTGTTTTTTTTAATTCATGTCACCTTCACCAAACTGTGCATGTCATCTATCCAGCCATCACAGTTGTTTCTTTTGTGTGTTCTTTCCTAGGTAAACTGAAAAAAATGGAAAAACCATTATGTGGCATCACACTGAATTCACAAAGTTCATCAGCCCTCTACCACTTGAGCTAACTGATAGCAGTAATGGGTTGTCATCCTTTATGTAGAATAGCACTTTGCCTATATATTTGCTGAGAGCAGAAGAATGGTGGGACTCATGAATCTTGAGGTCCATTCCAGGCTCTGGAGGGTAGTAAGCACAGACTTGTCTACTCATTTCCCAAAAGCTTGACCCTTTCTGTTTCCTTTCCTCCAGACTGTCCCTTTCCAAGTTCTGTCTCTTTTGCACTCCTGGCTCTCTTTTCAACCACTGGCTTTCTGACCTCTAGTTCTGTTCTTTTCATCTTGCTAATCATGGTCTAATTATCAAAAAACTCCTTGTGTCATCCCTTTGGACTCCCCAACTCTGTCCTATTATCCCCCAATACTGTTTGTCCCAATCTACCTCCAAAGAGCTCATCCCCTCTTCCCTTATCCAGCTCTTGTCCCATATGCATTCAGATGAGGCAGAATCTTCGTCCATCCTGCCAGCATCCACCAGAAGGGTCACTGAGAACACAGAAGAAAAAGGACTTTTGCTGCAATTACAGGGAGTCTCAGTTCAGCTGCCTAAATCTGGAAAACCCCATTCATTACAGCCAGACCTGCAATTTCAGCATAAACCCTATTTTGCCCTGACAGGAGCATGTTCAATGGAATGACTCTTCAAGGAATATAATTGCTGGCGTTGAAGTCTCTACTAAACATATGCAAACTGCATCTTTCCAAAGACTTTTAACTTCACTAACTTTTGAGAAAAATTTCATGGGAAACAGCAGGGACTGAACCCTGACACAAAAGCTATGTCTCTGACAAATTTCAAGTCTCTGTTCCAAAGTATTAATCTCTTATTAATATTAAAGTGTTAATTAATTGTTACAAAGAAGGCAACCATATTTTTACATGGCTAGAGCAACATATTTTTTCTTAGTGCCATTCTTAAAAATAGCTTAGTCATTTTGGCTGATTTTTTTTTTTTTTAAGATACCTGACATGGAAGATTTTAGCCCAAACAAACTTTGATAAAGTTATAAACAAATGAAAAAGGTCTTAAAACAGAAAGTGTTGGGCAGCCTCAATAAAAATGGGTTCTATCAGCCCCAAATGTGATAAAAAAATAAATACAGATTTATGGAACTTTTTTATCATCCAGAAGCCCTTGTTCTGTGGATAGAAGACTTCTGTCTCCAATGTGTGGATCATGAATCTTTCACACACATAAATTCCTCCTATAAAAATAAAAGTCAATCTGAAACACCAGGAATGTTCAAAATAGGTTACTTATTTCCTCTGATACAATCTGTGACCTGGGCCTCCAGGGATAACCAACTGAAAGTCTAAAACTCAGGGCAAGCTGCAAACTCTCTAAAACCTGTTTGGTGGCACTCGCACTAGACTCCCAATCAATAACAAACCGAGTTTCTGATTCCCCACACTAGTTATCAAGAAATAACTAAGTATAAACAGCCCCCTTTATTGCACATGAGCTAGCCACTGGGTCTCTTATAAAGATACATTCTCCTTACCCCTAAAAGGGTAGCCGCATTACACAGAACAATATCAGTTTAGATCTTACCCAAAGTACAATGCTGCTAGCCAAACCTTTAGTAATTAAAACTGAAGGTTTAATATAAAAAGAAAAGAAACAAAATTTGAGAGATGTTATAGGGTCAAAGTGAATCACGTATATACAAATGATTTAGAGTCCGTGTAAAGCAATCCTTGAAAGAATCTGTAGTTTGGAGGCTTGTTCAGTTCTGCTGGTAGACACCCGACATCTTTGTTCACTTGAAAATGAATAGATCTAGAGGTAGGCACTAGCTGAAGACTGAAGACAAAATGGAGTTGGGTATAGCTCCTTTTATTACCTTTGGCCTCCCCATGCTGTGTGGAGTTTTGTACAAATCAAAATGGACTTGAGTCATATAGTCAGTCCCATGATTCACCGATCTGGTTTCTTCCGAGGCCCATTGTACCTGTGGTTCCCTTAATGGGCCATTAAGGAAATAATGACTTTAGACATCCAGTCTGGGGAGGAATTCTATAAGTTAAAATATATAACAAACATATTCCTAACTTCTATTATAGATATGATGTATACATATAAATAATATAATCATTCCTAGCAATTCACAAGCTTTTTATTGGTACCAAACACGACATAGCTCCTATGGATTATTGCAATTATGAAATATTAGTTTGAAAAACAATCATAAGTGGTCCTCTAAACCCAGACGACATCACAAAAGCACTCAGTGGGTCATCTTAAGTATGTAACTAGCCATTCATCTCCAATTCCAAATTAAGAGCATGTCTAGCAGTCAGCAATGGGTGCATTGATCACCTGAACAAGAAAGAAGAGTCCCACCACAAGCAAGTTTATTAGTGGTGAAGATATTATTAATTTTTTAGCCAAAAAAAAGAGATTTCAAGTGTAGCCCCTCCCCCAACATGTGAGTCAAACCTACACCCTACTGCTTGCTATTTGGAGTGACATCTCCACTCTCCTTACATGCATTCCCTGGCCCAATTTTTCACACTTGCTATCTGGTCACCCTAGCCAACAAGAAAATTGCAAGCTTAGCCCCTCCAGTCAAGGTGACACTGCATTGTGCTTCAGAGATGAGGGATGCTGCCTCTTGAGCAAATCCATAATTCAACCCCCTGCTGTCAAGAAATACAATATAAAGAGCAAAAATGAAACAATAACTAACATAAATTCAAAAGAATGACACATCCTAATAACAATGTAACAAAGAGACACTTTTCAGGAGAGGGCAGAAGATAAGACCAAGAGAACAAAAAAGTCATGGATAACAACAGGAAATCAACACTAACAAATCAACCTTTTCCTACCTCCCAAAATTCACAACTTTTCCCAGCCCTCTGCTCACTTCCTAATACCTTCCTAGAGGTGTGGTATGCTGGGGGTAATTCCAAAGAACCATGAACATTTATGAACTTAAACAAAAATGGTCAGGGCAGGATCCTCTTCTGGTTCCCATAATCTGGAATCCTAGACCTCAGTTTGCCAGCATCAAATGAAATCTGAGCTCTTTGGACACCGGTCTCTGAAGGGCTGAAATTGCCTGACCTATGCATAAGATACCACAGAAGTTCAAAGAATCCCTCTGTCAGAAGTAGAAGATCATCAAAGAGACACCCTGAGCCATTCTGTTTCTCTATCAGCTCCAGAATCAAGGCTCAAGCTAAACTAAATCTAGCCTCTTTTTCTGTGTCAGACCACCCATTTTAACTGAGGGGTTGAGTAACCCTGCAAGCAAACTGATTGTCACCCCCACATCAAAGCCTCCCAACTGCCCTCCTAACTGAGTGTTTCTGCCCATTCTGTTTCAACCCTTGACCCCCGAGCATAGTTGAAAACAGTGTCAGAGGGCAATGGTAGCCATTACTGCTGCAATCCATAAGTTAGGACCCTCTAGAGATTTGATCTGTAGCTCCAGAACTTTCAAAATTTCAAATATGGGGGGAGGTCTCACAAAACAAACAAACAAACAAACCAACAACAAAATCCCAGTCTTATTAATATGGAAATATTGATACCAGACCACCATATAGCACAATTCTACTTTCTCGATAAACTTTGCTTCTTGCATATAAAATTTTCATCCTGCTATGAAGTTGATCTTGTATCTGTGTGATTCATTAATGAGATCAGATATTTTAATATTCTGATAATGGTTATTTCTTAACCCATGAAATTTACAGAGGTGGGAGAGTTGTGTTGTGGGGAGAAACTGAGGCAAAACAGCTATGGCAGTTGAGATTTAGAGTTAATCTTTGTACATAGGCACTATTCTCAGTCTGCTGGAGTTCCTTTGCAGCATTCCATGGATACAAAGGAGCCATTAACTTGATGGACCTGGCCATTTGGGGATTTAATATTTAATTCAGTAAAAAGTTCCATTACTGAATATACTTGAAGCTGCCAAAGAAGTAATCACCACCCTGCTGCAAGTTCTTGTTGAAGAATTTCAGCTGTACTTGATACAGAGCGTAAGAAGCTTTGATTTTGAGGTATCACCTAGTGAGGTGCTAATTTAGCACCAGGATCCTTGCTATCCTGAAATTTAGGGCAAAACAAATGATGTCCTGAATTATTTGGAGAAACTTCTGACACACCTGAAGTGACGTCCTAGTTTAAGATTGTACTGTTTCAATGATAAAACAGTAAAACAGCCTGTTTCAATCTACTGCAGATTCTGGAGCTTTTGGAAGCATGCTGAGCAACATCTGAATGAGCCTACTAGCCAAATATTTTCCAAGTACTAATGGAAAACATTCAGCAGGATTAAGATGTATAGAGTTAATATTACTTTATTACAAACATAGCTATAAATTAATTTACTTCATTTTAGAATATATCTCTTATCAACATGTGTGACGCTGACACAATACTCTCCTCAACTGAAAGTAGTACAAATGTAAAAAAATTTCCCATCTAAAGAAAAAAAAAATGTGTTGAGTGTTGGTTTGTTTTTTTTTTAATTTCTCACAAGGAACTTTGAAACTATCCTTCTGAGATCTCTGTGAAATATTGCCAGACTTTCCACAGAAGATAGGAACTATAGAGACATGACATCGAGGCATTTCACTTTTATCTGGACTTACTCTATGATACACCAGATGACAGAGTTACTCCTGTTCCTCAGAAAGTAAACTGTGTTAGATGGAAGTGGTTTAAGAGTGGCAATGAAAAAATAAATTAGTTGTAGCGGGCAAAAGATTGCATCAAAAGGTTAAGCTAGCTAAAAATGATAGCAAATATTTACAGAATGTAATACAAAGTGATATGTGTTGTGTTTAAAAATGCTGTACATTATGAAGTATGTATATATTCATTTTTTAATGATATTACAATCTTCATATAGCAGGGGAATCAATTTACAATGAGGTTTTTTTCAAGGCCCCTTGCTGTTTTATTTAACATATGCATGCAGGAATGCTACATTTTTAAACGTATATACACAAAGTACCACCAATAAAAAATACCTATAGGTATAAGTGATGTAATTTTTAAATAAGCTTTCAATTATCTTATCAGGATTAAAATTTTTGAATATGAGAATCCCAGAAGTTCAAGTTATACTATTATAAATTATTATTATTTATTAACATTTATTACGTGATCACAATATTGATTAATCATGGCTTTTCAAATAATACTACAAAGGACTTTTTCACATATACTATGAAGCTACTATGATATTTGCACTTGCCAGGTTCCACTTAGTGCTTTATAAACACAGTAAACATAATGTACATTTTGGAGTTCACTGTTCCTTTCCTGAGAGACACTCTTTGCACAGGACAGGAGGTTTTGCAGTTTTTTGTACCTCTTGCTAAAAAGGTTGGCTTATGGGCATCTCTCTCCCCATTTATAAAGTGCAGCATTTCTGTACAAAGTGACTACAGTAGTAGCTTAACATGAAAAAATAACATTAAGGAAGTATTTAGTGCATTAACTTTCTTTAGCCTTTTATTGTTTTTGGGAAAAAAAATTAATCACACCATCTCCTTTTGCTCTTGATTTTATGTCTTTTTCATTAGTTCTGTCATTCTCTCTCTCTCCCTGTGAACATCTTTTGCTGCCAGATGGTTCCCTTTTCTTCAGCATCTTTGGATATGCTGCTCAGCCACCCAGTTCTTTTCTCCTCTGAACCTGCTGTTCATATGTCTGGCTACCTTCTCCCCTGAACATTTCATCCCACTGGCAACTCTGGTTCCACTGTCAACTGCTGGCAGCACCTGCTGACAGCTGGCAATTCCAATAAGACTGGTGGCTAACAGTTCCTGAGGATAGCATAAGTTTACTCTCCACAAGGAAGTAGCTTCTTTTCTATTTTTCCATCTACAGGAGTCCTTGAAATAAAGATCCTGAAACCTGTAGTAGCAGCGAGAACAAGGACACACCAGTGCCATGAGACTTGTCAGTTATGTGGAATACCAGCAAGTTATCCTTCTTCTCAACTCATGCTCAGTGAAATTGTTGGAATAAGCTTCTCCCTCCATTGAAAAATTCAGATCACCTAAATAATTTTGTGAATTTATGTCAAATTTGTCAAATTGTGTTGGAAGAAAAATGCAAATATTTTGATATTTCAATACAGAACATACAAAAAAATCAATTTTACTTAACTAATTTAATGGGTTTAAAAAACCCTCAATAATTAACTGAAATGTCTTGCTTGACTTGAAACTTTTTTTTTTTAATTATTCAGTTTGGCCACCATGCCCCCAAAATAGATTATTTACACAGTTCTAATCTCTATCTTTTGCTGCTTTCTGACTCTTTCACATCCCACTGAACTTATATAATTCCCTTCTTCTCTGATATTAGTTTTTTTCCCATTTGCTTACATGATGGCCTAAATAGTAAATACAGCATATCTTAAATCATTTTCACCATCAAAATTAAAACAACCCAAGCCCGTCCCTTGCAGCTTCCTGAACATACACATCAAAGATGTTTGGATTTAACAACCAACCCTCTGCAAAGCACTAACCCTAGTCATATGAGTGAATGTTCCCTCTTTATAATACTGTTGTAGAGGAACAAGGGTTGCCTGCCTGGTGTGAAAATTACAAATCTCATATCAGATCTAGAAAGACATATTTACTGTGCTAGGAAAAAGCAGGGGTGGAAGAGGGGTTGTGATTTAGCTCAGAGGCCTCATAGGCATGCTCCTTCCTGGACAAACCAGGAGGTTTTGGACCTCCTGGCACTCTGGGGGGAAGACGCTGTGCATGCTTGGCTCCAGGGCAGCCAAAGAAATAGAGACATTTATGCGGCCACGTCTCAGGGCCTGTCAGAGAAAGACTATGGCAGGAAAAACAGCAGGTGTATGTGAAGGTCAAGGACCTCCAAAAGGCCTATTACAAGGTGAAGGAGGCCAGACGACGCACAGGCACTGCAGACCTCATCAGGAATTCCATGTCTGGAGAAAATTCCTTTCATGCCAGTGATCACTGAATTACTATTAGTACTGTGCAGTGTGCAAATTTCTGGATATAAAGAGTAATAATCAGTGACTATTAAGTTATCCTTTGAACGCCAGGTAAATAAATCTGCACTACCTTCTCATAAAGCCTCTGTGGAACAGGATGGGGTGTCATTGTCCCTGCCTGTTGGCATGGCTTGTATTTCAAGCATGAAAAGAAGTTTCTTACCACATTGGTGATGTTGTGATGGATCCGCAACCAATACATGACCTCTCGTGCTCGTTCTTTGCACGTCTCAATTCCGAAGTGACCTTCATGGATTTTCTGTAGCATTCCTTTTCAGAGGCTCCCTGGAATTAGAACCTTACCACCTTTGAAAATCACCCCACCTACCACAGTCAGCTGATGTCTGCAGTTCCAATAGCCTCTTACGCTTAGAGCACAATTGCTTATTATTTCAGGCCATCCTTCAATTATCACTTCTTTGAGGATTCCCAGTGACTGATCTTTCTCAGTCTCTTCTCTTATGTGTTCCAGTATCCTGTTAGTTATGGGATTTGCTCTCACAATCATTTCTACACAGGCTTGCACTTCTGTTTCCAGTGTCTTCTCAGGTACTACTGCTCTGGAAAGTGCATTTGCTGTGAACATAAATTTGCCAGGTGTGTAGGTTACCAATAAATTTTTATTTTTGCAATTTTATCCTCATTCTTTGAATCCTTAAGGTACAGTCATTTAGTGGTTTGTTAAATAATGCAATCAAGGGCTTGTTATCTGTTTCAGCTTCTACTCTCTGTCCATAAATATACTGAATGAATCTCTCACAGGCAAACAAGATTCCAAAAAGCTCCTTCTCAATTAGTGCATATCTACTCTCTGCATCAGTCAGTGATTTGGATGCATATGCCAAAGGTTGCCAGCAATCTTTGTGTTTCTGTAAAATCACTGCACCCAACCCAGACTGTGATGCATCTACTGAAATTTTAATAGACTTCTCTGGAACATAAAATTTCAATACCGGTTCCTATATCAAGTCTTGTTTTAAACTTTCCCATGATTCCTCCTGTGCAGCATCCTAGCACCGTTCATTTTTGTCCTGCAGGAGTTGTCTCAATAGTGCTACCTTGGCAGAAAGATTGGGTATGAATTTTACAAAATAGATAACCTTTCCCAGGAATCATTGGATATCTTTCTTTGCCTGGGAATGTGGCATCATTTCAATGGCTGAAATCTTCCTCTTATCCAGTTTTACACCTTCATGGGAGACAATGTGCCCTTTAAAAGTCAGTTCTCTAACTCCTAACACACATTTGTCCTTATTTAGTTTGAGGTTTCCAGCTCTAGTTACTTCCAACACTTGCCGAAGGTGACAGTCTTGCTCCTCTTTTGTAGAGCCCCAGATCATGATGTCATCCATGGAGGTGTCCACGCCGCTATGTTCATAGATCATGTGTATGGTTTTGTGATACACCTCTGGTGCTGAAGCTATACCAAAGGGTAAATGTAAAAATCTGTATCTTCTGAAAGGAGTATTAAATGTGCATAATTTTGAGCTTTCCTCCATTAATTTTAGCTGCCAAAATCCAGAGGAGGCATCCAATTTACTGAAATATTGAGCATTTGCAAACTGAGCCATAATCTCTTCTATAGTTCGCTTCGTTTAGCTCTGTTGAGGTCTCTGAGATCTAAGCATATGTCTAGCTGTCCATTACTTTTCTGCACTAACTAGGGAGCTCACCCATTCTGCTGACTCCCCTACTTTTTGTATTATTTGCATTGCTTCCATCCTTTCAAGCTCAGCCTTGAATTTATCAGAGTGTGAATGGCACCTTTCTACATGGATGAATAACTGAAGGGACCTGCTTGTTTATATGGATTGTATGTTCACTTTGCAAGCAAGCCAATCCCTGAAAGAGGTCCTGATAGTCTTCAAAGAGTGCCTCATAGCCAGATGCAGCACTATCTTGTAGTGAGAGCACCCTTTTTACCAGATTCAGTTTCTCACAAGTGGCCAAGCCCAAAAGCGATGTCACCGCCAGTGACACCACAATGAAAGACAGCCTGTACATGGTATTCTTATGGTTAACAGTAAGGAAGCAGTGTCCCTGCATGGGCATATTTGTTCCAGAATACCCAGTTTCTTTTATGTTTGTTGGTCCCAGCTTGGGTCTTATTCTCAGTCTCTCATAATCTCGTGCAGACAGAATGTTAACCTGAGCTCCTATGCCTATTTTCAGTGGAATGACTGTTCCATTCACTGTGAGAGGCAGTCCCTCTCACTAGGTTTGCTTGATCCCAGTACATCTACAAAGCACTCCTCAGTCTCACTGTCAGTAACTAAATGCACTTGATTTTTTCCACCTTTGGGATCTGCAGCAGTTTGCAAAATGATTAAGTTTCCCACACATGGCAGAGTTTCCCGTCGGCAAAACACTGTTTGGGACCATACCATGATCCACATTTGCCACAAGACTGTCTGGACTCAGTCTGCCTGATAGCAGGGGTTGGTTCCACATTGTGATTGGAACCACTCTGGCTATATGCTGTTTGTGAATTCAGCTCATTTATTTGTGTTTTTACCATTTCAGCAGCCCTACATATTTGGAGGGCTTCATTCAAAGAGATCTCCCCTGCTCTGAGCAGTCTTTCTTTTAACACATTGTCTGTAATGCCACAAATGAGTCTGTCTTTGATCAGAGAATAGAATCATAAGGTTAGAAGGGATCTCATGAGACCAGCTAGTCCAACCCCCTGGTGTTTGAACCCAGGACCTGCTGCATATAAAGCAGATGGGCTACCCACTACATGATTTGCAGATCCTACCAAGCCACCTCCATTACAGCTTCTGCTGAGTTTTCTTAATTCTGTAACATATTGCTCTATGGTATTATCCAGTTTTTACATGCATGTAAAAAATCTATTCCTCTCCAAAGTCACATTCATTTTTGGCAAGCAATGTTCCTTAAACTTAGTCAGTATAATATTTAAATTCATGCTTTCACCATCTTGAAATTCAAAGTTATTATATACATCCAGTGCCTCCTCCCCAACAACATGCAAAAATGCAGACAATTTCTGTTTTTCATCTTCGTTCTGTGCTCCAATGGCAGACAAATACAACAGAAATCACTACTTGAACTTTATCCAGCTTTCTGCAACATTACCAGACATTTAGAGAGGTGGAGGAGCCTGTAAAACATCCATGTTTAGAGCTTGCACTTACTGAAGGCTTCCTTTGTTTTCAGAGCCCCCTGGTGGGTTGGTTTTTTGTTTGTTTGTTTGTTTTGTTTTGTTTTGTTTTGTTTGTTTGTTTGTTTGTTTTCAGTTGCAAATGCAGGAATTTTCCTCCAAGTCTTTTCAGTTTCCAGACTCATTCACCATCTTCTGACACCATATAATGATCTTGAGGGTTCATTAAAGACCATATTACTGAATGAGTAAGGAACAGAACTTTAATCATACAGCCAGGTATCCAGGTATGTACCTAGGAGCAACCATGTTAGATCTTCTCTAGGGCATGTCTCCCAATTCACACAACACTGGCACATGCTAGGGAGTGTCTCTAAATTCACAGCCTTCTACAGGCATATCACTACAGCTTCTAGAATGACCCTGAAGGCAGGGCTGCCCACACCTTGCCAGTGACGGGATGGCACCCATCCCGTGTGTCACAGCATCATGGAGGAATCAAGGGGGTTGCAGTCCTATGGGACAGGCAGAGGACTGGGAATGGATCTTCAGCCCGCAGTCCACGCTGCCTGATAGGGGAACTCATGGTCTGTCTCCTTCCATGCAGACCCTGTGACCCACACACTAGTCCCCTCACTCCAGTGAAGACGCTGGAGGGCGCATTGCAGCTGGGAGGAGATCCTTGACGAACACCTCCAGATGGACCAGCAATCTGAGGACAACCTCCAGGCCTTGAGGGACTACATCTTCGAGGCTGAAAAAGCCCACCATAGGGTGCAGCAGGCCTAGATGGCGCGACTTCTCAAGCAGGTGGAGTCGCAGATGGAGGCCCTGGAACATCTTGTGTTAGGCTGGGGCGGACAGGGAGTCACTGTCTCCCCCACACAGGAACCATGCTCCACTGCCTCCCAGCAGCACAGGCCCTGGCCTCGGGGTAGCTGGGCACTGCCCTGCCATTAGGCAACAGCTCATCTCTGTCACCCATCCCCCTGCCACCCATGCACCTTTGTCCCTGACCCATTCTTGTCCCGCCAAACTCCTCACCCATCCCCGAGCCACCCACCAACCCTTGTCCCTGACACTTGTCTGCCTCTATCCCTGTAAATAAACACACTGAAGATTGTTATTGTGAGTGTGTATGTTAATTTATTTAGTGATGGACAGTGGAAGGAAGGGGGAGGTAAGGGTGGTGGGCATCCAGCAGTGTGAGCATCCGGCGGTGTGGGTGGTGAAGGCACCCCAGTGTTCAGGCATCCATGCCTTTGGTGACAACCCAGTCCTTTACAGCATCACAAATTAGAAAGCCTTGACACTGTGCCTGCCATGTATGAGAGATGGGGTGTTCGGGCTGCTTATACCCTGCAGCAAGCTGTTCTGCTTCAGCCTCCCACACAGGTGGGATCCTTTCCCCCACAGCACGCAGTAGTTGTGCAAAACACAGCATATACTCACAAACTCTGTGATGGTGGTCTCCATGACCTGCAGGCAGGTAAGGAGAGCTCTCCAATGTGCTTTGAGATGGCCGAAATCACGCTGCACAACAGTGTGGCACCAGTGCAGACAACGATTACAAAGCTCCCAGCTGTCATTGACGTTCCAAGCATATGAGCTCATAAGCCACAGCATTAGAATGTATGCCACATCCCTCAGGATGAAGACAGATACCTCCACATCCCCAAGGGTGATGTGGGGGTATGTTGTGGGAGGAAGGTGCCTGCCTGCATACAGCAGAACAGGCCAGAATCTCTCAAGACACATGCATCATGGGTCTTCCATGGTCACCTCATAAAGTCAGGGCCATCCCTAGGGTAGAGCGAACAGGGCAGTCGCTCAGGGCCCTGCGCTTTGGGGGGCCCCTTGGTACCCAAACTGCTGCCCTGCCCAGATGGCCCACTGCCATGCCGGGGACCAGCACAAGGCCCTAATGTTTGTGGCAGGCAGACACAGGCTCACTCAGCCTCTCCTCCGCCTGGCTGCCTCTGGGCCCTCCTCCCACCCCCCAGCATGCAGCTGAGTGATTAGCTGGAGAGGGGCGGGAGGTTTAACCCTTTCCTCCTCCAGCAGACACTGCCAGCACAAGCCCAGGGAACACAGAGCCAGGTAAGTACTGTGGGGGGGGGGTCTGGTTGGACCCTACCAGTGGCATCGCTGGCGTTGGGCACCCCGGGGTACATACCCCAAGTCCCAACGCCAGTGCCCCAGATCTCCGGCCCCATCGGGCCGGGGATCCGGGGCTCAATCCCTAGCTGACTGCAGCCGCAGCAGCCCCATCCCGGGCCGGGGATCCGGGGCCTGGCCAGCCACCCTGCAGGCCCCACCCCTGGCCAGGGATAGGGCCAGGGGGAGGCGGTGCCGCTGTGGCCAGCTAGGCCACGGCGGAGCAGGGCCAGAAGCGGCTGCTGGAGGCCAGGCCCGTGGCCGCGGCTGCAGGTGGCCAGGCCCCCGATCCCCAGCCAGGGATCCCCATCCCTGGCCAGGCATCCAGGGCCCGGCCGGCTGCCCACGGTGGCCCCGTCCCGCGCTGGGGATCGGGGGACTGGCCACCGGCGGCCGCAGCCATGGTGGCCCCGGCCCCGGCCAGGGATCCGGGGCTGCCTACAAGGGCCCGGTCTCCAGCAGCCACTTTTGGCCGGACTGGGCTGGGCCAGGCCACAGCCTAGCTGCCGACGGTGGTGCGGCCTCCCCCTGGCCAGGGGGCGTGACCTTCCGGCTGGGGACGGGGGCTGGGCCCATGCCCCGGGTCCCCCCCCCCCCCAGCAATGCCCCTGACCCTGACCCTGAGCCAAGGGGGCAGTTAGCTGGGGAATCTCCCCCCCAGGGGCCCAGAGGTCAGGCCATCAGCCAGGTTAGTAGTAGGGGTCTGGGGTCCAGGACTCCCCATGGGCCCTGTATCTTGCCAGGCCAATGTGGGGCAGGGGGCCAGGGATCAAACCCACCCGGGCTTTGGGTCAGGCCAGTGGCCAGGCTGGAGGGGGTCAGGGGGCTTGGGATCCAGGACTCTCCCTGGGCCCCAAGTCACATTGGGCTAGTGGGAGGCAGGTAGATCAGGGATAATGCTCCTCTGGGACATGGGTCATGCTGGTGGCCAGGCAAGAGAATGGGTAGCTGAGGAAGCCCCATCATCACCTGTAACCCGGGATGGCAGGCAGGCCAGGCCAAGGTTTGACACCCCGCCCCCCAGCCCCTCTGTGAGGCCAGGGGGCAGACTGGGACGGCTGGGGTGGCCAACAGTTAGGCTGGGCCATGGGTCACCTCCCGCAAGCCCAAGTGGTGAGGCTGGATGGGCAGGCCAGGGCAGGGGTCTTAACTCCGTAAGCCCAGGCAATGAGGCCGGGGGACAGACTTGGCTGGTGGCCACCCCCACAAGCCCAGGTGGTGAGGCTGGGGAGCCAGCAGGCAGGCTGGGCCATGGATCACCTCCCCTAAGCCCAGGTGGTCAGGGCCAGGGTTGCCCCCTCTTCCCCGATGCTCAGGTGATGAGCCCCAGGAGGCAGACCTGAGCAGCGGTCGCTCCTCTCCAAAGCCAAGGTGGCAAGGCTGGGGGGGCATGTAGGCCTGGGGTTGTCCACCACAAGCCCAGGCAGCGAGGCCGGGGGTCAGGCTGAGCCAGGCATCATCTGCAGCCCCCCCCACCCCCAACCCCAAGCCCACACGGTGATGTCAGCAGGCCAAAGGGTAGGCTGGACCAGGGGTTCTTTAGCCCCACCACCCAGGTGGCAAGGCCAGGGTCACAGGCCTGGTCAGGGGTCAACCCCCACCCCTCCCCAAGCCCAGGGGGCAGGCTGGGCCACGGGCAACACATAACCTCAGTGAAGAGGCACCATCCAAATATAAAGAGATCCCTCTTGTCATAAAAAAGAAATTGATGATAGATGGCTGAAAAAATGAAAAATTAAAAGAAATAACAAGACAATAGAAGAAAAGTTTATATCAGTTTTATAGGTTACTTGGTAGAATTTTGATTACCTCTTCCAGAATGTTTATCTATCAGCATTGAAGTAATCCACAGTACTACAGAAAAATATGGCAGAGTATATTTTTGTTTATGCTACAAGATTCAAAACGCTAATACAAACTTCTCTGGCTCAATGAGAACTAGAATAAATAGTAGAATAGCTACAGCAGCACAAGCAACTGTAGCATGGCTGAGTACACACCTGCCTGAATCCTGTGGGTACATACTGCGCATGGCTAAGGCTCACTGCTGCTAGCCACGCTATACTGGCTACCCTACTGTTTATCCAGCACAAGATGCCATTGAGCTAGCATGAATATGTGTACACAAGCTGGGAATCACACCAGTGGCTCATAGTATAGAGATGGCCTATATCATGTAGCCTTGCAGACAGAAACTGTTATAGCAAAAGAGCATTACTTCTTTATGCTCCAATAAGCCTTGAAGCTGTGAGATATATCTGCAAACACAACAGACTTTTTCTTCCATTAAAAGATTCTTAATCTTTACCAGAAGAACATAGCCTCACGTTAAGAGTTTGCATTACTTCCTTCACTGAGTATTATTTTATTCTCCAATTTACATAATAAATAATTAAGTATTAACATGTTAAACAAATGACCTTTCCCTATCTCACCTTCTCTCACACAACATTATATGGTCTATAGGTTGAAATCTGTATGTATTTTAATTTTACTATATCCATAACAGTAGTGAAGAAAGAAAGAAAGAAAGAAAGAAAGAAAGAAAGAAAGAAAGAAAGAAAG
>ML681993.1:40920021-40952011 GCA_007922195.1 Podocnemis expansa | reverse complement strand
CCCCCCCCCCCCCCCCCAGTTCCATCCCTTCCCCCAGATCACCCACATTGTTACTTACCTGTGGGCTTTGGTCTCCTTCCCCTGTTGAACCTAGTTTAAAGCCCTCCTCACTAGGTCAGCCAGTCTGTGCCCAAATACGCTCTTGCCCTTCCTGGACAGGTGAAGGCCATCTCTGCCTATCAATCCTCTGTCCTGAAACAGGACTCCATGGTCAAGGAAGCCAAATCCCTCCTGACCACACCATCTTTGCAGCCAGGCATTCACCCCTAGGATGCATCTGTCTCTCCTCAGGCCTCTAGCCTTGACTGGAAGGATCGAGGAGAACACCACCTGTGCTCCAAACTCCTTCACCCTCACTCCCAGAGCCCTGAAGTCACCTTTGATCTGCTGAGGATCACCTCTCGCAGTATCATTGGTACCCACATGGATAAAAAGCATGGGGTAGTAGGCTGAGGGGCAGATGATTTTAGACAATCCCTCTGTTACATCTCGGATACGGGCACCTGGCAGGCAGCATACCTCTCTAGAGGCCTTGTCAAGGTGACAGATGGGTGCCTCCGTTCCTCTCAGGAGTGAGTCCCCAATCACCACAACCCTACGTTTCCGCTTAGGTGAGGTGGCTGTGATCTGCCCAGCCTTTGGCATGGATGGCATCTCCTCTACCTCCTTTAGTGTGTCCAGCACCGCATAACGGTTCCTCACCACAATGGATGGTGGGATGTGAGCAGGCGTGGAGCACTGTCTACTGCCAGAGGTGACCAGCTGCCACTGTCCTCCCTCTGCCATAGGCATCCCATCCACTTCCAGAGCTGTGGCAGTAGCCCTTGGCACTGGGATAGGGACCTCCTCCTTGTAGGTCTCATCGTGGACACTGTCAAGGAACTTTTCCAGGGCATAGATACCCCTGAGTCGTGACACCTCCTCCTGTAACTCTCCTACCTGTTGCCGCCATGCCTGAGTGGATGCCTCTGTCTGCTGGCCGAGCTCATCTAGGCTCTCCAGTATCTCCCCGCACATCCAGGGGGCCCTCCTCCTGAGTGGTCGCAGGCTGCTGTGTGGGTTCGTTAGTGGGGCACAGCGGGCGGCTGGGTGACCTGCCGGCCTTGTCTGTGTGCAGCCTTTCTGCAGTACACACCTCTGCCCTGACTGTCAGCAGGAATCAGGATCCTGTGGGACATTGCCCTGGAGTAGGGCTACCAGATACCAAAGCCTGGAAAGAAGGACAAGGAAGTACAAAAAGGAGGACATTGGAGGAAACATGGGAGAAAATGTAGTATTAATGTAATATTCTGCAGTTTTTAGGGGGCCCTAGAACACTTTCCCTTAAAAATAAGGTATTCTGTGGCATTCCAGGATACTTTAACCCCTATAGTAAAAAGCCTGACAAAATCCTGTATTTTAAAATGCCTGCCAGACAGAGAATGTGAGAATATAAAGAAAAACACGAAGGTTAAAAGGAGACCATGTTCTCCTTTTGCCTGACAGCTGGTAACTGTGCCATGGAGGCACACATGCTAGTGATGCCCACAATGGTGAGCTCGACTCACCCAAGACTTGCTCTAGGGCGTCTCCCAAGGCCACTTCCCAGTGGTGCGGCCTGCATGCTCTCCACCCCACCCAAGATGTGGCTACATCTTTTACACCCATCCCCTGTTAACCAACCTCAGGCACACAGGGGCCTGTGACCCTGCTGCCACCTGTCTCTCAGATACCCATGCCCATGGGAGAGCCTCTGCACCCACCAACCCTGTGCCCTACCTGCCCCAGTGCCCAGCCCTGTACTCCCTTGCTGCCCATGATCTGGACAGGCCCAGCCCTGTGTGCTTCTGTGGGAGAGGAAGACTCACCCACAGGGGCTCCAGAGGTCTGGCACGATGTCCCTGGGTCCAGCTTGGACTCCCCAGGGGCTGGGATGTTCTCAGGCCCTTGCTCCTCCAGGCTGGTCTCCTCCTCCTCTGGAGCAGGAACAGTTCTGGGGTCCCTGGTGCAGCTCTGCTGCTGGTGGCAGTGCAGCAGGAGGCTGGCCAATGTCCAGGGACACCTCAGACTCCATGTCCACTCCCTCAGGGCAGTGTTGATGGCCCGAGCTGGCAGGCCACTGGGCTCCAACCCCAAGAAGGCATGGGGCTCGTCATAGAAAGGGCAGGTAGCAGTGCTACCTGCCCCCTGGAGTTCCCTTGCCTCCCTGGTGCGGGCTTGGTCCTGCCTCAGGGCCTTTATTTTGGAGTGCACCTGCTTGGTGGTGCACTCATGGCCCAGAGCGGACAGCTCTGCGGCTATGTCCATATATATGTCCTGGTTCCGTTGGCTAGCCTGGAACCAGGACAGGATGTCCTCCCTCCTCCATATACTGAGGAGGCACTGGATGTCCTCAGGGGTCCAGATGGGGGCACAGCGTCACCTCCCTGGGGCAGTGGAGCCAAGTGCTGCCATGCCTGAACAGGGCTGTCAGCACACTGGCAGCCATGGGCACGGGACAGCACTTCCTGCTTCCTTTGGGTGCTGTGCACCCTGGGATGAAGGCCAGGACCCTTATTTCAAAATAAGCATTGTTTCGAAATAACATGTCCGAATGGCGTTATTTTGAAATGACTCATTTCTAAATAACCGTTGTTTCAAAATGAAAGTGGTTTAAACCATTTTGAAATGACGGCTCATTTCAAAACGATGGGCTCCATCGTTTCGAAACAGGAAAACATTGTGTGGACATAGTCTTTTTTATTTCAAAACAACCAGTGTTGTTTCAAAATAAAAGAGACGTGTGGACATACCCTTTGTGTCTAGATGATACTGCAAAAAGAGCTATGCTAACAGGGTACCCTAGATAGCAGATGCAGGGTGTAGCTGTTGTTTCCATAATTAGTGAAAGTAAAACAAACAAGGAGTCCTGTGGCACTTCAAAACTAACAAATTTACTTATTGCATGAGATTTGTGGGAGAAAACCCCACTTCATCAGATGCTTGTTTGTTTTACTGAACTAGACTAACACAGCTGCCCCTTTGTGGAAGTAGATGAAGAGATGCTATAAGAAAGGGGTAGGAGAGGCAGTTGTTTCTTGTGCACAGTAATGTTGGGGGCTCTGTCATAGGATTTCTCCAAAAGGCTGTGTGCTATTTTGTCTATTGAAAATAGAGCTATATGAATGATGGTTCACAGTTTTGTTTATAGTCTCAGAGACTTCAGGCTCAGAAAGTATGAATATGTATTAGTATAACCCCCAGAACAATGCAGGCCACAGAATCTTATCCACCCCCTCTTGCAATAAATTTCTAGCCTATGGCTAAGTTATTAAAGTCCTCAAATCACGATTTAAAGAACAGAGACTCCACCTTCAATTGAATCATGCCCTACAGAGGAAGATGAAAAACCAACAGAGCTTTTGCCAATCTGCCATGGGGAACAATTCTTTCCTGATCCCAATATGCTGATCAGTTAAACCCTGACCATGTGGGCAAGACTCATCAATAGGACACTCAAGAACACTCAGAACCCATCCCATCAATCATCCCATCAGCATATCTATCACCAGGAGCCAAAGATCAGTCAATTGCCGTACTCTGCTGCCCCATTATATCATTCTGTCCATGAATTTATTAAGCCCAGTTTTGAAACTTGCTATATATGTTTTCTGTCTCCACTGCTCCCTTTAGAAGTCTATTCCAGAAGTTCACTCCTCTGATGTATAGAAACCAGTGTCTAATTTGGAACTCAAACTTTCTGATGTCCAGTTTATATCCATTGGCTCTTGTGCCTACACTGGTGAAAAACTCAAATAATTACTCTCCTTACCTGGTGTTTATCCATCTGATGGATTTATACAGAGCAATCATATCTCTCCTCAACCTTCTTTGTAGTCTCATTTTTAACAGCGCCTTATCTATTTTTTTTAAATTTTCATCTTAATCCTCATCATTTCCAATTTAAATAATAATTCCCCATGTGGAACTGTATCAACTGCCTCACTGAAATCTAAGTAAATTAGAGCCACTGTATTCCATTTCTCTAAAGATCCGTTATCTTCTCAAAAAAGGGGAGATCAGGTTAGTCTAATATGATCTACCATTTGGAAACCTTGTATTTTATCCCAGTTACTGTTAAACTCAATGTTCTTATCAACTTTCCCTTATTTTTCCCCCAAAACCTTGCATACTACTAAAGTTAAACTAACAGATCTGTAGTTACTTGGGTCACTTTTTTTCCCCTTTCTTAAAATATAGGAACCTTTGGCCATTCTCCACTAGTATGGTACAACACCTGAATTTACAAATTCTTTAAAAATCCTTGCAAGTCATCTCACAATTTCATGTGCTAGTTAATTTAATATTCCCAGATGGAGCTAATCCACCCACACCCCCCCACCAGGTCCACTGGCAGCAGCAGAGGCCCAGTCCAGCTTCAAGCCTCCTGCAAGAGGCTTTGAGCCAGAGATGGGCCCTGCCATTTTCACAAGCAGCTGGAGCCATCTCCATGTGGCAGCCATTCAGACACAGCTCCAGCTGCTTGTGAGAAACTGCAGGAACCATTTCCCTCTTTGAGCCTATTGCAGGAGGCTCGAAGTTGCATCAGGCCTCTGCTGTTGTCGGCAAGCAGCAGGGGCTGTCTCCAAGCCTCCACCACTTGCTGGAAGTGGCCCGGTGCCAGGTCAGGCCCATTCTGGCGGTACTGCTGGCCAGAGATCCAGGGCCAATGCCCTGCTGGCTCCAGTGCAGTCACACCCTTGCCCCCACCCAATTTAGTCTATTAAGCTATTCAAGTTTGGTTTCTACCTCAGATGTGGTAATTTCTACCTCCGTATCCTCAATCCCAGTAGCCACCGTACCACTATTTCCAAAATCATTAAAAACAGAGGTAAACTATTTGCTTAGATAGTCAGCCATGCCCAGATTGTCCTTAACCTGCATCCCATCCTCAGTTATTAGTGGTTCCATTTCTTCTTTCTGTGTCTTTCTATTTATATGGCTATAGAACTTTTTAATATTGGTTTTAATCCCATTTGACAGGTTCAACTCTACTTGACTTTTGGCATTTCTCACTTTATTCCTCTATGTTCTGACCTCCACAACATTGCTTTCTTTGCTGATCCCTTTCATCTTCCACTCTTCATAGGCTTTCTGTTTTCTCTTAATCACTTGTCTGAGATGCTTATTCATCTAGCTCAGTGTACAACCCTTACCTATGATCCTTTTCCCTTTCCTTGGAATGCAGGCTTCAGATAATTTGTGCAATTTTGACCTGAAGTAATTCAAAGCCTCCTGCACCTGTACATCTTTGAGTTCTTCAGTCCAGTCTACTTCCCAGCTAATTTCCTTAACTATTTAAAGTTACCCCTTTTGAATTCAAAAACCCTAATCACAGATCTATATTACTTTATCTTTCCATTTAGCTTGAACTGAATTAGCTCCTTAGCATTTGTTTATTTTAATCTGTTTTTCTGGCAATTCAAAACAATATAAAAATAAAATCTATGGATGTGTCTACACTGAAAAGTTTTTCTTCAAAATAAGGAAGCTTATTTTGAGAAAAAAGCCTCCCTCCTGTCCATGCAGGCATTTTGGTGTTTTGAAATAAACACTTTATTTAAAAAAAAAAAAAAAAAAAAAAAGGCACTATTTTGAAATAACTAAACCTGCTTTTATTTAGAAAGAGCGATGCTTTCTGAATAGTTATTTTGAAAAAAGCCATTCCAAGCCACGGAATTGGCTTTTTTTCAAAACAATGACCCTATACTTTTCCCTGCCTTCTCCTATTTTGAAATAGAGTCTAATGAAAACTCTCTATTTCAAAATAATAATTGCTACCTTATTTCAAAATAGAGAGTCTTCACTAGACTCGAATTTCAAAATAATAAATTTTAAATAATGCTATTTCAAAATAAATTTGAAATAGATATGTCAAAGTAACTATTTTGAAATATCTTTGGCAGTGTAGACATAGGCAGTGAGATTCCTGTGGCACCTTAAAGGCTAACAAATTTCTCCAAACATAAGCCTTCATGGGCGGCAATCCACTTCATCACCTGCATGAAGTGGAAACTACTATTAGGAGGTATATATACACATGCAAGAATGTGTGAGAAATGTTATGATGGCGAGGACAAGTGCTAACAGTCAGGTCAGTTAGATAGATGGGGTCCATTCACAATATTTGATTGGAAGATGAGGATTGTGAAGAGAGACAATTATTTATCATAATGAGCTAGTTATTCTAAGTCCCTGTTCAGACCCAGTCTAATAGTATCAAGTTTGCGTACAAGTTCCAGCTCTGCAGTTTCATGAAGTCTATTTTTGAAGTTCTTTTGTTGAAGTATGGCAACTTTCAAGTCGTCACATGTCCAAGGAGGTTGAAGTGCTGTCCTACTGATTTATTAATGTTACCATTCTTTATGTCAGATTTATGTCCATTTATTCCTTTGGCTAGGGACAGCCTGGTTTGGCCAATGTACATGACAAAGGGAAATTGCATGCACATGATGACATATTTCACATTAGTATATGTGCAGGTGAATCAGCTCCTGATGATTAGGTTAGGGTCTATGATGGTGTCACTGGAGTTTATGAGTGGGTGGAGTTGGCAACAAAGTTCATTACAGGAATAAGTTCCTGGCTTAGTGTTCTTTTTGAATGATCTATTGTTGCTTGTGAGTATTTCCTTCAGATTGAGGTGCTGTCCATAGGCAAAGACTGGCCTGCCTCCCAAGGCATGAGCGATCATCTTCCAGGATAAGTTATCGCTGACGATGTGTTTTAGCTGGGGTGGGGAGGGGCAGTAGGTGATGACCTGTGGTGTTCTGTTATTTTTGTTTGATCTGTCTTGAAATAGGTGACTTCTAGATACCCATCTGGCTCTATTAATCTGTTTTTTTTTTAAAGGCCCCAGGTGGTATAAGGGCTCACAGAGCTATCAATCAAAATAAATAATAATTTCAATTCAAAGAGAAAATATTTTTAAAATATTTCAGTAAATCAAACTGACAAAACAATATTGTTTGAAAAACTGTTTGATTTTTCTATTTTCTAAATGAAAATGTTTCTATTTTGACAACGTAACGGGCCACTCCCCGGATCCCTTCCGGTGTGCCGCTGTAACCTCCCAATTCCCACTCCTGAACCCCGATTCACCCCGCTTTGCCAAGTGACCACTCACTCCTGAGACAGTCCACTCCAGCCTCTTGTGTGCAATCAGTCCCAGGCAGTGGGTGTACACCCCCTGGTTACTCGAGAGATGGTCCCCCCAGGAAGCACCCCCAGCCCCAGTTACTACTCCAGGATCCACTGTCTACAGAGACTAGGAACCACTCCCACCCATCGTACTCTCAAGTCCATCCATTTAACAAAGACATGGATTGTGCCCAGCCTCCTTCACTCACACCCTCTAAAAAACACACAGCTTTAGGTAAAACAACTACAAGTTTATTGATCAGATCATAATTCTAAGTGAGAATATGGCCAAGCATGGCAGAATCACAGTATAAGTAAGTCAGGAGAGATCACAAGAAAATAAACAGCAAAATATGCATGCTAACCTAATACTTCTACTTAAACTAACCTCATAGTCCAAACAAGTTTATGCTCAAGGTGTTTAGCTGTTAGATGTTTGCACAGCCAGTCTCTGCCTGAGGCCAGGCAGGGCCCAGATCTTGCTTGAAGTTGTTACAATATGGAGAGTCCCAGCTCAAAAGCCTGCTTAAAAGCCCCCTTCCAGGTCTCAGTCTTTGTTTCCAAACCCCTCAGCCCCTCCCTTTCAGGGCTGAGGTGATTCTTTTGTCCCTTCACAGAGCCCTCCATTAGCATACCTTTGTCTCTTTCAGGCTCACTGCTGCTGGGAGAGACTTCTGTCTGTTCCCTTATCCCTGAGCTATAGAAAGCATGTTACATGTTTGTTCACACTCATGAAGTTGTGGGAAACATATCATCATAGAAATTATGCAGAATAGGTTGTTAGCATCCACACTGAAACATTGCGTGATGCAGTTGGCAGCAAATCACACAATTCCAGTGTACAAGTGAACAGGAAACTCATGTAGACATGGTGCAATTGGCAGCAAATCATACAATTCCAGTGTACAAGTGAACAGGAAAATCATGTAGATCATAACCCAGGTTGCACAGATGTGCACACCGTTACAGACAACATTGATATAATTGTTGTGGCTTTATATTAGAGTTGTTTTAAAATGTAACAAAGTTGAAATATTTACTATTGAAAAAGTAAAAAGGAAATTATATTTTTAAGGATTTTATGAGGATGATTTTTCCCCCTCATTTGAAACAAACACACAATCTATTGAAACCAATAAGAGTTTACAAAACATGTTGGTATCTCCAAATCTGTATTTTTTGATGGCAAAAGATTTTGAATGCAGAATTTCACTCAGTTCTAATTAAAGGAATGACTTCTGTGTTTTTTCAACAGCCTGTATGCTGTTTCTTCGAACCGTTGTACATTTTGGTCAAAAAAAAGCTTACACTGTGCTACTCTGAACCTGTGTCACTGATTACAAACCCAAATTTAACCATCATTTCAGTTTTTCATTTGACCAAAGAGACAAAAGTTAGTATCTTACATCTTCCCTTAATGTAAGAGAAGATTTTATTATAATCAACCACATATAAGAGGAGTTTCTTGTCACTTTTGTGACTTGACCAGTTGTTGTGCTGTGTGAAGCTCATCTCTGGAGCATAGAAATAGGATTTTTATTTTATCTGGCTGGCACTGTATATTATATACAAAATTGATATACTTTATTATGATAATCATATTTATCCTTACTTTATGAATATTATCATGACACTAAATTTCCAAATTGTGTCTCCAATGTCCAGCATGATTACACAAGTGATGATATAGAGTACACCTATAAAGTTTGCCAATGATACCAAGTTAGGAGGGGTTGCAAGTGTTTCAAAGGATAAGATCACAATTCAAAATGATTTGGACAAACTACTGAAATGGTCTGAGGAAAACAGAATGAAATTCAATAGAGACAGGTGTAAAATACTAAATTCAATAGAGACAGGTGTAAAATACTCCACTTAGGAAAGAACAATCCATTGCACATATACAAAATGGTCAGTGACTGCTTGGGAAAGGGTACTGTAGAAAGGGATCTAGGTTACACAGTGGACCACAAACTAAAATGAGTCAGCAGTGTAACACTGTTTTTTAAAAAAAAGCACACACCATTCTGGGATGTATTACCAGGTGTATTATAAGTCAGATATGAGAAGTAATGTTTCCACTCTACTTGGCCCTATTAGGCCTCAACTGGAGTATTGTGCTCAGTTCTGGGCGCCTCATTTCAGGAAAGGTGTGAACAAACTGGAAAAATGCCAGGGAAGAGTAACATGAATAATTAGAGGTCTGGAACACTTGACTTATGAGGGAAGATTGAAAGAGCTGGTTTTTTTAGTCTGGAAAGAAAAGATTGAGAGGGGACATAATAACAGTGTTCAAGTACCTAAAATGTTATCATGATAAGGAGGAGGGAGAAAAATTGTTCTCCTTAACTGCTGATGACAGGAAAAGAAGCAATGGACTTAAATTATGGCAAAGGAGGTTTAGGTTGGACAATAGGAAACATGTCTAACTTGTCAGGGTGATTAACCGCTGGAATAAGTTGCCTAGGTATGTTGTGGAATCTTCATTATTGGAAGTATTTAAGAACAAGTTAGACAAGTACCTGTCAAGGATCGTTTAAGAGGGCATTTGGTCCTGCCATGAATACACAGGACTGGACTCAATGGTCTCTCATGGTCCCTTCCAGTTTCCATGATTCTATGAATTTCAAAAAATTAACCTTGATTTAGCAACACTCACTGCGCTATTTTGCAAATGCAGCATTTTCTGTACCTCTTTCCCTTCTTGAATCTAAACCTTAATATATGTACCCTTTGTTATTATGATATGCCAGAAAATATAACCAATGTGTAAGTGTGGCACTAGTACTGCAAGATCAAAATTCACTTTTAGGATTGATCTTGTAGCTGTAATATAGCATTTTAAGAGCACCAGTGGGTGTTTGCTAAGCATTAGCTGTTAAAACAAAACTGCGAAAATTACTGAAGTTTTTCCTTCCTTCCCACCCCCCCAGATGCTTGGGCAGATCTGGTGACTGTATTAAAATATGCCCCAGAGAATATCTACAAAGCTTTTATGGTGTACTTTAAGCTGCTATGCATTTTGGCTTTGAGAAGCTTTGCCCTGAAGCAGAAATCCTTCAGAGATAAAAAGAGAGGGAATACAAGGACTCAGAAAAAGTTTTGCAACTGCACAGAATGATTAGTACCAGAGAGGAAGGAGGAGGAGACATCTGTTGGTGAAATGGCTCTTAGAGATAATTAAGAGCATTCATCTAGAAACAACACACATTATACATCAGTTGCAGGCACACGTTGCTTTCTTGAAAACAAGAGAGACTTTAAAGGAGGACATAAAAATAATCAAGCAGCTTGGGGCCAGTCAAAACTGTGTCACTGGGATGACCTCCCCTTCTCTTGCACTTCTGTTATTTTCTCTGAGCTTCTATGAAAACAATGGGAGCTAAAGAGTGCCCAGTCTTTCACAAAAATCATGGTAGCCAGTCTCTAAATATCAGTTGCCTCTATGGATGCTTAGTTTTGAAAATCTTGGTTAGTATTTTCCTCATCCACTCATTCATAAATATTTGTCATAAAGACTCCATAATTCAGATAACCTCAGTCATTTTCAGTTCAGAGCAGTCTTCTCTGGCTTCATAAAATGTTCAGTTCTTTTTCTCATGGAATTCTTGAATCTGAGAAGAGATTGTGATTTAATTAATCTTATAGATATATGAAAATGAAGATCAAGTCTGGGACCTTGCTATTTATGCTCTGTGTACTCTAGAATTTGGGCCACTACATTGTCTTAAAGCAAAATTGTACATTTAGAACTAAATAAACTAATTACCACACAAGAAAGATTTAACTTTTTCTGTCTAGACTGCTTGTGAAAAGTCTGGGTGTAACACCTTTCTTAAAAGTAATTCAAGTACTATTTTTAACTTACTATTACAAGAAGTTCCAAAGCCGTGTTAGTCTAATAAAGCAAAAAAAAGCAAGGTGTCTTGTGGCACTTAAAGACTAACAGATTTATTTACTGCATGAGCTTTTCTGGGAGAATATCCCACTTTGTGAGACACTTTGAAGAGCTCTAGATATTCTCCCACAAAAGCTCATGCGATAAATAAATCTGTTAGTACTTAAGTGCCACAAGACGCCTTGCTTTTTTTCTATTACAATAACAATTTCATTTCTGGGAGTACACAGTTATTTACCCAAGTGGTCATCAAGAGTCCATATTCTATGCACTAGTATGGAAACAATTATCTGCCACTTATCTATATTGAGCATGTCATTGGATTTTTTCACTTGCAAAATGATTACTTTTGTATGGTTCACAGACAAAAAGGTTTGTCCTACATTTCTCATGCCAATTTCCTGATATTGCTTAATTCTCAAAGACAAAGAAGAATTCAACCAAACACTAAAAACACAAAGTATTTAAATATGCACATTGATGCTGGTCTGCTTTAGAATCCTCCAGTTCTTGAGTACTAATTTCTATTATAGCACAATGATGCATGCGTCTGAAATAGAACTGGCACAGCACTTAAACAGTCTTCCAATTATTATTTGTGTAACTTTAAAAGCAGTTCTGTGTTTAGCAGGACTTCTAGATCAAGATTTGTTTAGAACATAGATAGACTTTTATGTGAATGGATGAGTAGTTGAATGAGCCTTTGATGGAATAGCTGGTTTTATTAGGTCCTGTAATAATGTCTTTTATGAAGATGTGCCTATTGAAAACCAGGGTGGTGGGTGGGCGTAACCCCACCCACTTCCAAAACCCTCCCCCAGCCTACGGGGAGGTAGCACTAGACTAGTTTTCAAATAATTTCTTGGGACAACTCAAGAAATAACAGGGACAGGTGTGAGGGTCACAGGTTTATAATAAGGGATTCAGAAGGGGACACTGAGCAGAGAACCCAGGACAGCATCCAATGCTCCCGAAAGGTGTCAAGGGAGCCAGCGGACGCTGCCCAGAGGAACTCTGCCCAGAGACGTGCACAAACGAGGGAGAGAAAATAGGCCCCACAGTCACAGGCCCCTCCTTCAGCCAACCTCCTTACCCTGGCTATTTTGGTGTAGGCCAGGAGGAGGTTGGTGAGGAGGTCCCGTGACTTTGTGGGGCCATGGAGAGGGAGTGCATAAATGAATAAGTGAGGGGAAAAGTGCAGTCAGAACCTCAATAAGAGGCTCTGGAGGAGCCAGAAAAGGGGCTGCAGCCTGGCGCACTCAAAGTATACGTTTACTAGGGTCTCGTCTCACACCACAATAGGGGCAGGTGTCGGAATAAGGGGTGAACCACACCAAGTACACGCCCATGCTCACGGCTCCGTGCAGGAGCACCAACTGATGTCCCTGGTGGGCCGTGAGCTGAGGGTGGCATACAAACTGGCCCACAGGGGGTCCTCGCCATCCACAGGTGGGTAAGATCCCTCCACTGTGTATCGGGGTGGGACATGAGGGCAAGGAAATGGATGGTATGCAGCACAAGCATGTACAAATATTTACGGGGCGTGGTTCAAAAAGAGACCGGCTGCAGATCTCGCAGCCGGCTCGGGGTATGGGGCGGGGACGGCTGGGGGAGCTCACGGGGCTGGGGCCCAGTCAAAAGCTCTGGAGGGCCAGGACTGAGAGTGGGGCGGGGAGTACCTTCTCATAGGACCCCCTCGAGGTAGGCTCGAGCAGTGGGAGACAAGGCCACCTTCACCTCCTGGAGTAGGCATCGGCGGGTACGTGGAGTGGAGAGCCCCATGCGCTGAGCTAGCTCATGGGGATCCACCCAGTCCCCCCACGCATAGTCCAGGAGGTCTCCGACCCTGGTGACACCTGCCAGGACCAGCCTCCGCCTCACGGAGGGGGCCTCCGCCACCTGCACACCGAGATGGAGGTTGTGTAGCAGGGGCTCCACGAGAGTACAACTGACCTGGAAGCCGCAATGAGCCTCCAGGTCCGGAGAAGGTCAAGGTAGAAGACCGGCAGCTTGGAGAGGTCTTGTGGACCACCTCTCAGATCGAGATAAAAGAGCTGCCAGTCATATCGGAGCCCTCCATAGTGGTGGAGGAAGGTGCGCACCAAGTGGCTCCACTCTGGACTACCTACACTATACAGGAGTCTCTGCAGGGCCTGGAGGTGGAAGGTGTGGACCTGGCTGAAGATATAGCACAGGCCCTGCCCTCCTTCCTCCAGGGGGAGGCTCAGAACCCCTGCAGAGACCTAGTGCAGTCCTGGCCAGAAAAACTCCAGAATTGTCCTCTGGAGCTTGGCCAGGAAACCCGGGGGCGGGGACAGGGTGTTGAGCCGGTGCCGAAGGGAGAGGCACCTTGCAGCAGTCCTGTCCATCTCTGCAGCTGGTCACCGACCCTGCCCTCTAACTCTTGCCAGTTCTCATCTGGGGAGGGATGGGTGGCAGAAAGTTAAGCACCCAGGTAGGGCAGCGGCCCCACGCTCCACCACATGGCCTGAAGTGCAGGTGGGAGGGAGCTCACCAGCCACCCAGCCCCCTACCATCAAGCCAGAGCTCTTGAACCAGTTGACCTGGGTGGAGGAAGCTGCCGAGTAGATGGCCAGGCAAGCCTCTAGCCGCACCAGGTCGCCCGGGTCCTGGACCACGAGGAGTACATCGTCGGCATATGCTGACAAGACCAGCCTCAGCTCTGGCTCATGGAGCACCAACCCTGTCAATCTCCGGTGGAGGAGACAGAGGAAAGGCTTGATGGCCAGAGCGTACAGCTGACCCAACAGCGTACAGCCTTGATGCATTCCTCACCTGAAACTGACCGGTTCAGTCAGGGTCCAGTTGAGCTTGACCAGACACTCTGCAAAGGTGTACAGTGCCCGGAGAAACCCCACAAAGCGGAGCCCAAAGCCAAACGCCTGCAGGGTGCTCAGGAGGTACCCATGGTCCATCCTATCGAACATCTTCTGCTGGTCCAGGGCCAGAAGGGTGAACGACAGACCATCCCTACACCCAAGCTCCAAGAGATCCTGGACCAAATAGAGATTATTAAATATGGAACAGCCCGGGATGCTGTAGGTCTGGTCTGGATGGATCACGTCCTGCAGCACGGACCCCAGGCGCAGCAAGATGGCCTTGGCTACTATTTTGTAGTCTGTGCTGAGGAGCGAGACGGGATGCCAGTTCCGGAGGTCGCGGAGGTTCCCCTTCTTAGGCAGCAGGGCCAGCACCTCCCACCGGCAAGAAAGGGGGAGCATGCCGCTCTCCTCGGACATGGCCCAGACGATGGCAAGGTCCGGGCCAAGGACATCCCAGAACGCGCGGTAGAACTCCACGATCAGCTTGTCCATGCCCGGGGATTTGTTGGTGGGCATAAGATGCAGAGCTTCTGAGAACTCAGCCAGAGTAAGAGGCAGCTCCAGCCAGTTCCAATCGCCCTCGCTGATTGTGGGAAGTTCATTCCAGAGCACCCTGCAGGTGTCGGCTTTGGTCGGATCCGGGGAGAAAAGACGAGCATAGAAGGCCCTGGCCCTTCCACGCATCTCCTCCGGATCCGTGAGGGGGGTGCTGTCCTCCACAAAAAGTCAGGTGACATGCTTTTTGGCCCCCCTCCATTTCTCCAAGGCATAGAAGAAGCAGGATCTGTGATCCATCTCCTGAAAGAGCCGGATGCGGGATCAAACAAAGGCTCCCTGGGCCCGAAGATCCTTGAGGGACCAGACCTCCTCCCGCTTCTCCTGATACGCCCTGCAGAGGGATAGATCCTTAGGGCTGGTGGCCAGGCACCTCTCCAGCTCTAAGACCTCCCATTCCAGCTGCTCTATTGCCCCATCTCTCTGCTGGCTGGCCCTCTGAGTGTAGTCACAGCAGAAGAGCCAGGCATGCACTTTCCCCATGTCCCACCAATGCCGCATCGAGGGAAGAGTGGCCCTCTGCCCCTGCCAGGCCAGCCAGAACTCTCGGAAGGATGCCACGAAGCCCACATCCTCCAGCAAGCTATTATTAAAATGCTAGTAGGCTGGCCCCAGCCTCTCCGCTGAGAGAGAGACCGTCACAATCACCAAATAGTGATCCGAAAAAGGGGCTGGCCGAAAGCCGGAGGAGTGGGCCCATGCAAGATGACCTCGGGCCAGATATATATAGTCCAACTGGGAGTGGCGTGACCGGTCATCCCCCACCCGGACATAGGTGAAAGTTACTTCGTCATCCGGGTGCTGGTCGCGCCAAACGTCCACCAGGGAGTGATGGTTTACTATCTCCCTGAGGACTTTTGTGGCGACCGGGCACTGCTCGGTCCCCGTGAAGTCCCGCTCCTCAAGGGTGATGTTAAAATCCCCACCCAGGACCAGGCACTCCCGAGGATCCAGAGTTCCGAGGAATGTGGCCGCCTGCCGGAAAAATTGCATTCGCTCTGGGCCCAATGTCCAGATGTAGACATTGAGCAGATTCAATGTCAGCCCCTCCATGCGGACCCGGAGGTGCAGCAGGCGGCCCGCAGCACCTCCAGCTGTAGGTCGGGGGAGAACAGGGTGGCCACGCTGCTGGAGCGGGTGGACAGATGACTCAGGAACACCCCGTTCACCCACTCCAGCTGCCAGCTGGCCTCGGTGGCTGGATCCGTGTGGGTCTCCTGCAGGAAAACCAGAGTACCCACCTCCTGAAGGAAGGAGAGCACCTGGGTCCTGCAGAGACCCAACCAACAGCTTCTGGCATTTAAAGTTGCAAAGATGATGGGGGCAATGAGGAGGGCTGGGGGAGATCCTCAGAAGTGGCAGGAGTACCAGCAGCCTCCGTCGGGCCACGCAACAATCCGTGACTGACCCTGAAAGTCATGAGGAAGTGCGGGCCCCATGGTAGGCCACAGCATCCCACTTCCTGGTCCCTTTGCCCTCCTTTAGTATGGCCCTCATGGCCCGGAGGACAAGATGGAAATTCCCCGAGCACTGCAGAGCGAGCTGCACTCGCCTCCTGGCCCCACGAGTGTCTGCCAGGAACGCCCGCAGCTCCTTCTGCAGCACCATGGGGTCCAGGTCCTCCAGTTGGGTCCCCGTGATGGCCCCACAGCCAGCCGGGGTGGAAAGACAGGGCACAGAGTCCCGTCTTGGCATCAATGTCATGGGCACCGAGTCACCTGGCTGAGCCCCCGGCACAAAGAAGGGTGGTGGTGGAGGGAAGATTGCAGCCCCAGGGGCAGAGGGAGCCACAAATGCCACCTCCCGGGAAATCAGTCAATGGAAAGGGGAAAGACACGATTCCAGGAGCGGCAGCAATAGGGGATGAGGCTAGGATAGGACTTGGGGTAACATCTGAGGGAAGGGTGGGAACAGGGTCAGGAAAAACATTGGTGGACACAGGGGAAGGGGTAGGAGTTGGGACAGGGTCCCCGGTGGTTGAATCACCGGAGTGCAGCTACCCTTGACCGGGCACAGGATTTTCTAAGTAGGAATCAGGAGCAGGGTCCGTGCCAACGCTGGGCATAAGGGTTGGAGTGGGTGGATTTTCTCTGTCCTCAGCGTCAGACAAGGGGGGAGAAAACAAGTGGGGGAAGGGGCAGCTGTCCTGCTGGGGACAACCCCCTGGGACCCGGCTGCTCGGGGCTGGCTGACACCTCGAAAGGCTTGGCAGCTGCAGTTGAGGTACCAACAGCAGTCAGACAGGTGGAGCAACCCGGGGGTGTCCCCAGAATAGAAGCAGGGACAGTAGACAAAGGTTGGGGCTCAGGCTGGGTCTGGGGCATGGGAGGGAGTGGCGAAGCATTATTGCCACCCAGACCGAGGCCCGCTGGGAGAGGGTCATCCAACCTTGGGGCTATCAAGGTCAGATCCAGGGCCTCGATCTCAGTGAAGATGGAGCCTAAGTCCCCCCCGCCTCAATTGATGGTGGTGGTGTAGCAGCTTCAGGGAGGACAGGGGCGGCTCCATCTGCAGCCTCCCCAGGAGGGGGATTAACAGGGGCCTCCTGCAAAGGGGTAGTCCTGCTTCACTCCTTCACTGTGCCCATCTCCTCGGCTGGAGCCTCCTGCTGGACCTCAACGGGGGGGGGGGGGGGCGCAGCAAGCGGCTCAGCATTGTTAACATTATTGTTGGTGGTATCAGCCCCCCATAACGACTTTCAGGGGGCCTCCTCCCCTTCTGATGTACTGGGGAGGGACTGAGCCTTCTTCCACTTGCTGCGCTTCCTCTGTGGGAGAACCTGGCCCTCTAAGATGGACTCAGAGGGCCGACCAGTGGGGGCAGGGGTAGGTGGCAAGGGCGAAGGCTCTTCTGGGGAAAGGATCAGGGGAGGGGCATCAAGGGGACAGGAACCCTCCCCCTGGGTTGCGCCCTCTCCTGTCTGGGGCCACCACGGCCGCTGCTCTCTCCTCTCTGGGCCCCGTCCCAGATGGTTTGGTGAGGGTGGTGATGGGGCCCGGACTCTCCTCCGGGAGTGGTGGGGTAGTTATCCCCACATCTCGAGAGGCAGTGGCAGTTTTGCTGTTTGAAGGAGGAGAGGCAGCCTTAGAGGCCTGGTAGGTGGGGTCACCGGCGGTGGTATGGCTGGCACCCATTACAGCCTCGGGGGGACTGGTTGCTCCCCCTTCATGCCGGGCCAGGGGACAGTCCTTCCGGACGTGCCCCATGGCCCTACAGAGTAAGCCCAGAGGCGGCCAACTGGGGTGGGCACTTAAAGGGCTGCCGGCCCCCATCGCAGCCTCCCCAGTCGGGGGCGACCCGGGGATGCGGGGAAGCGGAAGGCCCGACTCCTTTCCAGGCCTGCGACCTAGAGGAGCTGCCTTCTCTAGAAGAAGAGCTGCCTGCTGCCTCAGGCCCTGCGACCTGGAGGATCTACCCTCAGCCGAGGAGGAGACGTCGGTCCCGTATGGACCCCAGGACCTAGAGGAGCTGCCCCTTGCAGAGGAACCTGCCGAGTATCCCGACCTGCCACCAATGGATACTGAGGAGTTTACTGGGGTACCACAAGCCATCTATTAGGGAGACCCTGACAACGGCTACCCACTCTGGAGATAGGTACTCCGGGTGGGGAACGGAGCAGGGTCAGAGGAAGTAACCCAGGGAGGGCAGGGTGATGGGCCAGACTCCCAGGGCAGCGTGTTTTGGAGGCCGCCCTGCTGACACCATGGTGGACCACCCCGCCCTGGTATAGGGCCATGGGCTGAGACGCAGTGGAGTGGGTGGGCCTGTGTCTCCCTCCCCACCCCACCCCCATTTCCTGGAAAGAGGAAAACGCACCATGATCCCTAACCACCCGAGTTGTCCTCCAGACTTTGTACTAGCCCGCCCTGCCTGGGGGCCGGGGCTCCAGACTTTGTACGTGGCGTGACTAGCCAAGGGATCAGGCAAGAGACGTTCTTTTGGCTGCCAGGAAGGGCACCCTACTGGCCAACTCCCCTTTACTGCCGGTAGGAGGCACCCTCCCGATGGGCCAATAGCACTGTAAGCCTACAGAAGACACGTGGGCAAAGCTGGCAGTGTGATTTGTTCCAGGACTATGTTCCTGCTTTGATGGTTCTGTTGCTAGGTCTGTAGTTGCTGTTGAGTTTCTGATTAAGGTTGAGGGGATGTCTGTAAGCAAGGAGAGGTCTGTCTCCCAAGGCTTCAGAGAGTGAGGGATTGTTTTGTTGTTCCTTGGTGAAGTTCTGTAGAGGTCTGACTTGGGGGTTGTAGGTGATGATTAGAGGCAATCTGTTGTTTTGTTTCTTGGGCTTCTCCTATAGCACTTGACTTTGGGGTACCTAAATGGATCCAAATCAGTGGCACTGCTATGGGCACCCGCATGGCCCCACAATATGCCAACATCTTTATGGGTGGCTTAGAACAACATTTCCTCAAGTCTCATCCCAAAACACCTCTTCTTTACCTACGCTACATTGATGACATCTTCATCATCTGGACACATGGCAGGGATGCTCTTGGAAGATTTTCACAGAGATTTCAACAATTTCCACTCCACCATAAAATTGAGCCTGGAACACTCCACACAGGAGATCCACTTTCTCGAGACTACAGTACAAATCAGGGATAGACACATCACCCCAGCCTGTACCAAAAACCTACTGATCAGTATAGTTACCTACATCCTTCAAGCTTCCATCCTAAACACACCACACAATCCATTGTCTACAGCCAAGCCCTAAGATATAACCGCATCTGCTCTGATCCCTCAGATGGAGACAGACATCTTGAGGATCTCTATGAAGCATTCTTGAAACTACAGTACTCATCTGGGGAAGTAAGAAAACAAATTGACAGAGCTAGATGGGTTCCCTGAAGTCATCTACTACAGGAGAGTCCCAGGAAAGAAAACAACAGTACACTACTAGTCACCACATACAATCCTCAAGTCAGACCTCTGCAACAGATCATTAAAGACCTACAGCCTATTCTAAAAGATGATCCCCCTCTCTCTCAGGCCTTGGGAGAAAGACCTCTCCTTGCATACAGACAGCCCCTCAATCTTAAACAGATACTCACCAGCAACTACAGATCTAACAACAGAAACATTGAAGGAGGCACACACCCCTGCAACAAACCACACTGCCAAGTCTGCCCACATATCTACACAACAGACACCATCATAGGTCCTAATCAAGCCTGCTACTCCATAAAAGGCTCATTTACCTGCTCATCTACTAATGTGGTCTATGCCATCACTTGCAAGAAATGCCCCAACACCTTATACATTGGACAAACAGGACCATCACTGTGCAAAAGGATAAATGAACACAGAGCTGATAACAGAAATCACAGAACAAAGAAACCAGTTGCTGAACTTTCTAATCTTTCTAATGACATCCATCTAACTCAATGACTGATTTGTTAACGACTGTCGTCAGAAGTGGCTGGGACATCAAGACATCAAAGAGAAACAGCTGAACTCGAATTAATATGCAAGCTAAATTCTGTGAAAGCAGGACTGAATGGAGACTATGGATTCTTTTCCCATTACAAAAGGTAATTTGACTTCAGGCTCCCCTTAGTCATAACCTAACAACTGCTGTGATTTGCTGTTACTGTATGACCTGATCCTATGTTTTACACCCCCTTGCATTTATTTTCATTCCATTCGGTAAGTTCACCCATCTTCGAAGCATCTGACGAAGTGGGATTTTCTCCCACGAAAGCTCATACGAAAAATAAATCTGTTAGTCTTAAAGTGCCACATGACTCCTTGGGTTTGTTTTTTTTTTTGCTGGATTAGACTAGCATGGCTATCCCTTTGGAAATTGACTAAATGAATCTGTCAGTATGTTTCTTCTCTTCCACAGGTGGATATTGTAGTTTTAAGAACATTTAATAGAAATCCTGAAGGTGTCTGTCTCTGTCTGAGGGATCACAGCAAATGTGGTGTGAGAGGGTACTTAGGGTTTAGCTATAGACAATGTATCTTGTGGTAAGTCTTGGATGAAAGATCAAAGGATGAGGTAACTATAGTCATCAATAGGTTTTTGGAATAGGGTGGTGTTTATGTGTCCATCATTAATTTGTAGTGTAGTGTCTAGAAAGATGATCTCCTGTGTGGAATGTTCCAGGCTAACTTTGACTGTGGAATGGAAATTGTTGAAATCCTCAAGGACATACCTACTGTGAGTCCAGATGTTGAAGATGTCTAAGTAGAAGAGACGTGCTTTGGGACGAGACTTGAAGAAACATTTTTTCTAAATCAGCCATAAATGTTGGCATATTGTGGGATTATGCAGGTACCTATAGCAGTGCCACTGACTTGAAGTTTAAATTATCCCCAAATCTGAAATGGTTCTGGGTGAGTACAAAGTCACAAAGTTCAGCCACAAGGTGTGCTGTTGCATCATCTGGGATTTTTTTTTTTTTTTTAAATTTGTAATCCATCTTTGTGAGATTATTCCATAGGACACTTTGTGGCTGAACATTGAAATGCCCCTCTGCCTTATATGTTGGACAAACTGGACAGTCTCTGCAAAAGAAGTGGGATTTTCTCCCACAAAAGTTCATGCAATAAAGAAATTTGTTAGTCTTTAAGTGCCACAGGATTCCTTGTTTGTTTAGCCTAATATGCTGAATCTCATTATTAGGAAATTTTATCCTGATCTCCACCTTACATTTTTCTTTCCTTAATTTCGCCACATTTAATTCCTACTACCAATTACTATGAAGCGCCCAGTATTGAACACAGACTCAAGTCTTATCACTATATATTTAAGCAGACCTATCAACTGGGTTTTAACTAAGTGAACAAAGACTTCACAATGAGAAATCTGTCAAGCTGAAGTATTAAGAAAGTTACTTTTAGCTCTGAGAAATTCTCAATTTATTTACAAAGAGGGAGCTGGATTTTAAAGGAAATACAGGCTAACTCTAATCAGAATTAAGTGAATAAACTACTGTGTCTCCTAATACTTGCAACTGAAACAAGCTGAGAGGACTTCTCTATCACAGATGCCAGTAAATATGATAAAAAAATGAATTCACAATTTTTAATTATAACGATCAAAAAAGAGAGGGAAAGGCATGATGGTTGTAATAATGCTCAACACTTAACGCAGATCTTTTCTATAAATTTACATCAGCATACCTGCCCCAATGCAGTATGTAGAACAAATCTTAGTATTATTTCATTTGTACTCAGTCCTTCAAGACACTCTACACAAACAACTGGCATCAAAGTTAGTAGGTGATGAGGGCATTCATCATCTCTATTTAAACACCGAGTATCTGGGAAAATCTGATTTTAAGAGCTAAATTGTGGGAGATGCTAAACACTATATTAGTCCCCAAACTTTTAAAGTCATGCCTCCTGCCCCCTTACCACTAACGTAATCTCCCTGCACCCACCTGGAAGTTGGGTTGGGAACATGGCTGCAGTTGGGGCCAATACCAGAGCTAGATCTGTCATTGATACTAGGGCTGGGAGTGGAGCTGGGGGTCAGGCAATGAGCTGCAGAGAGTCTGGGGCTGCGGCTAGGGCCAGGAGCCAAGTCTGCTGCTAAGCTGGGAGCCAGGAGCCTAGGCTGTGGCCACAGCTGACACTGGGGTCTGGGGCTGTGGCAAGCCTGAGGGCAGAAAAGGCTTAGTGGCTCTTCCTTCCCACTCCCAAAGCCAGCTGACCCAGGGTCCACCCAGGGCTTTAGGGGATTGAGTCCCAGACCCCAGCAAATAGGGGCCCAGGCTCCAGCCCCTAAATTCCAATAATCTGGCACCCACCCGGCTCAGTGTCAGCAAAGTAGGAGTGCTGAGAGCACTCCTATCCTGCTAGTACTGGGGTTGTGAGCGGGGCCCTGTAGCCAGAAGCCAGCACTGTAGTGGTTTAGCTTGAGCTCCAGCAGTGGGGGATGGAAATCTCTCTCTTCAAGCAACTCCTAACCAAGTGAGCTAGAGGACCTTCCTTTTATACTTCCTTTTTTTTTTTTTTGTCCTTCTGCATCAACTCCAAAGGACAACTACAACTAATTTCAATTGAACTTTCAGAGCTAGAAACTGCAAAGACAAAGCCCACTTTGCAGTGTTCAGTGCATTCTGGGACACTTTGCAGTTGGGTTGTGATCCTGTTTTTCCTGGGCAGAAGTGGAAAAAGCAGATCCTACTCAGGCTGCACTGATAGGCTGGGATATTAGAGGGTTGAGGGCTATGTACCCTCTAAGCTGTGCACGTGTGTGCATGCACACAGGTTGTGAAACCCATGCACACAACAAAATAAAGCACACACAAAAAAGTTCAGCAGGGCTAATATTCTTATGCTACTTTAAGAAGGTGATTTCAAGTAGCATGTTTTGTAATTTATAAAATCATTTGCATCACCATATCAAAATCAAATGTAGATATTATTTGGATCATACACACTTCACTGCACTCACAAGTTTGACCACATGCACTGGAGTGTGCACAAATTTGGACACTGGTTCCAAAAATTTGCACAAATGAAATTTTTTGCGCACACAGCCTATGAAAAATTAGAGGAAACACTGGTTGAGGGTGTACAAGGGAAGCTGGAGCAGACAGGAGACTAAGAAGAAAAAGATCAAGAGCCTGAAAAAGAGCACCCGAATTTCATGAGAAGAGGCAGCTCAGGCTGGAGTCAGTCATGCTACCTTACCAAATTCAGGTGTCCAACAGGATAGAACTTGTAGCAGTAGTCTGAGTTTAGATTGGCCGTTCTCAACTACTGTATCGGAATACAATGGTAAATGGGTCACAAAATGCCAAGAAGATGGCTGAATTTGGCTTTTAGAGGAGTGGGCAGGTGTGTCCTGTAAGATCATGACTCGCCATGAAGCATGTTATGACACGCAAAAGGTTGGTTTACATGTTTGAGACATTCCACAGCCCAGATATCCCTGCTGAGATCAAGAAACTTGTTTTAAGACCATGCTGCACCCTCAATACTGCTAGAACTGAGCTCCATCACACTTTCTCTCAGTGGTCAGTAACTGAAAGCTACAGTCAGAAAGCATTGGCTGCATCGGCAGATACTGAGTTATGTCCACAGACAATTGTGGAAAATCTGAGTACCCATAAGATTATCCTCCTCTTTAGAAAACCCTGTTGGTCCCCTTGCTGCTCCAGCGTGGAAAGACCAGGGACCTTGTAAGAAAAGTGATTGCCTGCTTAGTACTGGTGGATTATGTTCTATATTTGGTTTTATCACCAGTTGCTGCTCTGTCATTTTTAACGGACTCCATACATTAATGTCTCTCTCTTGTTATCTGGATTGCCTCCACTGATTCAGAAGTATGTAGTGCTGCTCATAAACTCATGCTCATCAAATGTTCCATCACAAGAAAGTGCCTGGAATTTTAAAACTGTAGGAGGTGCCCACTACAGGAATGTCTGAGTTTGTATAATATCAAGGGCTAAAGTTCTTGTGTATATTTACATATTGGTTTTACATTAGTCTAGTGTAAGAAGTAGTAGAGAAGTTTACTTTAATGCAGAGATCTCAAACATGCAACCCATGGGCCGCATGCGGCCCCTAAAGCTATTTCCTGCAGCCCACGTCAACATAATTGTTACTGATATTGTCAATATTGTTCTATGAAAAGGTTCAGTGGTGTAGCCCATGGGCTAATGTACTAGTCCTCATGCGGCCCTCATGGGCTGTGTTCACACACAGGGATTATTTCAATACAAGTTGTGTTGAAACAAACTTGTATCAAAATAATGCCTTATTTCGAAATAACTTAGTCCAAATTAACAAAAAGTTATTTCGAAATAAGGGAAAAGGCAGGAAACGAAATAGCATGTTCACAGTGTGAACATGCTATTTCATTTCCAGAGGGGGCTGCAGGCGCCCACGGGGTTCAGCGCAGCCCAGTGACCTGTGGTGGGTTTAGGGGCAGCTGGGGCTTTAAGCCAGCAGGGAGCAGCGCGGGGCCGCGCTGACCCCCCCCGGTGCCTGCAGCCCCCCTTTGCAGGCACCCGCGGGGTTCAGCGCTGGGCTGCACTGATCTCCGTGGGTGCCTGCAGCGGGCTGGCCAGGAGACATCCCTCAGCACCCTGGCCAGGGTGCTGAGGGGGCAGCCCTGGAAATGTTGTTTTGGAACACCTTGTTCCGAAACAACATGTTTACATGCATTGTTTCGAAACAAGGGTTTCGAAACAAGGTTGTTTCGACCCCAAATGGGGTTTAACTTGTTTCAAAACAACACAGTTGTTTTGAAACAAGGGCTTCCCCTTGTTTTGAAACATCTGTGCGTCATGTGAACAGCAGAACTCTTATTTCAAAACAACCTCTGTTGTTTTGAAATAAAAGAGTGCTGTGTGAACACAGCCATGGTGATTTGAGTTTGAGACCCCTGCTTTAATGCTTAAAAGTCCTCACCATTAGTTGAACTGTTGTGATGCCAACTGTTAACTTGTCACAGTCTTTACAGTAGCTACTTGTTATGGGGTACATCTACACCACCCCACCTATGTGACAGGTTGTGTAGTGTGGCAACCAGTGGATCTGGCCAGAAGATAATGAGACTAGGGCTTTAGCAGAGGCAAGGTTGCTTACCACCAAGTCAACAAAGAAGCTGCTTACAATATCCTGACTCTTTTTAGGAATCACGGCTGTTTCCCTCCTCCCTGAGCTGCTTCTTAACCTGTCTCCTAGAACGGTGGTCGCCAGGTCATTGGTTTCCTGTGTTACCAACTTTGCCCATTAACTCGGGGTCTGCTCATTTATAAGGGTCACTTCCTCTGGAGCGGGGCTTGCAATTCTATTAGGGTATGTCCACACAAGTCTTTTATTTTGAAACACTGGTTGTTTCGAAATAAAAAACTGAATGTCCACACAACGTTTCTTATTTCGAAATGACAGGCTCTGTCATTTTGAAACAGCTTAAACCCCATTCATTTTGAAATGGCTGTTATTTCAAAATGGTTATTTCAAAATAAGGCCATTTGGGCATGTTGTTTCGAAACAACACCATCGTTTTGAAACAACTGTTTCGAAACAACACCATCGTTTCGAAACAACTGTTTCAAAACAACATGTCCAAACAGTCTTATTTTGAAATAACCATTTCGAAATAACAGCTGTTTCAAAAGCAGGCTTTCCCTTATTTCGAATTAACATTTTCTTAATTCGAATTAACTTATTTCGAAATAATGATGTATGTGTGGACATAGCCTTAGTGTGCTGCTTATGTCATTTGTATCTGTGTGGAGCTTACTTCTCCCTTCTGCAAATCCCTCCCAATGAAACCACCCTTGCAGGACCTAAATTTCCCAAGACTGGATTTCTAAGTGCAACTGAGCAGACCAGGTCTATCAGCACTCTCAGCTGACCCCTTATATGTCCCTGAACTCAGCAGGCCGGGTTACACAGCACTTTTCTGCTGCTACCCTTATGTGCCCTGTACCACACCGGACTAGACTGGAGTATGCATCTGAGTAGGCTGGGTTAAAACAGCACTTTCAGCTGCCACTCTTATATGCCCCTGGACTCAATCAGGCTGGGTCAAAGCAGCCCTTTAAGCTGTCACCTTTATATGCCACAGGTTCAGCACACTGATAACCCCTTAATGAGCAAACCTTACAAGGAATTGGGCATCACAGGGATCTTTGGCTAGGTAAAAAGAGAGTTGCTTCAGAGCAATATAAGGAAGCCAAGAACACAGAGGAAGTCTGGCAGTCAGCTTGATTAGGAAAGTTACCTTATTGCCAGGTACATAAAGCTTATGAGTAATTATAAAAGGAAAGAAAAATGCCCAAACAGTTACAATACTGATAACCATACAAAAGAGGGAAATGATCAAACAGTTACAGTATTACCCAGTTTCAATTATAATATTGGGGAAAGCTAACCCAACTGGATTACAAAAGATCAGGTTTAGAGAGATATAGTTGAACTAGGGAAAAACAAAGAGAGAAGCAAGGGCGGAAAATGTCTCACCACTCAGTGCAGCTCAAAGGTACCCAGGAACCAGGCTGTTCAGCTTAGTGTCTGGAGTGCTAGAGACAGGCAGAACCTCCGCCATGATCAGCAAGGAGAAAGTGATGGCCCAGTGGACCTGCGGCAGCTTATAGCTCCAGGCAACAGATCAGATTCAGAACTAACTAACCTGGGTAGGGATTTTTGTAGGGAAGAAACAGTGGTTTAAGGCAGAACACTAGGTTGTTTTGGGGTAAATAATGACTTAAGGGAGTATACCAGAGGAGTTTTGTTTAGGTGGACAAGAGGAGCTGATCATTCCCGGTAATGGGTGTCATTCCTCTGAGGGAAACTTACAATGCAATCAGGCAGATTCAGTATGCTGGGTATCAATTGAAGATCTATTGACTAAAATTGGTCTGATAACTGCCGGGCTGGGTGTGTGCAGGCATGAGTTCATTTGTCTCAGGAGCAGGGATCCCCCATCATGCAGTGCTTCTCTGCTTTGCCAGTCCCAGAGTTCAGTGCAATTCCTGCCTTGGAACTTGGTTCTCCATTCAGTACGCTAATTCTGGTTCCATCCTTGATGCAAATGAAGTTTGTGCTGTCCATTTAGTGTACTAATGGCTCACATCTTCCATGTGGATGAGGCTAGAGGAGTTACCCTAATTCCAGCATCCTTGTTCAAAGGGGTTTTAGGTATGTTTCTCACTGCTTTTCATTGGCTATGTCTACATTGTAAAAGCTAAGTTGACTTAATAAAGTCTACTTAAAGTCGACTTTAAGTAGGCCTTATTAAGTCAACTTAGTGAGTACACACTACATTAAGTCAACTTAATAAAGTTGACTTTAAATGGGTATCCTCGCTTAATTCAACTTAATAAAGTCAAATTAATGGTCCCACTATACTAAGTCTACTTAGTTAGTCTACATTGCCTTAAGTCGACTTAATAAAGTCGACTTAACAGTAAAGTCAACTTTATAAGTGGACTTTATAAAGTCGACTTTATTGACCTGCAATGTAGACAGGGCTCTGTTTAAGTCGACTTAAGGGCCCTAAAGTCAACTTAAACACATAGTGTAGACGTACCCATTGTTTCTGGTTTCTGGTTCAAGCAGAGGCTGAAGGTGATGGGGGGGGGCACGAGTCTCAGTGGTTGGATACTATGCCCTGATTCTCCAAGAACACAGAGCTACCAAGTAACACCCGGGCTCTTCAGCATGTGTAGTTCTCAGAGATGCTGAGTCCATCCAGGTGTCTTGGATATTCTGAGGATCCAGCATGGTTCCCGGAGTCTCTGCTGCTTTTGGTAAGGGCTGCAGCATCTTTTGTCTGGGGCATCCACTGTGCATCCTGCCTCCTCAGCAGTCAGCCTTCAATGAGGTGGACTGCTCCCTTGTATATTGAGGCAGCAGTCAGAGCATGCTTAGAAAGCTCTGGGGTGAGGTAGATTTCTGCTGCCCATAGGATGTGATTAATCCTTTCATAGTCAGTGCAGATTATATCCCTGTCACAGTACCCAATTGCATTTTCATTATTCTATTACTTATGTAAGGAAGGCTTAGGAGCTGTGCCTAACAGCTCCTGAGGTAGGGGTATCTAATCTGCATGGGTTTTTGTGTTTGCATAAGCACAAAGAACACATGAGCATATTCAAACTATGGGTGCAGAGCAATATGGGCAATGGTATTTGAGTTTATTTGATCACAAATCTGTCAATATCTGTAATTTTAGTGAGGGGAAATATGAAATACTGTCTTTTTGTGAATTGCTACTCTCTGTTTGTTTCAAATCTGTCTGGATTACTTAAAGGGTAAAAGCCACCCTTAGTTAAAAAAAAAAGATTTGTAAGGGAGGCTACTGCAATGCTTCAGCCTCAAAGAAGTGAAAAAAACAGGAGTGGGGGTTTGAGACAAATGCTACTTTTCCTTCTATTGCTTCTACTGTCTAATAATAGCTATGGCTAGGTTTCTTCTGAGGCCTTTGTCATTTAGGCAGAGATAGCTGTTTGCAGCTAGTTAAGAGCTGGAATTGCTAGTGTGAGAGAAGCAAGCTGTCTCTGCTAAAAATCACTAGAGAGAAAATTTTCTCTGAGCTGAGATCACTGAAGGGGAGCTAGTATATGGTAAGAGCAGTGAGTAGCAAGCTGGGTGGTCTGAATGACCAGTGGGTGGAGGTGGCAGAGCTAGCAGATGATGCTATTGGATGGAGTAAGTAATCAGTAGGTGGTGTCAGTGGACAGTTGGCATGAAAGACACTTCCTACATACCCTAGGGTAGGTTGGGAGCCTAGTTAGCACAGATTCTCTAGATTGGTGCCAGGTTTGTTAGTGAATTTGCCTTGTACATTCTGCTATGCAGTGTGGGTTGTTTGGAACTTTGCTCTGTACTGATTTGCTAGATCAGTGTTGATTTCTGTTATTTGGCCTTTTACACTCTGTTTTACTACTATTAAAAGTTCTGTTTACTACACTCAGACTTGTGCTTGCGAATGGGGAAGTTTTAGCTCTTTGGGGTGCCCAGGGAACAGTGCAGGATTTCCCAGAAATCTGGGTGTGGGCTCAAGCCAGTTGGTGGTGCTACATTACTAGGAAACCCCTAGGTATAGACCCCAGCCCTTGTTCTGCCAGCTTGCTTTGGCAGAAGGGTTACACTTGTAAGTAAAAATGTTCCTGGTTTCAACCTGAGTTGCTTTCCCAAGAGCTCTAAGTATCATTTGTAAGTAAGAATCAAGAGTCCCATCTACTAGGCCTGTTGCATGGGTTAAGCTGGAATTGTTTCTGAAACCTACCAGTGTACAAAATAGGTATACAGTGCATGTACAGGTATAGGCACTGTCAGCTATCATTTTCCCTATGAGTAAAGAGCTGCTGCAACTGAATGGATAACGACCTGAAATAGTCCCTCTGGGATCCTCCCAAAGGACCCCCATTAGCCTTAAAAAAAAAAAATCAGATGCCTAGACCAGAGGTAGACATTTGCTGTGGGATGGGGATCCAGGAAGGCAGAGAGGGTTACATACATACCAGGTGTCAAGGCTGTATCCCCACTCTGGCACTCTGAGTGCAGAAGGTGGGGACCCACAACAGGCTAGAAAAGCCACTGGCCTTAAAGCCTGCTCTTAAAACTCTCCAAGGCCTCCAGTTCCTGGCCTTGGAGTGGTATCACTACCATCACCCAAATGCAGAAAAACCTTCTTGAAACCCAGGAAGACGCACTTGGGAATTCCTTCCTGTGAGGTATCCTCAATCACTTTTATTCCTCCCTCAGGAAAGTGAATGAGGTCCATCTGCAATATGAGCTGAAACTGGAACAAAGTCCTCTTTAGTAGTCGCCTGTGCAGTCTGAGGCACGGGCACACAAACCTCTTGCCCTTCTAGGACACAGAACCAGAACTTACCTAAAAGGTAAAATCTTTAATAAAAAAAACAGATAAAAACACAGAGTTGCTTCTCTGGGAATCAACTTGGGTAGTTACAGGGTAGTGGGGGGGGGTACATGTGCTCAGCACAGAGAAATCCAAAACCAAACCCAAAACAAAGAAAATACCCTGACCACGTCTAAACAAACATTCCCTGTTCTACCCACGCCCGCTCAGTAACAAACTTAACTTAGCTTTGGTAAGGATGTTGCTAGATTCTTCCCCAGGCCCCTTTGGCCTCCTCCTGATCCTTCCAGGAACTCTGCTGCATCCAAACAGGAACAGGCTAGGCTGCTGTTCCAATTCAAAAAGCTGTGCTTCGTTCCTATTGGCTGTCCTGGGACTCACTGACCAGAGTGTTAACCCCTTCCTCCCCAAGGGTTACTACACCACATGTATTTTCTTTTCTCAGAATGGTACTCATATATGGAAGACATATCTATGAACAGTTACCTATGCTACTTGGTCACAGAGTAATAACAGTTAATTTTAACACAACATGGGTATCTTCTGGTAAGGATTTATTTGATAATACATTTACCACAGGAGGGAAGAATGAAAATCCACTTTTTATAACCCATCTAATCCTTGTTTTCTCAGTTGTGGGCTGCCAATCAATTGGAGACAATTAAAATGGCATTTTTAGGTAGGGGTTTTTTTATGTGTGAAAACTGGTCCACCAGTTTCTGGCTGAGATCACCAATCACTTCTGAATAAACTGCAACAAAGACCAACCGTTGTAAGAGCTTTGGATCATTACCACAACATGCCATACCAAAATTGGTAAATTGGAAGAGAAAGGCTTTATAGCCTCTTCCAAATGCAGGATGTAAACATCTCAATCATTTAAAAACAGCTTATTTGAAAGTCAGCTGTGTACATATTTGGAAATGTGCTTAATACAGCTGTTCAAAATTTATCATTAGAAAAGTTGTTGGAACTAATTTCATTATTTTCCAACCAGTTCCAGTTTTCATAATAGACACATGATATGTGAAATGCACATGGAGTCCTTTTCATCCTTTGGGTAATGCCACTAAAATCAGTCCAACTACTGAGCTGAGTAGTGGTTGCTGGGTCAGGCTCTCATTTAAATCATCAGCATAGAATGGTATTGTAGTGTATTCCAGACTGCACTATGTTGTTCATTCTGCAGCCTACAGCTTTGCAAATGGTTCTAGCAATGTTTGAGCCACAGTTTGCAAAGTCTCAGAATACAGTAGAATCTGACAATTTACAGGATAGTCAAAAACTTTTAAATATGGAACATAATTAAGGAATGATTGTTTTGGATAGCTGCAAAGTACCACAATATATTTTTTAAAAGTGTTGTCTTTCTCCCTGGGGTGAGCTTGAAATTATACTACTACCTATTTCTCTAATTTCCATTGGATTACATAATAATAAAGCATTTTATATTTTCTATGTGCTCTGCATCCATTATCGAAATAACAGAGCTAGTTTAAAGATGGTGATTTTTTTTTTTAAAGAAAAGTTTATGAAGACAAATGTCTTGCTCCAAAAAGTTTACAATCTTTGGGTCTCAGCCTGCAAAAATTTAAACATGTGAGTTCCTTTTGAATATTTACACTAATGGCATTTCAGTTGTTTATGCATGTGCTTACATCTTTGCAGCTTTAGAGTCTCAGGCTATGTCTACACTGGCAAATTATTTCGGACTAGGCAAGCTTAGTCTGGACTAATTTAGCCCATGTCTACACTAGTCTTTGTCTAGTTCGAACTAAAAAAATTTCATAGTTCAAACTAGCCAAAGCTTAATGCAAACTACGTAGTTCAAACTTAGTGCTTAGTTCGAACTTTAGTTTGAACTAGCGCAACATAGACGTCTTAGTTCGAACTTAAAAAGGTCAAACTAAGTGGTTAGTTCGAACTAACTGCGCTTTCTAGTTCAAACTAACTTTTTAATTCAAACTAGCTGTCCTTTTTTGGCTAGTTTGAACTACAAAGCTGTGGTTAGTTTGAACTAGGTCACACTAACCGGGAACTGCTTAGTCCAGACTAAGGAAATCCAAACTAAGCTTTCTGATATGGACATAGCCTAAGACCCTAATTCTACAATGAGCTCCACACAGGACTCAACCAGCACAGATGAAGATTAGAACACAGGCATCATATTATTATTATTATTATTAATAATAATAATAATAATAATAATAATAATAATAATAATAATAATA
>ML681993.1:40846358-40920011 GCA_007922195.1 Podocnemis expansa | reverse complement strand
AATAATAATAATAATAATAATAATAATAATAATAATAATAATAATAAATACTCTTTTTCACAAAATCAGAACTTCCATAGAAAAAAATTCAATTTACCAAAAGTAAATTTCTAGATGAAAAACCAAAATGACCACTCCCTGACTGCTTGCCTAGAAGGGTCCTTTCAATTTCACCTTCTGTGTGTAGGGAAAAAGTGAAATTCCAAAGAGCCCTCTTAGCAAACAGCCCACAATCTGAAATATTCCATTTTGGTTTTCCTAAAATGGAATTGCTCTGGAAATCCTTTCTGACATAGGAAATCACATTTTTCACTTTTCAGCACGACTGCAGACAGAAAAATTGTCAAAAAAAATACATTTTTTGTGGGAAGGGATTTCTATTTTCCATTCTATTCTTTAAACAAAAAACAGATAAAACAAAATCAATAGGTGAAAATAACAAGACATCATCATGTAAGCTTCAATACTTTGGCATATATCTGTTTTGCCTGTTTACTTCAGTAAACAAAACTATTTGGCACTTAACTAAATTTCCTTCAACAATGAACCTTTGAAAGCTTCAAACTGGTATTTACTGTATGAGTTCCCTAAAGACAGACCATACCACTGAATTACAGACAATGGGCCAGTTCCTTTGAGCTATTTACTTGCATATGTGATACCACTAAAACGAACAGGATTACTTATAGATAAGAACTACTTCTGTGACTCAAGTGTTTGCAGGATCAGGAACTTGCCAAAAGCACTTAATAGAGGTTAAACCAAATCCAGGGTAAAAGTTATTACAAGGGATTTCAGGTAAAATGGACCTTTAGTTTCATTATTCAGGTAAAGTGGACCTTTAGTTTCATTATCACAAATGACCTAGAAACATAGGATCAGATTCTCAAAGGCAACTGTATTGGAGATTTGAGCCTTGTGGGAGTTTAAAAGCACATGAAAAGCAGCATTATTGGCATAGTCTTTGTTGACAAATGCTTCTTGACAAACTTTCATTCCAGCATGTAGAATGGCAAATCCTAGTATCCAGTCAAAACCTCAACATAATAATGGGACATAGGGGCATCGCTAGTGCTGGGCACACCAGGGTACATGCCCCAAGCCCCAGTGCCAGTGCCCCGGATCTCCAACCCAATTGAGCCGGAGAGCAGGGGCCTAGCCACCAGCGGCCATAGCAGCCCCCTCCCCTGCCAGGGATCCAGGGCCTGGCAGGTCACGGCCACGGTGGCCCCCTCCCCCACTGGGGATGCAGGGCCTGGCCCTGTCCCCGGCCAGGGGGCGGGGCTGGAGGCTGGAGGCAGGACCTGGGCCTGTGCCCCGGGTCTCTGCTGCAGCCAGCAATGCCCCTGGTGGGACAGTGATAATTCATTCCCCAATTGCACACTTGAAGCTATGAGAAATGTGAAGGCTGTTTAACAGTGTACTTTCTTGCCCCAGTACTGCTGTGAAGATTGAGAATCAGGTTTAACAGAACATCATCTTCTTTCAGTGTGAGCCAATGTGCTTATCTGTCAACCAAATCAAAAAGTTTCTTTGATGTCAACATGAGCCACAAGAACTGGGTGGTTAAATTCTCAGTTCCTCTCAAGATATGCCATTTTGTTCTATCAGTGTCAAATTCTGAGCTTAAAGTGATTTGACTTTTGCAAAAGTCAATCTTGAAATGACTTGTCCTTCCTGCAGTCATTCATTATATTCAAAAGCACCTTTGCATGCTTTTTGACCATGATTGTAAGGTGGATAAAAGCAGTCTGTTTTCACTGATGTGCTAAAGGTGCACATCCTCAATCTACCTGTCTACATGCAGGTCTTCACTGAAGATTCATCGTTACATATCATAGACCCCAGATGTTCAATGCACCCTGCATGGCATGGTGACATCAGTCATTAAGTTTACCTGGCTGGCTCAATGATCCCTAGCAAACTATGCATGTTTGATGTTGACTAGGCACCTAACTTCCTTTCAAATCAATTGGAATCTAGACACTTAGTTTGTTTTTTTGTTTTTTGTTTTTTAAATCCCACTAGGTGTCTATCTGTAGGCATGTAAGTATCTTTAGAAACATGCCCCTAAGGAATCTAAGTCCCTCTTAACTTACAATAAGACATAGATTCCTAATTATATAAGTCTCTTTTGAAAATGTTCCACTTTGTCTTTCACTTGGAATGCATATCATCCCTGACAAAGAAACACCCAAAGGCTGAGATTCCTCTTGAATTCTACTTCCATCCTCTGTTGATAATTTAAGTGGGACGAGGTAATGCATATGGCCCCTGCTGGGTCTCTGCACCTGTTGAATTTCACCCAGCAAAAAGCAGGTCTGCAACCATTGTACAATTGTTGTCTTTCTCACGATACACAGCTGAGGTATATTAGTCTCTCATCTTGAAAAACAATCAAAACATGAGCTGCTCCATACAGAATAAAATACAGCACTAATAATAAGAATTATTTTATCAGAGGAGGAACAGAATTAATAGCATGGACTGCAACATAAAGCAGTCCATAAGTAAGAAGATCCAGAGCAACAAATGGCAAGAAGTGTCACTCAGAAAAGATGACAGATTGAAGAAGACAATTCTGGACTGTTTGCCAAGGACAGCAAACCCTGGCAGCGGGGGATAACAGCACCATGAAGAGAGAGAACCTGGAAAAAATCAAAGACCAGCAGGATTGCAGAAATAACCGGATAGTGCAGAAGATGTAAGATGTAGGGAGTCTCTGTCCAGCAGTGGATTGATAGTGTCAGCTACATTAACAAATATGCTATATTTGTGCTTCTTATCAGCCCATTTGACACTGCTGTATTAGATTATGCTGCTTCATACCAAGTTAATTCACATATTCCAAATTCATGTGATCTACATAATGTACCATAGAAAGACATATGGAGCAGAATAGATTTTTTGTTGTTCTCAGTTTGGATAAGTAATATTTAATTCGAAGTTTATACTGATTGCCTGATGAACAGTCATATATTCATGTATTAAACAGAAAATAGGCTTTGTGACTATAAAAGGCCTGTTGCCCGATTGATTTTTCTATTCACTGAACTGCTAATGAAGCTCTTAATCTTGCAATCCTTCCTCAAGTATAACTCTCACTGACTTTCGCAGGGAATTGGCCCCAGTTAGAACTGTAAAAGTCGACAAGGCTGATCCAAGGACTACTGAAGTCAATGCAACCTTTTCCTCTTATAGCACTTGGATTAAGCCCATTGCACATACACTTTAATAGCTACATTTCAATTATTTTCAAAGGAGGTTGATAATCATTTTGTTAATATACTGTTCTTTGGTATATGAAATATATTCTTTTACCAGTCTGACTTTTATTTCTTAAAGGACATAGTAAACATATAGTAAGTATTTAGGTGTGTGTCTAACTTTAAACATAAACATAATTCCCTTTAACATCAGTGGGACTTAAGTTCATGATTAAGTTTAAGCATATGTTTTTGTGCTTTCCTGAATGCACATGGTTAATGGGTCATCATGTACAGATGCAAGCTTTTGCCCTTTGTTCTCAGGTCAAACTTCACAGAGACAATTTTAAGTTAGGGGTAATAGACAACACACCTCAGAAAAAAAAATAATTGTGTAGAGGCAGAATGTTATAAATTTACTGCCAACACAAAAATGTGAAGTCTCAGTGAAACATAATGCGCTTGCAAAATTGGATCATAAATGGACGCCTTCAATCCCAATGAGACAAAAACTAAGTGCTTTAAGAACTCTCACAAAAGCAGGACTATAAAAATGTTGTCAATGCAAACATTTAAAATGATCCCAAGTCAGGACTCTAAAAAATAGCAAAATAGCGGAGAAGTGTAAAAGCAAACACTAGCAAGTAACATTTTAAAGCATGTTGATATATCGAGCAGTTTTAAATGCTCCCTTCAGTTTTAGACAATAATGGGTAAATATGGCAACTAAACACAAGACACCTAACACATTCTTCAAATCACCTGGTCTGTGTAAAATCTAGGAGGAGAAAAACCCTGCTGACATAGAGATTTAATCTGGAATAAGATACATAAAATTTGATGTCTCCTCATGTTTTTTTTTTAACCCTGACACAGATCTGCCACAGTCTATGCACTGTATAAACATAGTTCTGACGGTATTTCTCAGAATTAGAAAAAAGAATGGCATACACATTTAATATGTCCCTGAAGAGTTTTACTTCAGCAATAAAACATAACACTGAGTCAGGAGAAAGCTTGCACTTGTTTTCTGTTTGCCCAAAAGGGATTACATTGCAGCAATTGTTTTATGTTGTGGAAGTGAATTCATTATAATGGAAATGCACCATTCCACATCTCTTCTCATTTACCAAAGCAGCCAGTTTACACAGTCCAGAGACCAGATTTGATCTTTGACAATTTAGATTTAGAAACAGTGTAGCTCTGGAGAAAGCAATCTGTCTTCAATTTAAACTGAAGGATATGCTCTTAACAAGCCTTCTGTTTTAGTGTCAAATGTGAAAATTGGTCATTGGATTGTCTCTCCAGTTACTGTATTACGGTATCAAGTGTAATTTAATTAAAGTAATGGTGCAAAAGGAGAGACCCCATGTATTACTTATTAGCCATTCTTCTGGTCTCATTATTGAACTCACAATGAAGTGAATTATTAGTTACACAACAATACATTAGTGTGTTTCAATCACCCACACTAGCACAGTTAAATACCACATAACAAATACCCTGATAATTATGCTCTTGCTTTTCGCATGAAAGGAAAAAAAAATCCAATGAAATGTTTGTTCTTGCACAAATTATTTCCATATACATACCTAAAAACACATTCTAATTAAAACACTGCTTGTTCTATAGCAAATGTCACAGTAGCAAAGGCTGTTTTTCTACAGCATTGCAAAATTATAGTAGCAAAGGTTGCATCGGAAAGTCACTGGACAGCTATACCAGCCGACAAGCTAACAGGAAATTGAAAGGCAATTGTGAATACTGTGGTCCAACTAAATGCCAATTTAGAAACTAAATATAACTCCTGGATTCTGTTTGCACTTTAAAAATTATGTTCCAAAGTGCAACAAGTGAGAAAAAAACATGGTAAATGCTCGTCTTGTGTATCTTATGGCTAAGGCACATCAGGCTACAAATGGATGTGTCCTGTTAAAATAAATTAGCAAAAATAATTAAAAATAAAGAACACTATTCTAAGGGTCAAATTCTGATTTCATCTTCACTGATGTAAATACGGCATAACTACACTGAACACAATATATTTTCATTACATGAGCATCAGTGTAAACAAGAACTGAATCAGGCTTTATAATGCTGACATTACATATAGAGCTTAGTGAAGGCAAATCTACTGATACATCCCTTTGCATCACTAAACAGGCACAAAGTGGCCAGTTATCTGACTGCAAATGCCCATCAAAGAACTCCTTCTAGCACAGAGGAACTGTCTACTGGTGCTTTCCTTTGGCATGGGGAATGTCGCGGGTGGAAAGGGAACACACCAGAGTCACTATGATAATCCTGCACTGAATAACCTCACTTTGTGGCACTTCTCCCATACACTGAGCCTATGATTAAAAAAAAAAATCCTATTTTTTTATCATCACTTCATCAATCCCTTTTGACTCATGCATGTGTTGTATCCGCCTATGAGTGTATTTGGGCCTGGATACCACAATCAGAAGACTGAGCTCCAGCTAAGAAGAGCAGGGAGGACTGGCTGTGAGAACAGACAGGGGCAGCTGAAGAACTCTGCTTGTGAAAGAAGATACCAGAATCCACAAGGAACTTTTATGTTATTGTGATGGACTTTATTTTGAGAGCCTCAGGACTGTTTTGTACTGTTTCTGTTATTAAACGGCTCAGAGCATGTGTGATATTAACCCAGAGAGAAGCCTGTGTGCAGTTCTGAAGGAGGCCCTGAAGAAGAGGAAAGAGAGGCCACAAAGCTAACTTTGTTACAAGCTAGAAATGGAACAGACAACAAAAATGTCATTGTTTTTTATGCCATAATTATCATAATCTTTTCACTGACATATCAGAAGGGAAAGGAGAGCAAAAAACTAAATCCCATTCAATTTGCCGTGACATTTAAAAGAGCTAAGGGGAAAAAAGGCTTTTCATTAAAAAGAGCAAACAGATAGTTGGGCTATAACAAATGATGACTGGCCATGTTATGTTACATTCTGTTCCCCCAGTCAGTCAACATTCAGAATCACAGCGGTATATTTTAGTTTCTTCCTCTAAATATGCCAGACACAGGCATTATCCTATGATCTTCCACCAATTTAAGGAACCCCTGCTGCTGGGACAACAGCCACAATGCCAGATTACCACTGTGAAGGAAGTGACAGCATCACACAGCAGTACTTCTGCTCCTGGAAGAGGTCAACAAACTTGATCACAACTGAGGCAGGAAGTCAAGCTTCATTTGTTCCTTTTGATTAAAACAAATGAATACTATAGAAGAAAGCACTAGCATATTACAGTAAGATTTGTAACCTGTTCACTCCTTACCATATGGTTTATAAACTTTTTTTTTCTTTGCAAGAAAGAACATAACAATATTTAGACATTTTTGACATGGAACATGTGCTAACATTTATTCAGAATAATTTGTCTTAAGAAATACATGATTTTTTAAATGACAATTGTGTTTTTTGTACCCAGCGTTGCAACAAAACAGGCTTATGTCTGTGTATTTTTTATTAAGTGAATTTAATCATCAGGCTTCATCCGTGTACTAAGCCCACATTTCCCTCTTTATAACAACATAAATTCTTACTCTAGCAGATCACGCCAGAAGTGGACTGAGATACTTTTGTAAAATAATTAAATAGCATTATGAAATGATTTTTAATGTTTATCAGGCATTCATGTTTGTTCTTCTTCTTCTGTTTCTTTTTAATTGTCTAGTTTCACATCAAATTAATTTTCTTTTCCAGAAATGTAACCCTCAATTACATTGTATAATATCATATTACTTATGGATTTTAGTACAACTGGGAACCAGTGAATCTTTTCAATTAATTTTCATTTGGAGGAATCCTTTTCTTCCTTTCTCCTTCAATCCTTTCTAAAAGGAAAATAACATTTCTGATTTCTATATTACTTTTCACCTGAGGAGCGCAAAGTGTTTGCAATAGTATCTAAGGGTATGTCTACACTGGAGGCTCTGTTAAGTCAACTTACAGCATCCACATTCAAAACTCCTGTTGACTGTTCACATCCATACTGGCAGCTGCTTGGGTGACTTGATGCTTACGTTGACCTTAATAATTCAGCTTAAGGGCTATGCCTCATCTACACTGGCTTAAGTCAACTTACTAAAGTTGATTTAAGTGTTAAATCAACCTTAAGAGATGGTGGACGAGCTTTCCTTAGGTTGACAAAGGAAGGTTAAGTCGACCTAAGGCTCCAGCGTAGACATATCCTAAGAAGCATGAGTGCTTCACAGTTTATATCTCTGCTATGACCAGTGAATGGTCTCCCTGGTGTGTAACACACAAGGTAGAGAGGAAAGAGACCAGTGGTCATAGAGATAACTTGGGCCTTCTCCATGTTGGGTTCTAATGATAAGGCAAAGACTTTAAAGAAGACCTGGAATTTGTCGGGCTGGGAAGGGAGAGTGCTAGTGTAACACTACATCTATAATATGAGCTCCATAAGTTGCAAAGGGGTGGTCACATTAGTGTAGGTCAGCAAAACAAACAAGGACACCTTGTTTGATGAGCAGCAAAGACATACTTGTGCTAGCTCTCACCAGATATAGCCTGACAAAAATAGTAGTGTAGCCCTTAGTAGCAGGGACAGTTTTTGGCATGGCTACCCTGAATATGGGTAATGGACCTGATGAACCTGAACCCCATGGACCCCATGAAATGAAGAACAAAGAGATGAAATTGCTAGCCTGATGAAACTGCTAGCTCAGTTCTGATCATGAGTTTTATGCAAGTGAACATGACAGAGGAAGAGGTTTATGACTGTTTTGCTTTCGAAGTTTCTTCAAGATCATTTCTTTTAAATGGGAAACCTCAGGTACAAAAAAAATTTGGCCAGTCATCTGAAAAGCTAAATGCTAACATTGAGCAGCTTAACAACTGGGAGTGAGGGCAAAACAAAAAAAGAAGGAAGAAAACTGGATATAACAATTGAATCAATGAACAACAGTAAATTGAGATTTAAAAAAAAAAAGAAAGCATCAGTTCATGCTGAACCTTGTATTTCTTCCTGGAGCCAGGTTAACGAGATGAAAAGGAGCAATGACAGGAAACAGCAAAAGAGGATCTGGAGGCACACACACACACACACACACAGAACAGTAACCATAAGATATTTCTCATCTAGTGTCCTAGAGCATATAATGAAAGCAATTGTTTCCATAAGGCAAGAGGAGACAGTTATCCAGCTGAAGTAGAGCTGTTCTGAGGAGAAGATGCTCCTTTTGTACTGGATCAGATTAGTCAGTGCTTTTTTGTGATAGCATGCAGAGGTACTGAGGCATTGGCTATGATCACTGAGCCAGCTTCCCTGAAGAGCAGACTGAGTCTGAATCAATCTCACCCTCTTCTAGAGTGTTCAAAGATTCATGTTTAATCTTGATTTACCCAAATGACCAAGTCATAACACAAAAAACATAGCTATGTTGGAAAACAATCATTGGCCCCTGATGGCTGTAGAAAATTTGCTTAAGAGAAAGGGAGAAAGGTATATCCTTTTTAGATGGAAAATGATGATTTCAAAGTATTGCTATCACTTTGGGTATTTCAGAATTGCATAATAACATGGTGAGGTGGGCATGTCAAAATTGCCCAGCATCGGTCAAACTGTGGTTCTATTGAAGTCAATGATACAATTACCCATTGACTATTGTTGTTGTTGTTCTTGAACATTTATTGAAGAAATAATGAAGACAGTAACCTTTCAATTGGCAAGAACCAGATGAAGAAGTGTTGCACATATAAGAAGTAGAATAAAGCACCAAGTATTTGAAATAAATTATGTGATCAACAACAGAGGGAAAAATAGGAAAAGTCCATTTTCAAATATATTTTAACTTCCCAATAATGTTAATACAACCCTTCTTCACTCACATATTACAGCTATATATATATATATATAGGCATGTAAAATGAATGCTGAATGACTTAGATATTGTCAACACATTGCAGCAAATGAAGCTGTTTTGCAGTCCTTCACATAGTGAATTATGTTGTTATTTGAACAAACCCAGGATTTCCACCACTTGATCCAAGTTGTTTCAATGTATTTGAATGCTGTTTCCATTTTGGGATCTCACTGACAAAAAAGGTGTTACTGCCTGATTTTTTTCATCACAACCTTTTTGGTCCAATTAGCTTAATTAGCTGGTAAGTGTACAAACACACACATATATTTGTTGAGAAGCACACAGAAGTAGACAAGCCATGATGTCTTAAGACTTAAGAAAGTCTCCTAGGGAAGAAAAAATATCAGCAAAGAAGAATAGGCAATAATCAAGAATGGATGATAATGAGAATGAAAAGCTGTAAGCTCCAGCTGAGCCAAGACTACAAATAGCTCATATACAAGTGAGATGATCTGATGCTAATAACTAAACAACTTAATAAAATAATTAGGATGACAATGTAGGGGTCTCTTAGTATAATAATCATTATGAGGTCTCTTGAAAAGAAACAAAAAGGACAAAACCAGCAGAATATTATATTTGAAAATATTTTATTTAATACTTGAATCTTAAAGCAGAAACCCATCCCCTATGATAAATTGGTCTATTTGTTGCCATTTGTAACATTCCTGTTAAAAAGAGGCAGCGTTAGGCATATTAATGTGTTTGGTTCTCCCTTACTTTATGATTCCCTTCCCACTTTAATGAGATCTGCTCTACAGCCCATAAAATAATTGTTATGGTAAACTGACTTTTTAAAATTAGCTACACACCAGTTGGTCCAGAAACCTATTCCTCTGGACTATTCATGCACAAAATACCTTTGTGTGAAGCTCTTTCCAAATGGGTAATGACTGGAGGAAGTCCAGAAGTTTGCCTGCAGAGCCTCTCTGCATGATTGCCAGGGGAAGCAGACTTACAGTTTCTTTTCTGAACAAAGTTACAGCCAAAACCTCTGCAATGTAGAAACTCCACTTTCAGCCTGACAATGTAAACACTTTGTAACCATTGAAGCACTTCAAATAAAGTTAATATGCTTTAGTTTAAATAAAGGCATAACTCTTGACTACCTATCTTCACGAGTGCATCACAACGTTCTGGTAGAGAATCCTTACAAAATTCTCACTTATTAAAAATATGAGTTGAATATTTCATCTCTGTTATCATCTTATATTAAAATGCTACAGAACTACTCTTTGTCCCTCAGATTATGCAACTACTGTAATATTTAATTCTACCACTGCCATTGCTTCTGGGAATATTAATACAGGTCACTAAAAAAGATACAAGATATTCTAAATATCAAATAATATTCTTTTTCCAGAAATAATTGTACTTGGCCCTCTGATATATTCTTTCTGGTCTAATGCAACTGAGTTATATCATATTTTAGGGTATAAAGTGTCTGAGAAGGCCCTGCCTCAAGATACTTGATAGCTGAGTGACTAGAGCATTCTGGTTGGAGACCAAGTTCTAATTCCTGCTAGGTATTAGGCAGAGTGGAGAATTAAATGCATGTTTAATACATCGAGTGAGAACAGAGGATTAAAAATTATAAGGGATGCCACCAGTACTTCTGGCCATTTTGTGAATGGTGTCAAGGACTGCTCATAAATCTAACCTAAAAAACTTTCAGAAGTTGAAATTATTGCATTTGTGTCAAATTTATGAAGAAATTTGGATCAACTCCACCTACATTTTCAACAAATAAGCTATTTTTCAAAAAAAAAATCTATTAAGAATGCCTCTTGCATGACTGAGTGATCTCTTTTCATCCCTTAATGTCTCTATTTCATTTTCCCTTTTGGGAAAAAAAAATCCATAAATGAAGTACATAGATAGCTGGATGGGAAAGGCTAACTGAAGAGGAGTAACAAAGTTAGATTCTTAAAATAGCTATCATTTAAGAATTTATGTGTGGTTCTGAGCATGGTTTACTGTTCAAACTGTTCATCACATGGCTCTGGAACCAGGGAATCAGTGAAGCTTGTTTATTGTCTCTCAGTGATGTCACACTCATGTCTAGAATCCCTGATAAAAATCCACCAGTTCCCTTACTTCTCACAGTTTCTATTCCTTGAGCCAGTTCAGCCTTGGTGCAATGAATGGTTCAGGGACTGAAAATGGAGGGTTCTAACTTCATTATTCAGAGGCCCTAGGGTACTGGGACTGTTCTAACCTGTGCACCCACCTACTGTAGTTCTATGTTGGCAAGAAATATCAGTTTACATGAAGACCTCAACTGCATCTTTCTCTACTTCACCCCAGCACTGGAAGTTTCTGTACAAATGGCTCAAAGGTCACTTGTGCCGGTTCAATTTGCTGCAACACCTGATTCCTTCAAAGTGGTTCATTTGGAGCCTTAGTGTAGGGTTAATTTTTGCCCTATATAACTCACGGGGTTTATAGTTCAAGGAGTTTTTCTGACTTTTCTGGGTCACAGATAGTTCATTCAGATGCTGCATTGCAGAGTGAATTGCACAATAAAAGTCAATTAAATCCACACAAGAAATTGCTTGTATTAGCTTATTTGCATGACTGATGGAAAATTTCCATGATGATCATCACAAAAATAGCCAGGCATTTAAATCATAGAGGAATTATCCTTGTGTTTAATAATGCAATTATAACTTTTTCATATTTGTGCATCTGCTTGTTCCCATAAAACAGAGAGATTTCTATCAATGAAAATGTTAAAAACAGTAACTCACTATTAGGGGGAAAACCCTCTAAAATGGTAAAATGCTATCTCAGTAGGATGGAGATTAAGAAACTACTACAGCAAAAGCCCTAAAGGAACTGTCAGTTCTCAGAAAATATGCAAGAAACCGAAATAAAATGAAAGTACTATAAGATCACCCAAATTGTCACTAAACATAAACATATAGTTCTCTTACCAAACAAGACAGAAATCATATCATTAAACTTCCAGAAACCTCACACCTGCAAACAATCTATCATCATACTATAAAAACTGTCTTAAAAAGTAAACTCAAATTTATCAGTGTTTGGGTTTCTTTTTCGTGTGTGTGGGGGGGTGGATGTGTGTGTTCTGTTTTGTTTTAAATATCAGCTTCGGACAATGTTGAGATGGGAAGAAGAAGCTTACTCTTGCACCAATCAAGAAGGAGAAATATCTAAAAGACAGTAGAGCCATAACAGTCTTTTCAAAGCAGAAATACAAATCACCATACTGAAAATATAAAACCAAATTCACAGAATAAAAACAACAATGTGAGCTAAATATATTATTGCAAACAAACACAATGGCTCCAGATGCAGAATGGAGCAAGGCCATTAAAGTCAACGGAAAGCTTCCTGTTTTAAGCAGTGGGTTAGGCCCTTGTAGACCTGCATCTGTACTAATCCTAGCTTTTGCAATTGACTAGTTGGTCTTGGGCAAGTCATAAATAAAGGAATCCTCACTATGTCTCAGTTTTCCTGTCTGTAAAATAGAAAAAAAAATAACACTCACCTACTTCACAGATCTGTTGTGAGGAATAACATTCATACAGTGTTTTTGATGTAAAGTTCCAATGTTGCACAACACTGAATTACTCTTGTAGGGCCCTGAAACTCTCACTCTCATCGACCACAGTTAGCCTGACGGTGGCCAATCACCTTGTCAGTTTGAATCCTGTAGGTCTGAAAAATGGGTGGTGTTTTTAGTCAACCTGAAAGAGAACGGGAGTAAATAACTAAGGTTTTAATCCCAACAGCACACATTCACAACAGACTGACAAATTGCACAAATGCCAGCACAACAGGTTTCCCAACCCCTACATAGATCTTTTCGGAAAACTCTTGTCTTAAAGATACACCCACCACCTGATGACTGTCCTTCCTGCAAACCCTTGCCTCCAGAGGAAGAGCAGTCAATCAGTCGGAGTAGATTGTGGAACATCCAGTATTTTCCCACCATCCCTTTCCAAAGTGTTGGAAGTACTACAGAAGTATTCAGCCTACTTCAGTGGGTTTTTCTATGTCTTAGAAATGTGTGTGACTGAACTAGTCTCATGAATGCCCTCTCTTGCATCCTGATTTTACAATAAAACATGTCAGCTATGTCCATACTTCAGCAGTTAAATCAGTTTAAGTTAAATCAATTTAATACAATTGCTATAAAAATCACTAAATCAATTTAAGTTAAATTGATTTACCAGGTCCCCACTAGAAACTCAAATTGAAATAGCATGTCCATGGACAAGAATTGCTAGTTCAAGTTAAGAGAGGGGCACCATGGGAGGTGTGGCAAGATATCCCCCTAGAAGGGCCATGCCGCCACACAATATATAGAAAAAAGACAGCACCATGGGAAGGAGATGGGCAAAAGTGTTAAATCAAAATAACAGTTAAACCAAAATAAAATGTCCACACAGTGTTATTTTGAAATAATAGTTTTGATTTAACCATCATTTCAATATAAAACTATGTTTTTATATATTGCAATGACTTTCCTTATTGTGAGATAAGGGAGCTCCTTATCGTGATATAAAGAAATGTAGTGTGAAACTGTAATCTTTTAATTCGAAATAATCTGCATTATTTTGATTTAAATATTGTGTGGAACATACCCATTGCATTCATGATCCCTAAATGAAATTTGTAAATGCAAAGGGTTTAAAGTAACATTTTGTGAAATGGATCAATGGCATGAGTTTAACGTATGTGGAAACTGTCAATAGTTTGACTCTATAACGTCTAAAGATGGGGGAGAGAACTAATTTTTTGTCAGTCCATGATAAATATTGGTCACAGTTGGTACGAGGATATGTTACGTGTGTACACTTGTGGCGATTATGCTATGATACTGTGGCCTCTACTTTCAACCCAGTTTGATGGAATGACTCCAATCTTGAAAACTGCTGTTTGGGTTAGTACATCTTTCACTGAAATCAGAGAGAGTTTTTACATTTACTTCAGGGAGTTGAATTGTGCCCTTGCGACATAATGACTATGTTAACACCTTTAACAGCCAAATGGAATATTATTATAGAGTCTCCTTCCAGGGAAGCAGCAGCTCATCTTGTTGCTAAATCTTCCTCATGTCCTCCTGAGGACCTGTTCATTTTCTGCCTGAGACAGGAGTCAGTGGGAAGTACAGGAGGTGAGAGAGCGGGGGCAGTGTGGCCAGAGGCAGTCTTGACTTATATGTGCCCAAGATGAATATTAATTGATTCGTTCACTCTAGCACGAACAAAGAGTCCAAATACTGCTTGTGTAGCTGAATGACCAAACAATTTTTCTGTGCCTTATCTCTCACTCTCTCTCCTGTTCTTTAAAAAAAAACAAAACAAAACAAAAACAAAAAAAAAACCTTCTTTGATTGTTTGCTTCATATACCCAAAAGACATCAGATTATTCCGAGCAGGATTTCTATAATTTTGAAAAGGTAAATTTTGAGGCCTAATTAAGTCAGCAGCATCCTTTTTTAAATTAGCAGTGTCTATGCCCTGTGCTGTTGTAGTTGAATTAGTAATTATGCAATTGTTCGGGACCAAAGAATTACAGTCTATGACTGCAAGCTTATTATATGCAGTAAACACACATTTGATATTCTGAAAATGCAGAGAAACTCAATTTCTTTGTACTTCCCATACAAAAAACATATTCTAATTGAATGGATATTGTTATGGAATTACTGCTTGTAAGCTTATTGTTAGCCTCAGCAATAATAAATGAACCATATACAGTAGGACAGGCAAACAAAACAAAATGTTAGCAGGATACTTTCCTGCAACTACCACTTTTGCAAAATAAACATTGTTCCAACTGGGCACGCTCATTAGGTGACCCAGGCTTTGGGGACCTAAGATGCTTAAGCCTTAAGCTAGTTAAGGCTGGCTGGCTGAGCCTATTATGGAGGTTTCACATATGGAAGCTTTAGAGTTTTATCTCTGCACAGATAGTTGCAGAAAGATAGACTGAAGTTGGCTTTGGCTTTGCAAGGATGTGATTAATTACTCTACTTTCTCTCAAAAATGAAGCAACATTATTCTATAGATATCTGGAAAGAAAACAAAAGTGGAGAGGAAACCAGGAGAAATAAATTGAATATTTGTTTAATCTGATTCAACTGTGCAGGCTTACATTCCACTTAAATGCCCTCCAAAGGTTTCCTAAATCTTTATATCACTAAAGAATGCAGAGATGGGCTTGTGCCTCAAAATTTGGAACAGGTTTTGTTCTAAATATTCCCATAGGTCAGGGCTTTTAGCATCCAGGGACACAGTCACTTTTAGACAGTTATACATGAGGCAAATCATCAAGTTCAGATCCAAATCTGCAGCAAACAGCTGTGAAAGTTCTAGCAGTATATGACTTTAACAATGTGGCTTAGGCTCATTTCTAAAAATAAGTTTCTTCCTTGGTGCATTTATGTATATCAGATTTCCTGATTTCATTCAATGTGTCTTGTGAAGCAGGGTACATATAATGTGTTGCTGAACTGCAGTCAGCAAGAGTATGTAGTTTTGGCTGATTGACTAGACAGTTGTACCTTTTGCTTTCAGACCACAGTACAGGTTTCTTGTGTAGATAAAACAATTGTCTTTATGTGTCTGCCTCCTGTTCTTTTTCATTTTGCTCTTGGGGGTTTAACACCACATGGTGGTCAGCAATTATGCATGATCTTTATAAATAATGTAGATGCAACTTCACACGGAAGATAGTTTAAGTGTCCTAGGAACAGAAGTTCATGCATTAAAAGCACAGTACTTGCACATTCCCTGCAGAAAATAATATATATGGAATACTTTTAAAAAATCAAGAACACATAAGTCAAAAATCACATTTGAACTCAAAAGAAGGTAAAATACAGAAGTGAAAACAAAAGTATGCTCAGGAAAGCATAGAAACTAAGATCCACAATCTAGGGGACAATTCTGCTGTTAAAAAATATAGTTTATCCAGAAATAATTTTAAGTACCAATAAAGATAATGGAGTGCTAGCCATATATCAGTTAATTAAAAATGACATGCAATAGAAAAATAAACAGTGTATATACTGATTATATGGAACACTTTTCTAGTATATAATTCAAGCTATTGGGTTTTTGTGTGCATATTAGGAAGTAAACCTAATCTCAAATAGAATATATTTCAGACTAGCAGATTAAAGGAATTTATCCTCTACTCATAGGTTCTTCAACTTGCATAATTTGAAAATATGTGCCTCATCCACCATAAAGGAACATGACACCTTATTCTAATCAACTATACCTTGGTTTTGGCTACAGATGATTGAATATGAGCAATTTGTTCCTTTGAAGATAGTCCTTTTCTTAAAAAAAAAATCTCTGCAAACTGGACACAGAGCAGTTATAATTTCTTATTCATTGGGGCCCACCATTATTTGCAAACAGTTTGTAGCAAGCAACAGTATATTGGAATAGAGATTATAGGTATCCTCCAAGTCTGTCATGTACATTCTAGCGCACCAAAAAGGGTTATGCACAATCTCTTATAAATGCTTATTTCCTATGGATACTCAATTGTGTGATAGATAGATGGCTTATGTTTAAGGAGTTGTTTATATGTACTGAAATAAACTTTAAAGGCTATCAACAACCAAGAGGAAAACAGGTTTTCAGCCAGACAGCACAGAAATCATGTAACATGCTGTTGATAACTGTAGTATTGTAAACCAACACAATGGAAACCCCATTTTTGGTGTCAACCAGATAGGAACACATAGGAAAATATAAGCCATGAGGGTTAGCCTAGCAATGTGCAAAGACAATGGACTTTGATGTGAGGAGGGTATATGTAGTAGCCAGTGAAGACACACCTTTAGCCTGCACCTATGAAATGGCAGGGCAGCATGTTCATAAACCCAGGATTCAAACCAAGCTTCGTTGAAATTCTGCAGATACCATTTGGGGTGAGATAACATACTTAGTCCTAGTCTATACTTGGGCAGCTTTTCAGCAGCAGTCGATGTTCACGACACATGAAATGCCCTGAGTAACTGATGAGGACTTCCTAAGCAGCCCCTAAACACTGGGGAAAGCCCTGGGGGTCAGCTTTCCCATGCACCTCCTGACCCCAGGACTTCCAGCATCAACTTCCAGGAGGATCACAGTAAGTTCAGACTCACTGCTCAGCAATCCCAGAACGCCTGGCTGACAGCGGAGATTTTGCCAACGTCGGTGAACACATACCCTTAGACTGCTAGTGTTCAGTCGAAAAGGAGGTCAACATTACATGGAAGCATTCTGAAGGGGCCCAGCCTGAGGTAGACCTGCAAGGTAAAGTAAGGGTTGCCATAACCTAAAGGAGATTCTGTATAGCTGTATCTATAATTAAGAAGGTAGCTTGAATTAACTTGGTTTGAATAAATTAGTTTGAACCAATAACGGTTAATTCAAACTAAGTTAATTTGAACTAGCATGGCCCCACTAGAAACACAACTTGAACTAGCATGTCCATGGACAGGACTTGCTAGTTTGATTTAGGAAAGAGTCACCATGGGAAGTATGGTAACATGGCAGCCAAGACAGTCCATACCCCCCACCCAATACATACAAAGAGGAAGGCACCCCGGGAGGAAGAAGGTCAAACTGTGTTAATTCAAACTAATGGTTTGTTTGAATTAATGTGGCTCCATTGGGTTAATTCAAACGAGTAAGTTCAAACAAACCATTAATTTGAAGTTAAGCAAAGTTTTATAACCTTGAAGTAAGTTGTCATTACTTCAGACTAAGGAATTCATTAGTTTAAAATAATGAAGGCCACTGTAGCCATGCATTAATTTAGTTTGAATTAATCCTCCTTAATTCGAACTAAATTATAAGTGTAGCCATACCCTATATGACTAACAGATTGAAGGTGTCAGAAGGTTAAGTACAAGCAAGCTCCTTCTCGCTGGGGACAGGGAAGTGGGTTGGACAAAGTCATATCCTACAACTGCTCTTTGTTGACCTCCTCATTTCTTCCTGATGACAACAGTGGGGTTGATAGCTGTCCTTTATCATAGAACCCATTTCGCACCATCTAATTAAGCTCCTGTGAGGTTGCAAGATCACCTTGCTATATAGCACCCCCCCCCAATGAGGAGTTAGAGAGGAAAGGCAACCCAACTTTCCCAGAAAAGAAAGGCATTAAAAGGTCTTGGGCAACTCACTGCTGCAAGTTACCATTCTTGCATCTTCTTCCCTGAATTTCTTCCTCCTTTAGGAAAAAGTCAAAGGGAAAGGCAAGTAAGGAAGGGGGTTTCCATCAAGGAAATGGAAAGGAGAAGCTGAGAAGACTTGAACATCCCAAATACTTAGGGCTCAAATGGTAACATCATACCCCAAATATAAAGCCAAACTACTACCAACTTCAACAGAGTCAGGATTCAAATCAAAATATTTCTTAATTAATAATGGAAAAAATGTCACTATTCAGATTGGAATTCAGCCTGAACATCCATAAAAGTTTGAACTTAGAGCTGAGCGAAAGCTATATCCTTACATGTTTTTTATTGCCCAGCTTAACAAATCTCTGAGGCTATGTTTAAACCTAAAACTTTAGTTTGGACTTGCTTAGACAGAACTAAGCAGTTCAAAGTTAGTTTGAACTAAACACAGGTTTTTAGTTTGAACTAACTTTTTAGTATGAACTAGCCATGCTTATTTTAGTTCAAACTAGAAATAAAACGGGGCATGTTCAAACTAAAAGCTAGTTTGAACTTAAAAAAAAAAAATTAGTTTGAACTAACCACTACGTCAAACTTATTTAGTTTGACCTAGCATGTCTCCATTGAGCTAGTTTGAACTAAAATGCAAATAGGTTTGAACTAAACAGTTTGGACTAACCAAATGAACTAACTAGTTTGAAGTAGCTTTTGAATAGTTTGAATTATTTTTTTCTTTTAGTTTGAACCAACCAAAGACTAGTATAGCCAGGGTTCAAATTAGTCCAGACTAATATTGCTGGCTCTGCTTTTGAACAGGGATTTGAACTAGATGGCCTCCTGAGTTAAAGTAAGGGGGAATGCCCATTCTGGGGCCCCTATTTTTAGGGAGCCAATGTTCCAGGCCCCCCTAAAAATAGGGGAATGCCCTAGAACACTGCATTCTGGGGCCCCCCAAAAATAGAAGGGTGTGCCAGAATGCTGCATTCCAGCATGTTCCCCCCCCCAGGCCAGTGTAAGGGAGTGGCTATGGGCTGAGGCCAACCCAGCCACCCCACCTTTCCAGTGCTTGTGGCGGCTCCTCCCCTTTTGGCTGGGGCCGGGTGGTGCAATCAGCCCAGCCCCAGCCTTGGCCAGGCTCCTGCTTGCTGGCCGAGTGACAGGCCAGCACCACAGCCCTCCTTCCCCCCCACCCAGCTCTTCGGCCACCTCAGCCAAGTAAGGAGGCTGAGGGGCTTGGGGTGGTTGGGCAGCTGGTGGGGAAAATGTGGAGCCAGGAGGGGGTTTGAGGGGGGAGAAGGGGTCAGGCTGGTGGGCTGGGGGGGGCGCTAAAGGGCGTGGAGTGACGATTGGGGGCTGGGGCATTAGAAGTGCTGGAATGGGGGCTGGGAGCAGGGATTGAGGCTGAGAAGGCCATGCAAAAGGGATCTGATGGGTATAGGTGTTCTGTGGGCAGTAGCTGGGGTGGGGGGCAGGTATTGGGGCAGTAGTTGGGGGATCAGGCATTTGGAGTCTAGTAGCTGAGGTGGGGACCAGGCATTTGGGGAGGCACTAGCTGGGGTGCATGAAGGGGGGCTTGGAAATTTAGTAAGGGTCTGGGCCTCCCCAAATCATACCTTAACCCCTGTTCCTAAGGACCCTTCCAACCCTAATTGTCTATGGCTATGTCCACACACAGGGAGTTAAATAGATTTAGCTTGAAGTGATTCAAGCTAAATCAATATAACAACCATTAAATCTATTTAAATTAAATTGATTTAACGGGGCCCCACAAATCAACTAGCATGTTCGAAAGGCCTTGTTTCAAAACAACCGTTTCACTTCAATGGCTATTTCAATTATCTAGTAGGTTTTACTGTTTCTATTCAAGTTGTGTTGTTTCAGTATGACAGAGCTCATCATATCAAAATGTCACATGGACCTAATTTGTTTTAAAGCAAAACAACCACCGTTGTTTCACTTTAAAACCTGTGTGTGGACATACTCTATGAGCTACCAGACAGAACCTGGAAACAAGGCATATGATTCACTGACTCAGTTTTTAAGGCAGCCATTCACAGTATTATCTTTTGGTTCAGGGCCACTAACATGGAAAATTGGTAACCAATGACCACGCCTCACTGACATTCCACAGTGTTTTGTATGAGAACTGAAAAAAAAAAATGCATCCAGTTTTTGCCATCTGTTATAAGTGAGCCATACATATTACACTTTTGTTTTGTTTTGTTTTTAAAGGCTGGTTCAAGTGTGCACGTCACATCAAACAAGACCAGCTTAGATGTATTTAAGCAAATTGGGCATTTGGTGTTACACAAGGAATTAACTCCTTTGAATGTGGGCTTATAGACAACGACAATGAATCAGTAGGTGACACATTCTTAAAACTAAGATCTCATTTCTTAAATTGTCCCAAGCATGTATTTAGACAATAAAAGAAACAGCTACAATGTCTATACCAATGTTAACTTTATCACATATGTAGACAAACAGGGGCATAACAAGCAAGAGACAGACTTTTATTTGATGACTAAAGTTTAGGGTAATCTTAAGAATATGCTGTTTCATACAATTTAAATTACAGTAAACAACAAACTCCATATACCCAAAAATTCCATTAAAATATATTGAGCAGTTATGCTCTTGATAATACTTACATATATATCATTACAAATAACTAGGGTAACTAGTTACATGCCATGCATTTCTAGAATGTGTTGCAATAGTTGGCCACAAAGGATTGAGTCAAAAGTGTTTGTGTTCTATGATGCTTGGAATGAGGATCATTATTTTCTGAATTCTTTCCAGTCCTAGCAGGCAACCAGGCCTTCAGATCCTGGCTGGTAGCTGAAAAATTACTTTTATAATTAATCAATCAGGCAGCAGTACAAATATTTTAGCTGGAACTACAGACTTTTACTTTAAATGATACGGTAAGTGAGGGTATTAATGCTTTAAAAACTTAATGTACAACATACATTAGCCTACTATTCTCCTCTCTGTAGACGCAGTCCTAGCAGATGATGAGCTCCGTCTACTAGCTAGTGATGCCTGATATTAGCACCCATGAACATTAAAAGATCAGTTTAGCACTTTGTACATAAATCAGCACATAAATTCCACAACAGCCTCATCAGCACATAAATGGAATTTATGTGCCAGGCAGCTCTGTGCATGCATCAGAAGGAGACTGAGCTTATAGACCTCTACTTGTTAAAGTTAATTATAACGTTGGTAGTTTAAGAATAAACTTCCATTAATTAATAAATCTGATGCTGCTGTTTGCATTTTTCCAACCAGTTGCCACTGCAAGGAGCACGGAAATATCTTCAGTTTCCCACCGTTAATAAGTACTGACCAGATGCCAATACCCAGTGAAGTGTTTCTATTGAAGCCAATGGACTCAGAATCTGGCCCTCTGCTGTGTTACCACTATCCTCAGCGCAGTACAAACCAAAGAATGGTCCCCACCCCAAGGAACCTGATACATAGTAAAGCTGATACATAGTAAACAGCTGGGCATTGTGCTAGAGGATTACATTTCCAAAAAGCCAAAATTAAGAGGAATTGGGAAATGCAGTCAGTAAGCTGAGGGCGAGTGAACCAGAAGGCTTTGGCAGTGAGTATAGCCCACTTGGGCAGGGTGGGATATAAGGCAAAAAGTCAGCAGCAGTACTGGATACATTATCTGGTAAAATGATCATCAGTGAAATATTAGTAATGCTAACCATTCAATCCGTAGTGTTAGTTTTCAGAGTAAACAGCATCCTGCCTTCATATACTTCTCTCAGATCTATTATCAGAAGTCATCTGTAGAATAAGACAGTGAATTTGTTCATGTTTGATTCACGATTTCAAGGTTTTCTTCACAGCAGAAAAGACTAGCCATTTTTCAGTAATGAAAGCCGAGATCTTTGGAACACAAAAGTCGTCATTTAGCAAGGGTTTTATGCCACAGCAACTTATTTAGCTTTGTAACCACAGATTTCTGACGATAGCCTTCAATTGTGTTGAGGCCTTCTGTGAAGAATGCTGTGGTCAATTGTTCTCGATTTCCACGGAAGGGAGGACATGAATTCATGGGCTTAATCTACAGCAAGGGAGATTTAGGTTAAATTAGGAAAAATTTTCTAACAGTAAAGATAGATAAACTTTAGAATAGGCTTCCAATGGAGGCTGTAGAATTCCCTCACTGAAGGCTTTTAAGAGGATGGCCAAACAACTGACAGGGGTGGTATATGCAGGGGTTAAAGTAGGTTGAAATGGCCCAGAACGCCGTTCTGGGGCCCACTGTTTCTAGGGGATCAGCATTCTGGGCCCCCTAAAAACAGAAAATGGTGCTGGCATGCTGCATGCTGGGCCCCACCATTGAAAAACAGCAGGCCCCAGAGTGCAGAGTTCCAGCACCATTTTCTATTTTTTAGGAGCCTGACCACTGCGTCCCTAAAAATAGTAGGCCCTGGAACAGCGTTCCCCTGCGTTCCAGCAGGCATGGGGCGGGGGGAGGGCAGGCTCCCCTGCGCATGTGCAGACTGCAGTTTCCCAGCTCAGTGTGCTGCTGTTGAGTACCAGAATGGCCCAGCTTCTGCTGGTGGGGGGGGGGTATTAGCAGTGCCTGAGCCTGGTGTGAGTATTGGGAGCTGGGCTGGAGCTTGGGGACAAGGCAATAGACATTGGGGGCAGTAGCTGAGGTCCAGTGGGAGGGGGCCCCAGATGTGCGGGGGGGGGCACCCATGCGGGAAGGGTTTAGTTGGGTTCCGGAGACCGCCAAATTAGACTTTAACACCTGGGTATGTGGTTTTCTCTCTCTCCTGCCTCAGTACAGATACTGAACTTGACATTTCCATGATTGTGTGAACTGCTGGAGTCTCTGTGTGAGACAAGGAATCTTACACCTCAGCAGTAACTAAAGAGAATGGATTATGGTAAGGATGAAACCGTGAAAGCTTTTGCATTTGTTCTGTGTGTTGCATAGCACTGGTAACATAAACATAGTCACACGTAGAAGATAGTCATGTTTTATAATCAGTCATCTGAATCATAACCATTTTGTGGTCATAGAGAAGCTGTCCTTTCAATAACTATGCTGTATATCATGGGAGTGTATTGATGGTGATAGGAACAGTATTTATTATTTCCTTATGTGGCATACACTGAATCAATGTAAAACTTGTCCTTCTCTACTGTCATCCCAGGAGTAAAGCTTTGGCCAGCTCACACTCTCTCTATAGGACTTTTCCATGCCTCCCACCCCCTCAAAATGCATCAGAATTAAACTTTCAGTCACTGCCTTTGGAGTCATGCATGATTCTGCACCTCCAAATTATTTGGCCTTAAAAATAAATGAATTTTGAAGAAGCATGTTGTTTATTTTTTCACTTATTCCTTTAAATCTACCTTGGGGAGGGGGGAGGAAATGTACCCACATTGCTCAATTGAGGGCAGCAGTCTAGAGTTGACACAAGCAAGATGCCATTATACCATCCAGCTTGCACATCAATAACTATCCATAATGAATGGCTCTAAGCCCCGATGTCTGAACTGACATTCAAATAATCCTGGGTATTCATCAGCTTTTTCAATGTTTGCAAGTAGTAGGAGAGGAACTAGCTTTTTGTCTGGCATGTTGTTGAATTCCTCAACATTTGAGCTTTGAGTTTTTATTTTAATTTATGGGATTTACACAACAGTGCTCCTATCAGGGACTAAGCCAACCAATGGGTTATAAATGAATGAGTACTCTCCGACTACCTTTTTCAAGGCCAAAGCCAAAGTCCATTGAAGTGACTGGCAAAACTCCACTTTGCTTTAATGGGACTTAGGCTGCAGTGTTTTCCCATCTCAATGATGAACTGATCTTTTTTTTAATTAAAACAATTTCTGAAAAAAGCTGGTTAAGATCTTAAAATATTAAAAATACAACTGAAAAACATGCTTAGAGTTAAATTAAAAAGAATATAGATTAATTAGCTTGTATTTCTGTGTTGTTCCTTCAAGAATGGATTACTATAATTTGTGGAAGTGGAGTAAGGAAAACAGCTCTTAACTGGGAGAGCATATGTCATGTTATAATCAGTTTTTGCTGGCCAGAATTCTATGCAATCAGGTAAGCAAACTAGTTTTCAAATATCTTTTTTAAAAACAGCCTCATTTTTAATTTGAAAACAACTGGACAATCGTATAGGATCTCAAACAGATTTTTCTATTTTTATTAAATAAATCATTTCATTGCTAGGTTTTGAAACTCAGCACAATAAAAAAAAAAGGTTACCTCATTACTTCTGTATTTCAGTGTGTTCCTTTTACTGTAAGGCACAAAAAGCCTAATACATGACTATGGTGACTGCTCTTTTTTTTTTAAAAAAATTCCCATTTACAGCACTACAGTCTTTAGACATTACCATGGTATCTTCTATACTTAAAATTGAAAATACCATAGACTATTCTGAGATAAGATTAACAAGCTGCAAAGTAAATATTTTTGGTTTTTCCCCCCCTTTTTTAAGTGGCCACTGCTTTGGTGACCACATCAGGAGAGGTGAGAGCGGTAATAGGCACCTATACAAGACAAAGCCCCAAATACCGAGACTGTCCCCATATAGTCAGGACTTCTGGACACAGTACTGCAGTAAGGTTACTAAGGGCTTTTCTTCCCTGGAAGCAGTGAATTCACTGTGGTCAGATGAATCTCCTTGATCGGCTGAGCCGTGATCAGCTGTGGAGACCTACTCAGCTGACCAGGAAGTTGATTAAGACCACTCCAGCGAGAAGTGTACCAGTGAGTTGGAAGACGGGGTTTCCCCTATGACTCAGACACTGTGATAAGTAGGCAGTAGGAAACTGGAGTTCGATACACCAGGTATTTTAAATACTTTGCTAACCTCTCTCTGGTTGCTTCCAAAATCCTGCTAAAGTGTAGACCAGGCCTCAGTATCATAGGGAGATGGATCTTTACTGCAGTTCTCCAATGGCTCCTGTGTGCATAGGTTTACCTAAAAGATTAGGGCCAGATTCTGACACCCTTAACTCCAGGTAAATAGTTCCTTGCTTCTGAAGAAGTCCCGTCAACAAGACTCTATTTCAGTGATATCCTACTCACGTAAGAGAGACTGAATATAGCCCTTAATGTTTGCCACTTTCTTTATGCACCTACTTCACCCATGACTATGTGGACCAAATGGATATGGTTAGAAGAATAACTTGCAAATTCATAATAAAACAACAACAACACAAGAAATGAATGGGAAAAAAGTCCCTCAGGCATTTGCCCAAGAACTAACACAAGACAATCAGGAATTCAGAACATTTATTGCAAGAGCTGAATAACTGTAAATAACGTTGAACTGGCAAAGCAGTAACAAGGATAACTGTTTAGATATTTATTCTGTCAAAGTCATCAAACACCCCTCACAAACTGACATAAGTACTTCAATAAGCAATGCACCCCTAACCCATTTTATGTCTTTATACTGTGGAGGAAAAAAAAAGTGAACTGCTATATACAAAAAAAAAAAAGTTTTTGATAAGAACAAATTAACCTTCAGATTATCTAACTGTTATTTTAAGACTGATCAACTGTGGTGTAGATAACTTTCCCTTTTTTTCTGTTAGGACTTTTTCTTTTTTTTCTTTTCTTTTTTTTCTGCATGCTATTTATTTGTTTAAATCAGCTGTCATGCCTTAACAAAAACCACCTAAGAATGTCCAGATTTTGATTTGTTTTACGTGCAACTTAGATCTTATTAATAGTAGGATGTCACTCTGCTGATTTGACTGAAGTGACACGAGGCTGGTACCAGCCAGGCATTGACCAACTATGATAACAAACAGTTAAACAGCAATAATTAGAGTTTTAACCCTTAGTTTCCCCAACTAGCCTACCAGGAGAATGCTCTGTTACATCATGAAGGCACAACACATTAAATATTCTGTGGCTATGGTCTAAAAACACTTGTGTTACTACAACATTAACGCGGATGAGAATCAACACAAACGTTGCTGCTTCAGCAATACAAACTGTCTTAGGTATAGACACACACTTGCCCAATTGGAAAAAAGAAACAATCTTCATATTTTATTTCTTCTTTCTAATACAATTTAGATTAATATTACTTATCATTAATTGCGAGACTACAGCTAACTGATCAGAGTTTCTAAATAACTGCCCTCCGACCGCTCTATTGTCACCACCAATACAGCTAACTTCTATGTTTTCTTTAAGTTCCCCTGCTTTGCAAAACAAAACGAAGTGAAATTAAAGTTCTTAAAGTTGAAAGCCCTTGTGAAAGTCTTTTTGTTTTTTAATATTTGCAAACAGTTTTGATTACTACAATGCCAGCATCATTTGCTGTTACACAGAAGCAAGAGGTTTTTGTTTGGTTTCTTTTTAAACACAAGTGTTTTGAGTTCCTTGGAACTTTGTGTGTCAGACAGACTACTAACACAGAAACACCATCACGGAAATTAAAACCAAAACAAAGCAAAACAAGAAGCAAATGAAAGAAAGTAAAAAAGCAACTGTGAAACAAAGAAATATGCTATAGTATCATTTTCAGGTGAACATTATAAGTACACAAAATTTGTTAGTAGTAATTGATCGTATTTACAAGTATTTGAACACTGACTGACTTACAAGTGTCCACTAATGTTTTTAATAGCACAATAGGTTTAATGTTTATAGGTTTTTTTGTTTGCAGTATGATGTCAAGTATAGCAGTCCCAGCACAGATCAATGACAACAAGAGCACAATTTCTAACAGTATGCTTTTCAACCATTATAATCCACTGAAAGCTTTCTCTTCCTCTATCACTCTCCAAATGCATCTTCTGTTGTTTGTAGCAGCAGTCCAGGGTCAAAAAACAAACAAACAAACAAAAAAAAAAAGGATATTTGCAAACTGGAGAGATCTCTGCAGAGTTTAATCATGTCTATTTAACAAAAACAAACAACTAGAAGAAACACTCTTTTGTGTAGCAGAACATTATACTTTCCATTGGGCTAATACAAAGTTATGCATATCTTTGCTAATGTGAAGCATAGCTCTAGAGGTCTACCCAGTACCTAAAGCTCTGACACACAAACACAGTATTAGCAAGTCTAAATAGACTAAAGTCATTGATCCAAAGTAGCCATTTCTTATAGCTGGTGCTCCTTTGGACTCTCAGCAGGTCCCGAGGCTTGTTTATAAGACTTCAAGTTAGCCAAAGGAATGTCAGTCATGTGATTGCCAGTGTTGAAATGGCCCTCACCAGAACCATACTGCTTTCGGTCACTGAACTGGTTTCTGTTGCTATCTTCTTTCCAGGTTCTTGTCAATGTGTGTCCATTCACTAGTTTGTCCTTCTTAACCCATTCTTTCTGAGGTGCAAAAGTGGAAAGAGGAGACTTTGGCTGCTGGTATGAACCCAGGCTTGGAGGCATCCAGCAGTTATCTGAGTGACCCAAAACCAGGCATTCTTGAGTACACATTTCCGTCGCTTCAGCTAATCCTCGTGGACCAAGAGGGCCATCTGCAAAAGATAACGAAGCAGACCAGAGACAGAGAGAGAGAAAAAATAATGGTGTTAGAATTTTACTTTGAAAATACTGCCATCAAAGCTGTGCATACCCCTTCCACTTGCTGAATGGAAAAAAGTAAGTGAAATGTTCTTAACCTTACAAGCAGCTATGCCCTAACTTTAAAAAAATGACATTATGTTAATATCATAGGCTATGCTACACTTTCAAGTTAGTTCAAATTAAGGAGGCTTAATTTGAACTAACTTGGTAGCTGTCTACACTAGATTTTCATTAGTTCGAATTAAGAAATCCTTTAATTTGAACTACTGAATGCTTAGTTCAAACTAGTAAGATCTGCTGGTTAGTTCAAACTAAGCACTTAGTTTGAATTAAGGACAGCAAAGACTAGGACTAACCCTTAGTTCAAACTTATTAGTTCAAATTCATAGGCAGTTAGTTTGAATTAACAAAGTGGACAAATTCAAACTAACGTTAGTTCAAATCAGTCCATATTGTTAATTCAAACTAATAAGTTCAAGTTTAGTTTGAACTAACCTCTAACTTATTATTTTGAATTAACAAATTTAAACTAACTCTTCCTATGTAGACATAGCCCTGGTGTCTAAATACACTTGTATACTAACAGAGAGTAGTTATCAGTTATTAATGTCAGTGGCGAATGTGACTTCAGCAACCAAAACATTTGATTCTGTCTTCTGTGTCATTCCCCATATACTGCCTTATTCCTCTAAAAAGGAAAGCCAGATGAATTGTTTTTGTGATTTTCTTATATAAGACCTCAGCAGGCTAGCTGTACCCTCACTAGTGGGTGAAAGATGCAGTTGGTCTTGATTAAAGATTACCAGACTGCACGACCATCTCCTGAGGTCTCATGTAATGAACTCATGAAAACAGTTCTTTAATAGACAACTGAGTTATGGAAGGTTCACATTTTTTTCACCCCTTGATTTATACAGTTTTATACCAAATATTTAAGATGTGCTTGGCTGTCAGCTCACTGGCCAAATCATCCATATCTCCGGAAAGTGCTACATTTCTCCCCAGCCTTAGCATATTTTTAAAAGAGTGAGTTTGCAGCTGAATCACTGATCTAGTCAGCCAGACTTTACACACAGAGTAAGATGCTCTGAAAGACTGATAAAGTACTATGTGCCTTTGTTACCTGCTTCTCAACATCTGAGATATTGTACACCATGATCCCTTGCTAAACATATGATAATTTTGATGGAAACCTTCAGTAGAGAATCTTTTCTTTCACTTCAGAGTAAATCAATGCTCAATGCTCTCACCTCCACACAGCTAAACAGTTAAGAAGAATATTTTTTTTCTTGATTAAACAGCGAAGTGACAGGAAGGAAATTATGAATTGATTCTGTGAATGAGGTTAAGCAGATATGCATGAATACTGAAGTCATGAAGGCTAGCAATAATCAGAAGAAAAATACAGACCACAGAAAGATCAGTTTGGCAGCTCTGTGTCAGCAGAAACATGTCTTTATAATTGTGAATTTGGGCTCACTGAAGCCATTTAAATGATAATGTTTATGCTGCATTGACAATGGAGATTTCAGACTCTTCTGTTTCCGCAAATACAGCGTATCAGGTTTATTTTCAGATCCTGAGGTTGTCCTACACAGTCTAGCTCCAGCTTTTCTTTTTAGCAAATGTGCCTTTTCTTAATCTTCCAAAGCTAATTGCCTCATGATATCTGGTGGCAATGAGTTCCACATGTTACTCAGTCTCAGCAAATCTAATTAAGATGCATTTTTTAAGAGCCACATAAACTATTTAAGGCTGGGTTAGACAAAACCATGGCTAGGATGAATTAGTAGGAGTGGGCCTGCTTTTAACAGAGGGTTGGACTAGATGACCTCATGAGACCCCTTCCAACCCTGTGATTCTATTGTGTTCTTTACCTTAATATATGAATGTCTGTTCTTAGACTGTGAGTTCATTGGGGCAGGCACTGCCATTTGTCAATGTCAGTAGCTAACAGTAGATTCTGCATATTTCCACAAACAAATTAAAAAAAAACAAACACCAAAATAATTTCATTTTATCTAGATCATCCACGATTCAGAGCTCCTACAATCCTTGCACAAGCAAATCTCTTTTTGCAGAATAAGAAATATACAGATATAGTGGCAATAAGGTAGCAATATTGAGGCAAAACAAGAGGAAATAATTATTTCTGCACAATTCAGGGCAAAAAAAAAAGTGACTGAAAGCAGAAGCTTTGCACAAATTTCAAGGGGATCCAATAGGCATGGTTTTAAAATAGGAGCTGTGATAATTCACTGGATGAGAGATTCTTTTTCTGTAAAAACCGCTCTTTGAAATCTCCACTACTGAGTTATAATCAGAGGCGAATACTTATATAAAAAAAAGGAATGGTAAGTAAAGGAAGTACTCCCAGTATATTGTTAACATTCCCGAAGGTTATCTATAGGTTAAAAACTGATTAATTTTTTTCTGCTGACAACAGAAATTTAATTTTAATTTGTCTCTTTCCTCATTTTCACAGAAAGAACGTGAGAAGCAGCAAAACCCTTTCCAACCAGCCAGATCACACTGTTAAATACTATCTTGCTGACCCAAGGAGGAAAGGTTTGGCAGGGATTAGAACTTTCAATACACAAAGAAAAGCCTTCACCACAGAGTGACATAACTCAAGAAATACAGTGCCTGCACTCTGGGCTTCCAATTTGCAATGTAATAGCAGGTTAACAAGAAAACTTGCTGTTCCACATTCCATGAAGTGGATCTGTTACATTTATCAAAATAAAGTTCAAAGAGATACAACAATGATTTCAGTTTAGAATTTAAATGGGCAATAAGCTGTTTTCACTTAGGACAAAATATGCATGTGGCCCTATAAAGCCATGTCAAATTCATCTCTGAGAGATTTACTTCATATGCCTAGCTTTCCTCAGTAGAGTCCTACAGTGTTAGTATGGTTAATATGAAAAGTTTTTAAGTTTTAATATTACAAGTTTTTAAAATTGGTCAAGTGTAGGGAGACTTTTGAAATATTTGGATGAAGGATGCTATTTAAATATCTGTTACTAAGAACAACATACTGCCTATTCAAAAGAGAGAATCATGCTGTAATCACCTAGTTTGGAGGCACAAAAACATGAAGCTAATATCTTTTATTGAACCCACTTCTGTTGATGAGAGAGACAAGCTTCTGAGCTACACAGAGGTCCTACTCAAGTATCTTTGAAGGGGGCATTCCTAATATGTCTGGTTAGACAAATATCACTTTCTCACTTTGACTCCCAAAAGGGTATCTTAGTTAAATGTAATTCAAAAGGGTGTATTTTTATTCTCAGTTATCCTAGGTATAGATTTCAAATGTACATACACTTGAAAGGGGTTTAGTGTTCTCTATAGAGGGTGAATCTTGCTCTACGTGGGGTTACACCGCCAAAAATGTGAGGAGATTTTTGGCACTGGCACTCTCAGTACAAGCCTGGGGATCAAGAACACTCCTGTAAAACTCCTTCTCATTGATGACTTGGAGCAAGATACTAAAGCTCTCTGGCTCAGCATCCCTAGTCCATAAAACACAAATATTATTTACCTCTCTCAATTGGGAGTTGTAAAGATTAACTATGGAATGATTTCATAAGATGTCTTGAATGATTGTTAATCAGCAAATAACATTTTCACACTTTTCCTTCAAAACATCAGAAGGTAAGAACAGCCGTCTTCTTGTTCAAAGTGATGCTGCATTATGTGCACATTACGTACACTTTGACTTAAAGATAATACCTTTCAATACCAAGCTAAAGAAATGACAGTATCTTGCAATCTTGACCAAGGACAGACTGATTTAATAAGTGTGCATATGGTGCCAATCATCGGAGCCACGTGATCTTTGATCAGACTATTTAGATGCAATCACAAACCATTTAATAAATCTTACTAATAATAATTATGATGTTTAAGGTGCTCTGCAAATCCCCTGATTCAAGATATATGTGGTTTAGAAGAAAGAAAGAATTAATTTTGAAGAATAAAAAAATACTAATAACACAATAAAAATAATCTCAATAGCATGATTTTCTTCAGCTCTGGTCTTGTGTTATTATATTGACAATCCATTCTTTCTTATGAATCTTCTTAGCATTCAATGGGACAAGTGAAATGACTCTGAACAGTATGATGAGAGTGGAAAGCTTTTGGTATATGCAGGATGGTCATGCTAGCTGCTTTGTAATGAGAAAGCACAATGTTGACTTACTGGTAATTATCTTTCCCTTCCACCCCCACCGAACAATAGCTTTCACCCAATTTTCTAAACTTGTTTCATTACTGCACACAATGACACCACTTAAAACCTGTTCCTGATGCTTTAATTTCATAATTGCATTAATTTGTTTCCTTTCTCTCAAAAAATGTCACTGGAATCTCTGTATCAAGTTTTTCCACGCTGAAGTACTTTATTTTTTTTTTCAAAGTATTTGTTCTCCAAACAATCCGTAATGCATGAGCCTGGTTATCAGTCTTGGCTGCTTGAATATATAATGACACAACTGCTGATAAAACTGTACAAGCCATCTGTCTCTGGATTTAAGTGTTTTGAAAGCAAACACAAAAGTACATAGTAAACACTCCCTTAAATTGTCTTTGTTACTATTGATATCAGATCTTCCGCTCCAAAAAGGCCTTTTTTATTATTTTCTTCTGTTAATAGCTGCCAGGCAACTTCATGACTTACCGCCTTGAAAGGAGACAGGTGCAAGCAGTAAAATGTCAGTCAAATGCTGGTCATACTCTAATTATGGAAATTCTGAGTGGTTTTTTATCTCATTTTATTATACCCAGAAGCTAAACTGTTATTTCATTGATTAACTTACTTCTGTAATTAGCAACTAGCTTCTGGTATGTTGACCAGCTGCTTTTCCACCGGCTTCTTCAAAACCCCTTTGCTCAAAGGCTAGAGACTCATTCTTTAAATGTGAAAGAGTCAAGACTACAAGGTACGTTCTACTCAGAAATGTTTTTCAGCCTCGTCTCTGAATTAGAATCTGTTACCCAGGATGCATTTGTTAGTTACAGTAGGTTTGAACATAGTGTTAACCCTTGACCCTAACCTGATCTTAGGAAAGGTTAGTATGTAAGATTAAACTACAGATCATCCTAAGACATTTTATGATGGTAAAGTCCAAGCCACTAAAGTTGTAATTAAAGAAGGGGTAACAAAGTAAAAAGTATCTCCAGCTGCTACCTTAAGCTACTTCCATCACACATTTCCCAGTAATTTTGACACATAAATATGGTTACTCCATGGTTACATGTATTACCAAAATGTGGTTATTCCATGGCTACATGTATACCAAAATGTCTTATACATCTGGTATTTCAAGCTTAAACTGGCCTCTTGGCTTTGCTTATCAAATGATACATATTGATAGATCTTAGAATTCTAGATCAAACATTTAATATAGAGTTGTACTTTTACAACACCTGCAAAAACCTTAGTTATGGTCCCACAGAATGAAAATATTGGCAGGGGGGTTAGACCTAAATCATACATGGGCCTGGATGTCTGGGGAATGTAAGGAAAAGGGGTATGACAAGAGTGAAATATACGACTCTACATAAGAAATCAGTATGACAGGAAGATGGGAAAATGGTCATCGCTTCTAATTATGGTGTCTTCATCTTTGTTTATAATGATCACCATAAAATTGTCAGTATGACAGACTTGGAGATGTTTCATAATATGGATCTAGTTTTGTATAATTATGTTTGTGCTTAGATTTGTTTGGATTTTAAATAAAGTCCTCGTGTTTTTGTTTGTGTGATTCACCACTCTCAATAATTAAATTATGTTGCCCCTTCATACAAAACCCATTATTAGCGACTTGTGCAATGTTACACTTCAATTAATGGGAGACTACAATGGCCACAGCTGCATTTAAAACTTAATACAATCATATTTATTCAACTTTTTCCCCCAACCTTTAAAAAAAATTCAATTCCATTTAACCTTGGATATAGAAAGCCCTTTTTTCACTGTGCAACACATTCAGAAACTGCATTGTTAAGTGACCTTTCCTGAAGAGGCCACACATTACAAGTTTTATACAACCTTCCGCCCTCTCCGCCTATAAATACTGAATTGATTTTAAGCATTCTGTGAAGGTCTTGCACCTATTGTATATGATAAAAGAGGGAAAATGTTTTATAGCACAAAGATGGTTCTGACATTTTTTCCTCTTTGATTAATTAAAGAATTGATGTGAAAATGCTTTCTTGAATCCTAGATTATGTTTCAAATTCATGATTAAGGGATAGATTCTGCCACCTTTACCCATTACTGTGAAAGATACCTTAGTTGGCAGGTAGTAAGGGTGGTAGCACAATATGGTCTTTATTTGGGTTAGATTGAGAAGCACATCCTGCCACCCTTATGCATACCAACTAGTCCCTTTGAAAGAAATGGAGTAAGATACTAATCAGGAGGAGGAAGCATTGCAGAATATGGCCATATGTCTGATTGTAGCAGCATAACTCCAGAAGCATTACTTTCACTTTGCAGAACTAATTATCACAATTTTTTCCCAAGTTCTCCCACCGTATTCTAGGAGAAAGTAATCTCTTTACCAGGTGCAGAATACTTTCTCTCCTGTGCTTGGTCAGTGTTAGGGTTCCATGCCACCTGCCTTTCTCTATTTGCTTGCAGTCCACCCCGAGCATATAGAAAGATGGTGGGAAGAACATACCTTGGAACACCTACTGTTGAGTGCACAACCTAAACAGACAACCTAAACAGGTGGCCTAGGGTACTTATGCTTCTTTACTTCTCTGCACAGCAGCACAAGGATTGGCTACAATTTGACCCATACCAAGGTAGCTTTCACTGTACAAGTTTTTGCAGACTTGAAGCATGGTATATGGTATACTCTGTCACAGCCATCTTTCCTTTAAAGAATCTTAAGGTACCATGGCTGTGTTTGACTATAGTGCCATCTTGTCTCCAGTTCTTTTACAAAAGACATTTCTGTAAACATATTTCATTTGACACTAGTTTTGGTTATTAGATTAGCTCAGCATAAGGAGTTGTACCTCAGCTTCATTTCCTTAGGAGCAAGATCCTTTTAGTCCATGTATGGATATGTAGTTTGAACCAAAATCTAGCCCCATGTTATTTGTCACATATGGGAAGCCACACATTTCTCTACTACCCACTTGTTACAGGAGTATCTGGATGAAATTCTATAAGCCATGCTATAGCCCACCACAGCTGTTTGTCTGCATGGGGGCGTTCAGCAAAGTTAATTGAAATTAAATAAAGGTGTGAATTTAAATTGAAATAGTTAAATGGCATTAAAACCTGGGTGGAGGCACTCATTCAGAATTAAAGTTGTCTTAATTAGATTTAGATTAATTAATTTAAATCCCCAAGTAGACAAGCTCTAGATGATCAAATGGTCCATTTCAACATAAAAATCTGTGAATTAGCAAATATTAGAGGGAAGTGTTTGAATATGTATAAACTTTTACTGATAAATTTAGGAGGTTTGGTAGGAAAATCCCTACAGAAATGTGGAGCATGTTTGTTGCAAGTCTATATTCAGGACTGTTATTCTGTTTTCTGTATAAATGTAAAAACTCATTCTGAATTTTTTTTAAAAAAAGTGTACTCTAACGTGTAACCTGGCTTTAAGTGCCACATTGTGGACACAGCGAGAGTCATCTTAGAATGGGGGGAGAAAGAATGAAACTCAGCAAAATGTTTTGTTGACAAAATAAATAAGGATTACACATTTTACATAGCTCTCATACAGATTTTGTATTCTGGTGAAAAGTCAACATTTGTAGATGGAAGCAGTCCAAATACAATAACACATGGGCTGCCAAAGCAGCAAATTCCCTCTCTGAAGGATACTGTTATTTAGACAGATTTCAGAGCATATAAATAACATAGCCCATATATAAAACAGAACCCTTCTTCAGCATGATGTGAACCTTTTCCATTCTCATCTCATCAGCTCCACCCCCAAGGGTCAAAGTATAATTTGGTGGGCTCCAGAACCCTCCAGCACAGGTGGGCCCCCCCCCTGGCATGGGTGCACCTCCCCAATACCCATCCCCAAAATCCACCCCCTGCCCCAATACCCATCCACAAACACACACAGAACCACCTCCAGACAGACAGACACATACACAGTCCCCAGGTGAGCACACACAGAGCCACCCCCAGGTGTGTGCGCACGCACGCACACACGCACACACACACAGCCACCTGCCCAGCCCTCCCCCCCCAACCCCCAGCAGTCCTCCCCCCCCAAAGCCCTTCTCTGGGCTGTTTGCACACTGGCTGACTGGCCACAAGCTGTTCTGCCCTGCAGGAGGAGATTCAGAAACCCCCAGCCTGCCCCAGCTCTCTGCTGGCTGGGCTTAAGGTGGAATAGGGCTTAAGGTGGACCACTGGAACACTGCGCTCTGGCTGCTGGTGCTATTTTTAGGGGCCCCCAAAGGCCTCAAGCCTAAAAGTAGGGGCCCCCAGGGCTGCATTCCAGTGCGTTTCCTCTTACCTTAACCCCTGGCTCCACCTATGGCTGAGGAGGCCAGTAACTCACCAGTTCTGTCTTCTCAAAATTAGTAATTTTTTCTGCCATCCATTCAAGTTCAAGGTGACAATCTAACAAATGAGATCTCTATCAGATAAACCTCCTAAATTTGACCAGTTCGCTTATTGAGAACACAGTGCAATTAGTGTTAAAGCATTTGGACCAAAATTCATTTTTTACTGTGCATGTTTTTTTTTCCTTATTGATCTAAGATCCTGCTGAGAAACAATGAAACAAACAAACAAAAAAGAGAAAACCTTAATTCCCTAAAGATGGTGATAGATGATAGCAATAATATATTTCTCAAGCATCCCATGGCCATAACCATTTATAATCTTTTCCATGCCATACTTAATAGTTATAATACTTGATCAAAAGACTTTTACAAACAGATTTGCAAGCAACATGCTGAAACAGCACCAGTTTTGACATGGTCACATTTGCTACTGTATTGATCTACCCTAAACAGCAACCTGGACAAGTAAAATAGCTCACTTGAAGTCTCATATCCATAATTATTTTATTAAGGATAGGAAATCCCTATAACTGCTACAAAAATGCATTGTTTCTAACAGCACCAAGTTGGAGCTGACTGAGTTCCCATTAGAACATGTCAAAAGACGATCAAAGAGCCCAAGAACTTATGAAGGGGACAGTGCCTGCTGTCATCATTCACCAAAGATAAAGGGATCAACCAAGAACCATAGCAAGATGTGACCTACTGTTTTAGTTCAAGGACTGAAATTTGTGGCCAGAGCAAATGGTTCTGAAACAGATTCTTTCACCTCAATCCTTGCTTCACTAACATACTTGCTTCAACAACTACAACTATTAGACCTCCACAGATTCCAAGTTCCTGTCGTCTGCTCCCAATGGAGTGACTCAATTGCAGCCCTTTCCTGCATTCTTTCTGTCTGTCTTTCTTTGAATTAACTAAATCCACAAGCCAGCTGGCTCATTTAATTCTTGTTGATATTGGTTGAGGTGTCAGGTTGTTTTTCTCTAACAGAAGTGGCCTGCAGTGTGAACCTTTGCTTTTTTAATTGAGACAGTAGTCCAAAGCTCCTCGCTCTGGAACCTTTAGCAAGATTTAAAATGTGAAGCTGTCGCCCCAAACAATCAGCATGGTTTCCGTTCAAAATCTGTCACTTAAATATATGTCTGACCATGATGAAATCATCATCATGAAATATACCCCAAATACTATTTCCATTGCACTATGTCAGCAGAGTTAGGGCTAGATTTAGGGCAACCACTTGTTGTGTAAGGCACGGGGGGGGGGGGTGCTGCCAGCCTCAGGGTGCTGCTTTTCTTGTTAGCAACAAAAGAGAAAGACTATTGGAAGTCAAATGTTTCAGGCATTCTGTACATGGATTCATTTTTCACTACGCTCCTAGAATTTTCTGGACCTTTGGTGAATCTCATGTAATCTTTCTGATGTAGGCACCCAGGGCTGGCTCTACTGTGAAGCAAGAGACAGACATGGCTTCAGGTGACAGTTCTTAGGAGCACCTAGCCCCCTGAAGACCACACTGGCTCCTGCCTCTTCAACTCTCTCCTAGCAGCTCAGGCACTGTTATTCAACCTGCAATTTAAGTCATATAGGCAGAGTGCACTTTAAACCCCTGTGCAGGCAGACGCTGGAGATTTATGCACTTTGGAAAACTTAATCATAGAATCATAGGGTTGGAAGGGACCCTACGAGGTCATCTAGTCCAACCCCCTACCAAAAAAGCAGGACCACGCCCACTAGATTAAGCCAGCCAGGGTTTTGTCCAGCTGGGCCTTAAAAACCACCAAAGATAGAGATTCCACCACCACCCTAGGTAGCCCATTCCAATGCTTCACCACTCGCTTAGTAAGAAAGTTTTTCCTAATATCCAGTCTGGACCTCCCCAGCTGTAACTTGAAACCATTGCTTCTCGTTCTGTCCTCTGTTACTACCGAGAACAGTCGAGCTCCCTCCTCCTTGGAGCAACCCTTCAGGTAGTTGAAGGTTGCTATCAAATCCCCCCCTCAGTCTTCTCTTCTGCAGGCTAAATAAGCCTAGTTCCTTCAGTCTTTCTTCACAGGGCTTGTGCTCCAGCCCTTTGACATTTTGGTTGCCCTCCGCTGGAGTCTCTCTAATTTGTCCCTGTCCTTTTTGTAGTGGGGAGCCCAAAACTGGACACAGTATTCCAGATGTGGCCTCACCAGTGCAGAATAGAGAGGAACGATCACATCCCTCGATCTGCTGGCAACACTTCTTCTGATGCAGCCCAGTATGCCACTGGCCTTTTCGGCAGCAAGCGCACACTGCTGACTCATATCCAGCTTCCCATCCACCATGACTCCCAGGTCCTTTTCTCTAGTGCTGCTACTTAGCTGATCACTCCCCAGCCTGTAACAGTACATGGGTTTTTTCCGTCCCATGTGCAGGATTTTGCACTTGTCCTTGTTGAACCTCATGAGATTTCTAGTGGCCCACTGCTCCAATTTGTCTAGGTCTCCCTGAATCCTGCCCCTGCCCTCCAGGGTGTCTACCGTTCCCCCCAGCTTGGTGTCATCCGCGAACTTACTACATGTGCAATCTATCCCATCATCCAGATCATTAATGAAAATGTTGAACAGAACTGGCCCCAGGACCGACCCCTGGGGCATACCACTTGTTATTGGTTGCCAGCTTGACATGGAGCCATTGGTTCCTACACGCTGAAACCATTGATCTAGCCAGTTTTTTATCCGTCTTACAGTCCACGCATCCAACCCATACTTCCTTAATTTGCCAATGAGAATGCTGTGGGAAACTGTATCAAAAGCCTTCCTAAAATTAAGGTATATCACATCAACGGTTCTTCCTGCATCCAGAAAACCAGTCATCTGATCATAGAAGGAGATGAGATTGGTCAGGCATGATTTACCCTTGGTGAATCCATGCTGACTGTTCCTGATCACACTGTTTTCCTCCAAGTGTTTCAGGATGGATTCTTTGAGAACCTGCTCCATGATTTTTCCAGGAATTGAGCTGAGGCTGACATGTCTGTAATTCCCTGGAGCCTCCTTTTTCCCTTTCTTGAAGATAGGTACTATATTTGCTTTTTTCCAGTCCTCTGGCACCTCCTCCATTCGCCATAAGTTTTCAAAGATAATGGCCAACGGTACTGCTATCTCATCAGCCAGCTCCCTCCATACCCTCGGATGCAGTTCATCTGGCCCCATGGACTTGTGCACATCTAGCTTCTTTAAGTAGTCCCTAACCTGACCTTCTGTTACCAAGGGCCTCTATTCTTCTCTCCAACCTACCATACCTACTGTTGTTGGCTGGGAGCTAACCCTGCCTGTGAAAACTGAAGTAAAAAAAGCATTGAGCACTTCAGCTTTTTCCTCATCCTCTGTCACGAGGATACCTGCCCCATTCAGTAAGGGACCTACACCATCCCTGATCCTTTTCTTGTTATTGATATACTAGTAGAACTCCTTCCCGTTATCCTTCACATCCCTTGCTAGCCGCAACTCCATTTGTCCTTTGGCCTTTCTGATTTTATCCCTGCAGTCCTGAGCAGTGTCTTTATATGCCTCCTTAGTCATCTGTCCTAACTTCCACTTCCCGTAAACTTCCTTTTTATGCTTCAGCTCAGTGCAGAGCTCTCTGTTACACCACTCTGGGCACCTTCCACATTTGCTATACTTTCTCTTTATCAGAATGGTATCTTCCTGTGCCCTTAGCAGGGTTTCTTTAAAATGCAGCCAACTCTCTTGGACACATTTCCCCTTCAGATTGTGGAGCACAGACAGATAATGTAGGGGGACAGACAGATAATGAATTACATTTACCTTTAAAGTATATGTTAGTTAATGTTGTGTATATGTCTTTCAGTGTCATAAGTAAAATAATTTTGTAACCACGTATAATAGACATTGTAACCAATGTCTAACAAGACTCCATATTGTCAGTTTGGAAGTCCTGCTTAAACACTGAACTCTATTTTGTATACTTGATTAAATCTGGTTTAGGCATATGCTGTGTATGTTCATTTAAACATGTGAACAAGGTGATTGAATGAAGGGCATGTGTGTGTGAAGGGGCCAGTCTCAACTGCCAGCCTGTCCTGATGAAGCACACGTACCATCTAGCTGGCTGAATAATGCAGACATCTCTGATTAAAGCAAACAGAAGGAGCCACCCCAGAAGAAACAAACAAAATACAATCGAGTCTGCAAGTGGCTGGCAACCAATGATCTCACAGGAACCCGGAGGCTACATGACACAGCAAATCCCATAGCCTTATATGAAGGCCTGCAAGTATAAAAGATGGGTGAGAACATGAAAATTTTGGGGTCTCATTCTGCAGCTGTCATCTTGGAGCATCGGATTGCGACCGACAGAGGCCTGGCTCCCTCCTTGTGCCCAGCCTAGTTGGCCACTAGGTTGGCTCAAGCAACACATGAAAGGACTGGTAATTATATCATACCAGGTTGCAGAACTTCTTGTGTGTGTGTGTGTGTGTGTGTGTGTGTGTGTTTACAATAAATGTGGCATATTGTCATGTCCCCCTGAATAAGATCCTGCTAGTCTTTGCTTTCTATGAGGAGGTGCTCTCCTGGGTGCCTTTTTTGGTATAACAAGATCAGTCTCCCAAGGGATCCTGCTCATCAGTTCCCTGAGGGAGCCAAAATCTGCTTTTCTGAAGTTGAGGGTCTGCGTTTTGCTTCTTTCCTTCTTTCCTTCAATCAGCATCTTGAACTCAATCATCTCATGGTCACTGCTGCCCAGGTTGCCATTCACTTCTACTTCCCTGATCAATTCTTCTTTGTTTGTGAGCAGCAGGTCGAGAGGTGCAAGGCCCCTAGTTGGTTCCTCCAGTATTTGTACCAGAAAGTTGTCCTCAGCACTCTCCAAAAACTTCCTGGATTACCTGTGCACTGCTGTATTGGCCTCCCAGCAGATGTCAGAGTAATTGAAGTCCCCCATGAGAACCAGGGCCTGTGATGTAGAAACTTCTGCCAGTTGTCCATAGAATGCCTCATCTACCTCCTCCTTCTGATCTGGTAGTCTATAGCAGACACCCACCACGACATCCCTCTTGTTGCTCTCCCCTCAAAACTTCACCCACAGATTTTCAACTGGCTTGTTTCCACTTTCATAATGAAGCTCTGAGCAGTCATAAAGCTCTTTTACATATAGTGCTACTCCTCCCCCTCTTCTTCCCTGTCTGTCCTTCCTGAACAGTTTATACCCATCCATTGCAGAGCTCCAAAACAATCCTCAAACCAGAGGATGAAAAGCATTCGGTCACCAAAGTGGTGTGTGGGGTCCAATGCAGTAGGTATGGTTAGAGACTGCCTATCAGATTAGACACATCAGGTGATGTAACACTATGTCAGCTGGAGTGGGCAATGACAACACACTCAATTGTATAACTTTTAGTTCAACGGATGAGGTGCTTAACATGAATGTGAGAGATCCGTAGTTCAAGTCCTCCTTCTGCTAGAGGGGGAGAAAGGATTTAAAGAGTGATCTGCCACCTCTCATGGGCTATGGGACATAAGGCCCCCTCAGTGTCTCATGTTGAAGGTGCTGTGCTATGATTAAATAATGGAAGAGTCAGTGCAGCAGATCCTGAGTCTTCTACCTCCCAAATGAGTGTTCTAGTGTCACAGAGTCATTTCATACATCCTCTTGCTCTTTCCTTCCCCAAATGTCACGACTGAGCTTAGCACCCACCCTGAAGGTCAGGATCTCCCATTGGCTAGCCCCCTGACTAGAAAGCTAGAACTTTAGCTTTTGTGTATCACCATCTAAGGTGTCTCTCTCTCCCCATTCATTGTATAAGTCTTGATGGCTAACTCAGGCTTTGTGAAGCCCAATGATTGTCTAGATACTTAAAAGTTAGATATTTGTGATGCTCAGAATCATACCAGCTAACTTCTTTTGTGCATCCAACCCTAAGGTTGTATTGCACACAATCTGCTTTCTTTAAAACAAATACCACTATATTGTAGGGTTTTTAAACCCTTTTACTTCTCCAGTGCCCTCATATTCTCAGTCAATTCCAATGTGATGGCAAAAACTGATATAAAAGATGGCTGAATTATCTATTTATATAACTTAGAAATCCCTTTGAAATTCCACTTTTACCTTCATTTTTCACCCTAGTGACACTGTGGTAGTTCAAGTCCCCCAGGAGTACAATATACTGTAGTTCTGAGTATTTTTACAGCACACCCAGGGCATCTTTGTTTTCTCTATTGTTCTTGGAAGTCTGAGGGGAAAAAAAAATATAAAAAGCTCCCTGCAGTTTCCCCTTTACAGTTCCATGGAGAACAAGAACAGCAAAAAAAAAAAAAAAAAAAAAGAACAAACAATTATTTGCACTCTAAACTCTTGTGCTTGCAAGAGAGCAACAAGAGGATGTATGCACAAATGTAAGGTTCTGTGCAAACAGTGGTTAATGTGCCTTTGAATGGATCACCTCTTCTTTGAGTCTATGGCAATTCACTGCTTTAAGAGTTCTGCTCAAATCTCCCGCTGCGACCTGGGCCAGTATAGAGTTACCCCTAAGAACAGTGATTCAAAACTGACCAATTACCTTGCACTTCTTTTCTTCCATATCAATAGAAGTCAATATATTTGTACTATCAGAAAGCTTCAGCATGAGATTTTTAGAAATAGGAACCTAATATGTCACTTATATCCATATCAAGGCATCAATGTACGCAAAAAAACCCTGCACCTTTATAGACATGTAGTAACTAAAATTAATAGTTTCATACATAACCAGAGATTTTTTCCATTGTGAAGTCTTTGACTATAACTAACCGTTTTTTTTTAAAGGGCAGGAGTAATTTTTTTCCCCCTCCTGCATGTACTTCCTTTCCTTTTAATCAACACAACACATTTCAACATTGGCTACAACAGTGGTTTCCAACCTGTAGTCTGCGGATACCTCGGGAGGGCACAGAGCTACTTAAAGGGGTTTGTTCACAGGCTGGCAGCTGGGGCCGAACAACGCTGGCAGCGGGAGTGAGATGCAGCAGCGGGAACCAGACAATGGCTCTGCCCCAGGCTGGGAGTTTTCAAAACTCCCCCGTCGCCCTGAACATGTTCAGATCATGCCCAGGACAGGAGGAGCAGCCTGTAGTATCACTACCCCCAGCTCCAGCGGCCAGGTAAGGGGGCCCTGGGGGGCGGTGGGCTTGGGGACAGGCAGACGGGGAAAGGACACAGAGGAGGGGGTTGGCCGGGGGAAGCAAGGGAGGCCAGTGGCAGAGTGGGGGAGTTAGTGAGGAGGTTGGGGTGACTCAGTACCAAACCCCGCCACAGCTCTGCCCCTCTGTGGCTGGGGCTGGACCCCACTGGCAGCCCCTCCACAGTAGCTCTGCTGCTCTCTGGCAGGGGCTAGACCCCCCTTGTGGTCCCCCCCACTGCAGCTCTGCTGCTCCACAATAGGGACTGCTCCTCAGCACATGCTAGATTCTGCCATCGTGGACTGGATTCTGGCTGTGGCATCACCACCACTTTGCGGCAGCAACAGCCAGGGGTCTGCAAAGTTTTTTCAAAAGGGATCCCCAGCTTTCAAAAAAGGGTCCCCAGCCTTCAAAAAGTTGGGAATCACTGGGCTACAAATTTATTAAAATGGGAGTTTTCTTTGTCTGCTCTGTAAGCACAAAAATATTAAAAACAGAGTTGGCTAACAAGGCAGAGTTGTCATTAGACTATTTTAGATCTAAGAAGAGCATGACTTATATCTGGTTATAAATTGCTATTTAACTGTGTCTCATTCTAGCATGGTTCATTCTAATACTATGTTTTGTATATCACAAAGCTCAGAACTAGTGAAAAGATGGGAATCACAAGTAAAGTTTTCTCAATAAGTGTAGACAGTGCTTTCCTGCAGTGTGTCTATCTCAGAAAAGTTCAATAATTTTGTTAGTTTCTTACATATTTAATTAACACACACATTTTCTTTCTAGGAGAAAATTTTCTTCTTTTTCATTAGGTACTAAATTAGTTTACAGTATTTATGGTAAAACTCCTATGAAGGTCATTAAGTAAACACTCCCAGGACCGAACAAGCAACGGAAAAAAAAAATTACTTTGAGCCACTTTTGAAAAAATATCACTATTTGTTCATATTTACATCTAAATAATCAAACCTAATATTTTGCAAATTAATATTAATGTAATTTAAGCATATCCAATATTGAGAATATATTTGATTAGTCTCACTGTTATAATCATAGGTAAGATTTATACTTCTGGACTTTCAAGTGCTACCTGGGAGTCTCAAAAATTTTTACTCTAAATTGCTTTCTCACAGAAATAAATCAAACTATTTTCACCCAAGTAATAGCTCTATTTTAATGGAGAATTTCCTTTGTCTAAAACTCATTCAACAGAGTTGAAGCTTCATCTTCTGCCTCAACAATACTCACACTTGACATGTATTTATCCAGTCAAAAGACTGAAAAGCTTAAGATGTTCCTCAAAATTTTCAGCTAAATGGGATTATATATTATTTATTGAATAGTGTGTAAGTTGGTAAAGCACTTTTGGATCCTTTGGAATAAAATGAACAACAGCTGAAATTTCAAGAGCTTGAAGAAAGTTAGGTCCAAATACCCATAGCCTTCCTAAAGTAAACAGTTAGGCAGCTAAATTCTTTAGGTCTCTTTGGCAAGAGTGGACGATTGGAGTATGAGTTGTTTAAAATTGTTATTTTGATTATTTTCAAGAGGCTTTGGGGACTTTTTTTCTGCAAACAATGATTAATGAGATAATATTAAAGTGGAGCTGGTTGGGAATTTTTCAGTAAAATAGGTTTTCATTAGAAAATGCCAATTTGTATAAACCAAACCTTTTCACAGAAAAGGACTGGTTTCTACAAAACTTTCTTTGGGAAGGTTTCCAAGCTCTAGGATGGAATTTATGGACAGAAAGAGAGCAAGAAAGCCACCTAGCATAGCAAATAGGCTGGTGGTTAAAGCACTCATTTGGGATCTTGAAAACTCAGATCTAAGTCCATGCTGCATCTGACTTGGTAAAGGCTACTCTGGGAGTAATCATTCTATCTTGCTTTTCACAAAGCATTTTGAGAGTTCTGTATTTTGATCCAATGTGAAATGGTAGATTTTCTGCAATCTAAAAAATTTTCCAGCCCAACACTACTTCAAACTGTCAGGCTAAAGAAAGGCAACTGGAAGCTAAAGTCAATACTAGAATGCACACATATGAAGGTGAGAATCAAATTTAAATTTAATGAGCTCCAGTAAATATTATCCATGCTTTATATCTGAAACAAAATCTTAAATCAAATTTGGGTAGTGCACGCGCGCGTGCACACACACACACACACACGAGTATTTTATAGGTTTTTCAAAGCATTATTATATGTATACTCCTGAAGTCTCAAAGAAACACCTCGATTTGAAGCAATCCTTAGCTGCACAGAGAGACCTTGATCTTGACTGTTTCCTAGCTAATATTATTTAACATAATTTATTTCATTTGAAACTGTATTCCTTGTCCCAGCCCACAGAAGATTTTAAAAGTTTGCTCTAAGATGAGTTTCTAATATATTATCTAAGGCTTCAGTGGGTTTATTTTATTTATTTTGGAAAAAAAATTAGACAAATCAATATAACATGGAATTCTTTTTTTTCCCCTCACAAGAGAACTATTTAGCTGATTTACTGAAATTTGCAAATTAAATAAAGAATTCAGGTTGTCCAAGTTTTATTAGGATTCACTTACTCAGCGTTTCATTTCCTGACAGGAATAACAGTGTAAAAGTTACTCATCATTTATGAAATGCCTTATCAAAACACCTAGAAATCCATGATCTGCCCATGCTCTTGTCCCAGGTTTGGGTTAGACAGCTAGCTCCAAATTTCCAGTAGTATTTGGCTTTGTGCCAACAATTTAGCTTTAGAAAAGGAACTATTACAAAATTGTAGTTATGAGCATTTAAGCAGATTATTACCCTTACATTGAGTGAATTAATTTATTAAACAGCAATTTCAAAGGCAATGAGTCATTCAGAAACAAAGGCAGAAAGAAACTCTGATGAATGCAACAACATTATCTGAGATGTCAAAATACTTCCTTGTTAGGGGAAAAAGAAAAAAAAACAAAAAACGCTGTCTCATTCTATGGAACAAGAACATTTAGACCACTGCTTCCCCACTCCCTGGTTGGTCCCAACCCTTTCTCCTGTGAAATTAATAGGAATTCTGCTACTGACTTCACTGAGAACAGAATCGAGCCCTTTATCTCAATGTGACACAATAAGTATTTGAATGTTGCCATCCCCCACATCAGTGTACTGAAATGTTCTCACTGTATGAGCAAAGGGCAGCCAAACTGTGCTTACCTTATTCTGATTAAAGGGTATCAACTGAGCTGACCTAGCTAAGCAAAGAGCTTGAATGCCTGAGCTCTGTGAAGGTTGATGGGGGTGAGGAAAGATATTACTATCTGAAAGTGTGAGCTCTGCCTAAAACCCTGGGAAATGGTTTAACCTCTTCCTCAAAGATAGACCTAATTAAGATTCCATTGGAAATCTTTAGGTTAGTTTAGTTCCACATTTGAAGATATAAATTACCTTTGAGTTAGCATCACTTCTATGGGCACTTGCAAGGTCACACAATATATCAACATTTTTATGTCTAAGAAAAATACTTTCTCCGGGTTTCATTCCCAAGTGCCACTCCTGTACTTCGGCCATACTGAAGACATCTTCATCATCTGGACCCATGGTAAGGATGCTCTTGAAGATTTCCAGAAAGATTTAAAAATTCTCCATCCCCCAGTCTACGTCAGTCTGAAATACTCAACACAGGAGATCCACTTTCTGGACACTACTGTACAAATTAGTGATGGAACCAAAAACACCACCCTATACCAAAAACCTACCAATAGCTACTGTTAGCTACATCCATCCAGCTTTCATTCAAGACACACCACACAGTCCATTGTTTGCAGCTAAGCCTTAAATTTTAAAACCACCACACAATCCTTTGTCCACAGCCAAGCCTTAAAATATTAAAACTTTTGCTCTGATCCCTCTACCAGAGACAGACACTTTCAGGATCTCTATCAAGAATTCTTATAATTACAATACCAACCTGGAGTAGTGAAGACACAGACTGACAGAGCCAGAAAGGTATCCAGAAGTCAACTACTACAAGAGAAGGCCAAGAAAGAAAAAAAATGGAAGGCCATTGATCATCACCCACAACCCCCAACTCAATCCTCTACAGCACATCCTCAAAGATCTACAGCCTCTTCTACAAGATGACCCCTCACTCTCTCAAGCCTTGGGAGATGGACCTCTCCTCACTTACAGACAGCCCCCTCTCCAATCTGAAGCAGACACTCACCAAACAACAGAACCATTAAAACAGACACATATCTCTCCAACAAACCACACTGCCAACTTTGCCCACATATCTGCACAAAAAATGCCATCACAGGACCTAATCAAACCACTTACTCATCAAGGGCTCATTCACTGCTCATCCACCAATGTGATTTATGCCATCATGTGCAAGAGATGCCCCTCTGCCTTATGTATTGGAAAAATAGGACAGTCTCTGCACAAAAAAAAAAAAAAAGACACAAATCTGATATCAGAAGTAACAACATTCAAAACCCAATAAGGGAACACTTCAATCTCCCTGATCACTTCCATTGATGAATTGTTAATAGCTGTACATAAACAAATGGGTTAAAAATCAAAACTTCAAAGAGAAACTGCAGAATTGGAATTCATATGCAGATTTGACACTGTTGGCTTAGGGTTAAATAGGGATCTTGGGTTTTTCCTCTTATTATAACAGGTGATTTGATGTCACCTACCTCTCTGTGCTGTCCCCCACTGTTCAAATTTAACCCACCGCTTTGATTTGCTGTTACAGTCTGATCTGATCCTATGACTTATGCTCCCTTGCATTTATTTTCCTCCCATTCTGTAAGTTCCCCCATCTTCAAAGGATCTGACAAAGTGAGATTTTCTCCCACACAAATTCATGCAATAATAAATTTGTTAGTCTTGAAGTGCCACTGGACTCCTTGCTGGTTTTGTTTACTTAAGTGCTTGCTGATCTGAAATCACCTACTATGGGACAGTGCTTCTGCCCAGTTTCAGCCCTGAAGTTCACCAGGAAGAACTGATAATCTCTGAAAGCAAAGATTGATTCACAAAGATTTTAGTGAAAAATCAGAAGGTGATAGTGTGGAGTGGGTGGCTAGTGAAGCAGCTGGTAGGTGACTAGCAGACTGATCTATACAGCAACAAGTAGTCACCAGAGCAGCCGACAGAGAGGCAGGTGGCTGGTGGAGTAATTAGAGGTGTGGCAGTGACAACAGCAGGGCAAGCAGGATATATTCCCCCACCCCACTCCACCCCATCACAGTGGAAGGCAAAGTTTCTCAGATACACTCCTGAACGCTGGATAATCAGTGACCAAGGACAATTACGATGAGTAGAGTGATGATGAGAAAGAAAAAAGGCAAAAGACACTGCCAAATTATGAATCCTCCTTGCACTGTTTCCCAAAATTAACGCTAAGTTACTACCCTACTTTTATTACCACAACTGCAGGAATAAACAGTTACTAAGTACTCAGAAACCTGAGTGGCAAAGCAGCATTGCAGTTTGTTAGTTCATGTAATGCATCCACTAACAAAGCATGGGCATGACACATGAACAGCTTGGAAAACTGTTCAGTGCTGACTCTTCTTCCCCTCCACAATGTTCCTTTTCAGAAAAGAAATAACATTCTCTACTCCAGTAGTTATGCATCCACTATGAATTCTCTGGCTGTCAGCTAATTTACTATGTAATTGCTTCTGGGGTCCCATTTTTGCAACTAAAAAAATGGAGGTAGTGAGATCTCACTGTTTCATGCTGATCAAGTGACATAATTGATTAAGTAAGCTGGGAAGCGCTCATCTACACAAGTGCCTGCCTCAGCATGTCCTGCAGCAAATCACAGCACACACCATAAACACTTCCATATACTGCATATTTGCTACATTATGAGCCCGAGAATCACCTTGCTCTCTGTCAATACTAGATGTACTTTGTTTTATTATATGTATTTCCTGTTGGACAGACATTTATTGGTGCTGTACTAGGTCTATTATTGCTTTTTTATATTCATGGTATGGTATGCTGAGAGCAAAATTAAAAACAAACCAACCCCAGACCAAAAAATCAGAACATTCTCCCACCCAAAAAACCCAAAACAAAACAAACACACAAACATACAGCATTGCCATTAAAATCAAACAAAATATGTTACAGAAAAATCCCCCCCCCCTTTTTTTCTCATTCATAATAGGTAGAAGAATAATCTCTATATAGATTTGTATAATTTTCTTGGCTAAGAACTTTTCTATAATCACCATTTTCAGTATAAATAATATATCTGCAGTACGTTAACACTTCATACCTTGATAGATTTTAGTCATCAACCTACAGTTCTTAATATAAGACAATTAATAAAATATAGACTATGCTTTAAAAAGAGAATCTGCAGTATTAAAAATGTTGAGTTGTTTTGCTCAGGCTGCATATAATGCTTCATGAACCTTGGTTATAGAGTGAGGAAAAATCTCACGTGACAGGTGCTTTCAATTTTTAAAGAAATTGGGAGTTAGTTTAATTAAGTGTAAGCAAAGTAAGAATTGGCCAAACCTTTACTTTTCCTTGACTTTTTTTTTTTCAGATTCATGTAAATTTTAGGAAAGATATATAGAAAAATTGGCTTCTGCAACTGAATCTGGTGTCCCAATGGACTTATATCTCAGGATATCTGGTATGCACATTCCTATTTTCAGCTTAGAGGAAGATGGTATAGTGGCTAAAGCACAGGCCAGAGACCAGGGTTCATTCTCCTGTTATGCCACAGACTTCCTGTATGACCATTGGCAGGTCATGTGGCTTTCTCTACACATGGAAGTTAACCTGGACTAAGATAGAAAGTGAAGCTGCAGTAGATTAACTATTCCTGATTAACTCCAAGTGTGGGCATTCTTATTCCAGAACTAGAGTTATTCTGGAATAACTCCACATGCAAATGAGACCTTAGGCTCTCTGTGCCTCAGTTCCCTATCTGTAAAACGGGGATAACAGTACTTCCTTGCTTCATAAAGGCATTGTGTTCATGTTGTGGGGCTCCAAAATGATGTAATGGCAACGACTTTCAGAGCCTATGAGAGTCTGAAATTTAAAGAGAGCAGGGGTAATTAAGCCCAGATAAAAACTAGAGGTGAGTGACATTTTTGGACAAATAATTTATTAACAAAACTTCAGCCAGGAAAAAACAAAACCAAAAAATGTGCAATTTTGGACTAAAGTCTAAAATGGGCCAAAGGAGAAGCTGATGACTTCCTCCCAACTGCTTTTAGATAGTAGCCCAATGGTTAGGACACTCACATAAAGTGTAGGTTTGAAACCCAACCTGTCCACAGGAATTTGAGTCCCGCTCTCTTCCCCACCCAAAGGAGTGTCCAAAACTCTATGCCAGTGGTTCCCAACCTGTGCTGTGTGGACTACTAGTGGTCCAAAAGGTTACTGAAGGCAGTCCATGGGAGAGGGGAGATAATGTAATAATAATACAATGCTGAGTACTTGTTATGTATCATATCTGATGTTACAGTATTATTCACAAGTGATTTGCTTCACAAACATCCTTGTGCCATATAGCATTTTCTGAATTTATACAGTAGTGCTTCTGTGTGACACCAATGTGAACTGATGCTCTTTGCACATTTAGTGGTTAGAACGTGGTCTGAAAAAGCTTTCAATGATAATACAGTGATCTACATAAAGGAAAAGGTTGGGAACAACTGCTCTATTCTTTAGCTTTCTACTGAAGCTATACTAATTTGTACAATATTTTATACAATGTTTTACTCTTCATTAGGCCAGAGAAACAGACTGTATCCTGATGGTTAAGGCATTTGTTTGGGAGGGAAGAAACTTGAGCTTAAAGTACAAGAGAATATGCTGCAAAAGTCCATGAAAAGTCCCTGCCACCACAGTGATGCTTTAAAAAAAACGAGGGCTGTAACCTTGTCCTTACATAAAACAATTTGTACATAATATGATTTTCTATTTTCACACAATCTGCTCCATTTGTCTCATAATTCAAGTGAACAGTCACTGCAACAACAAAAGCTTCTGCTGTATAATCTGCACACTGATACATGATATATCCATTTTAATTATCTTTGCCCTCTTTCAAGGCAGTTATCAGGAAAATGTTTGCCAGTGTTCAAATCTCTGGTGAAAAACTCACTGCAATGCACTTTTTACAGTCCAACTTTTCTGACGAGCCAAGTGCTTGTTTCACATATATAAAGGCTGAGAGCTGCATTCTGATCTTACTTACACTTGACTTCAGTCAAGTTACTCCCAGTTTCCACTTCTGTGACTGATACAAGAATCAGGCACATATTTTCAGTTTATATTTCAACCAAAGGCTGTGTATCTCCATCACGACACTGCCTTTTCATTCCAAGGCTAGATTGGCATACTTTCAGAATTTCCCAGGAGTACAGCTTTTTTAACCACATCGATTCAGAGAAACAGAGGGTTTATTTATTTAAGTCCAGGATACAAATATTACAGCAACAGCAGCAGAAAGGAAAGCCAGCATTCAAAGTTGTTACAAATACTAAAATTTGCCTGCTAGGTTCTCTACAACTAATGGATGATGCCAGAACTTGGAAAGTGCAGAGAAATAGGCATAGAAAAAGTGGTTTAACAACAAGAATAAATATAGCACTGTGTTTGAAATTCACAATTTAAAGCCAAACGAGAGATATTTTTTCCTCTGGCATTTATAGAGAGTTATCTGCATCTCACAGGCCTCAATTTGAGTCATTCTCTGCCACTTAAACAAGTACTAAGATAACTGAGCTAGAGATGACGGGCTACTAACCCCCAGGCATGGCAACCCTGTGGGCTGCCTTGTTTCCCATGTTACTGCCAAAAGTAACTTGGCTGTTTGGTATGCTTTCTTTTGCTTTTTGTTTCACTCTGTCTTTTTGCCTGAAGTGGACTCCCCATTGATACAATCAGCTATTTTTAAGTAATGGAAAAATATAAAGGGGCTTTTGAGAGAATATGAAATGAGTTTCTACAGAAAAATAAATCCATATTTATATAGGCTTTTTTTTTCCTTTTAAAAAGTTGCAAGTCAAAAAAAAATAGCTAAGGTGTGAACAGATACTCACAGGAGCATTGACAAATCAGTTTAATCAACTATATAAGGCAGATCTTCAGTTAGAATTGTTATAAGTCTACTGAAGTCTGTGAGAATTGGTCCAAATATCACATACTGGGTGGTGCAAAATAACTCAGTATAATTTATTGGCAAAGGATTTGTAAACAGCAATGTTCATTTGGAAATTGTGGTTCAATATCTGGGATTCGTGGATTTTTGGGTCAGAAGGTAGCCAAACCTTATGTATGATCATTTAGTCAGAACCTCCCTGAATTACTTCATGTTTGAAACAGAGCATCTTTCGGGGGGGGGAAAAAAACATACAATATTTATTAAAAAATTACCAGTAATGGAGTAAGCTGTTCCAAGTGGTTAGTTACCCACAGTGGCAGCTCACATTCACATGACTATCCACCCAAAGTCTTTTCTGAGTCACTGCTTCTCAGAATAGAGTCCCTATCCTCTATGGCCTATACATTCTTTGTTCCTAGATGTAAAACTTTACATTTGGCCATATTAAAACTCTTATTGCTTGCTTATACCCAGATTTCCAGGAGATCCATCTCATCCTGTACCAGTGACCTCTTCAGCATTTACTTTGCCCTGAACCTTTGTTTCATCTGCAATTTTTTGTATTATTCCACATCACTGATAAAAATGATAAATAGTGTAGAGCCAAGAACTCAACACTGCATGACCTCACTAGAAACACACACATTTGCTGATGATTTAGAACTACAATTACATTTGGACACCTATCAGTTAGCCAATTTTTAATGTATTTACTATGCACCGTGTTGAATTTGTATTGCTTCCATTTTGCAATCAAAATGTTATCTGGTACCAAACTATTTCAAGTGAAAGGTGAACATATGTCATAATGAGTATTTGGTGAAACTCCATAATACTCTCTTTATACATTTGCATTTGGATGTCTATCTGTCAATCTCATGCATTTTTAAGGTATCTATCTACTTAGTAATGAAGCACGGATAAAAATACTCTCACATTTTACAGTGCCTTCCAGCCAGTGATTTCAACATTCAAATATTAATTAATTTAACTTTACAATTCCTCATAAAAGGAAAGAAATACTGTATCAGTTTTACTGATAAAGGACACAGAGGCAACAAAGAGGTTCAGTGATTTGCACAAGGCCATACAGGATATCTAGACAATAACCCAGGGTGTCTTGATAAATATTGTGCTGTAAATGGAAAGGTTATCTTTCCTACAGTACTTATATGCATTGTTTTCATGTTTCTTTTATCAGATGGTTGTTGTAAAAGAAAAAAACTGCATCTAGAGAAACTTTGACTGGTTAAATACTTGAATAAATAATAAAAGTTAAACAAGAATTACACTCAGACTAGCACATGAATCATACCTGCCAACCTGCACTACTCTCAAACCTCTGTCTTTAAGGAGCCCAAACAGAACTGACTCTAAACACTACAAAACTGTAAAGGAATTTTTGGGTACATATCCCAACATGGCAACTCTGGCTGGATCTTATTCTGGATATTTTAATTTTCATTACATCTAACAAAATCTCTACAGTTAAAATGCTTGATTGGTGAAAATGTGTTTTAAATCAAGTGTGTTGCTGGCACTGGGCTTATGGGGCTTGAGCCCTGAGTCCCATGCCTGAGCTCCAGGTTCACAGCCAGGCTGCCTGCAGCAGTGGCGCTCTTGTGCAGCTCAAGCCCCAAGTCCCAGTGCACCAAGCCCCAGGTCTTTCCTCAGGCCAGCAGTGCTTCTGTTTTAAATCAATGAACAAATTAAATATATAAAACAAAACACTATCAGACACATTCTTTAAAAGCATTGATTCAATACCAAGTGAATGCATTGTTTTTTCACAATCTAATTTCTAGACGGAAGAGTGGGGGGTCTTAAAGTATCAGGCTTTGTGTACACTTCAAAATTTTCACAGCGTAGCATGCAAAGCCTTCCTAGTATAGACATAGCTTTCATGGAATGAACAAACAAACTAACTAACTGGCTAACTCTTTTGTGATAAACCTATTCATTTGATGACCAAATTAATCTGCACTGAGAAAAGCACTAACTCCAGCTAAAGCTTTTGCTGGAATAACTACGTATAACTGACATAATTGACACAGCTATGCTGGCAAAACTTTTAAGTATGAGAAACTTTTAAGCCTGAGAAACTGTAACTGCCCTTTACCTAAATTGGCTTCTGTAATAATGAGATCCTGACCTTGCTGATGGGTGCAAACATACAGTAAATGACTTGTTCAGTTCAAAGGTAATTATGGAAATCCATGCCTTCCAAATAATTAGTTTTGTGATGTGAAACTTTCCATCTTTTAGGCCTCTGCTGCTTTTTCAGGAGCTTAATTTTTCTTTTGGAAGGGAAGGAAGAGGAAGCAACTGTGCAAAAAACAAATCCCAAGCTGGAAAAAAAATAGCATGCAAGGGAGGTCGACATGATCATGACTTCGAAGGGGTACAGACCTCTGGTTGTTCTGTTGAATATGCTGTTATAAGAAGCATGTCCTTCATGTTCTCTAATTCAGGCAGTTTTATTTACACTTTTATGTTCTAATTTTATTCATCACAATTTTCAAACACTTTGAAACATGTTTACTTGTTTTTATTTTTCCCCAGTTCTCAATCCAAACCCTCCCATTCTATCTATGCTGCCCTAAGCAGATCAGTCAGAGGGTTTTACTAAAGAAATAATAAATAAATGCCAGTAAGTTCTGCAACATTTATTATAGGGCCCTACTACTTAAATTGATTTAACTTACTTTGCTTGGGGCTGGAAGGGGGGAATACCTCCTGCAAGTTACAGCGACTTAAGTGCCGGTCGCACTAGTGCTGTCAGCAGGAGATGCTCTCCCACAAACATATCTTCTACTTCTAACTGAGATGGAGTAATTATGCCAATGGCAGAGTGCAAACCAACACCCTAAAGAGGCGTAGCTGTGCCTCTGTGGCACTTCTAGGGTATGTCCACACAGGCTTCTTATTTCGAAACAACAGAGGTTGTTTCGAAATAAGAAGCGGCATGTCCACACGATGCACCATTATTTCAAAACCACTAAACCTAGCATCTAAATGAAATAGCCATTGTTTCAAAACAACTGTTTCGAAACAACGGCGTTTGGATACATTGTTTTGAAACAACACCAATGTTTCAAAACAACTGTTTCGAAACAACATGTCCAAATGGCCTTGTTTCGAAACAACCATTTCAAAACAACAGCTATTTCGAAAGCAGGCTTTCCCTTAATTCAAATTAACATTTTGAAATAAGGACTTTATTTTGAAATAACTCATTTTGAAATGGGTTATTTCGAAATAATGATGTATGTGTGGACATAGCCCTAGTGTAAACCTGTCCATAGAGAACAGTGGTCATTAATGGACAAATAGGTATTTTCCTTCTCTATCTTCCTCAATTCTATTGTAAGAATTTTGGGGAAAAAAAATGAAACCACATACTTGCCTTCCTCCAGCCTTCCTGATGGTATACTGTCTCAAACATCATGTTCAATCTGTTCTGACTCACCTTTCATATTCTTCAAGATTCTGCCCCTTCTTACTTCTATGTTCCATCCCCTCTTACTCAGCCTCATGCAGCTCCTGATCTGCAAAATCTACTTGCTTTCTCCAGGCTTGCTTAATGCTTTTTCTGAGCTTGATTTTCAGATCATAGGCTCTTCCTAGGCATGAACATTTGTGTGTATGTGCATGTGCATGTGCACAAAGATTCTCCCACCATTAATTCTTGCATGGGCTACAGATGAATTTTAGCACCCATGCACACCAGTGTATGCTGGTGGTATACATTATGGCTGCTTCTGTGAAGCCACAATTTGCACTAGGGCTGAGTAGTCCAGTATCTAGAAGTAGCAATGGGTGGGGGTGGGGGTACCCTGTGTGGCCCTTCTGTCAAAAAACAGTGCAGAAAGAATGGAAAATCATGCAGCTTGCCTTTGTAGCTGATTTTCATCCCATTTTGCTCACTTAGGGTTAGGCCTCATTTAGAAAATTAAACAAATCGCTTGTGAAACAGACCCGCATCTTTAATGATAAAGCCAGGGCCAGAGAAGAGATAGTTGATCCATTATTGCCATAAATGTTAATGCTTCTCTCACAGAATGCCATCTACACTTATGCAGGCAGTGGTTATGTCTTTGTCAGGCATCAGTGACCTTGCTATACCCTTCCCCTTCAGAAACCGTGTATCATTTGGACATTGAAAAAGTAGCAATGGGACAAGTGGTTTCAGCCCAATCTGTGCAACAGAGATTTCACTAATATTTCTACTGATACAAGCTTTTAATGCCGACTAGGTTACAATATGTAGAAAGATATGGAATATTAAAGACAGTAAACATTAACGCTCACAATTCCTTAGAAGTTCTTGTAAAACTATTCAGTAAATACAGTAATGCAGGTTTCAAGATAAAAGCAATAATACTGCTTTACTGCTCCCATAATGGGAAAACCCGTCCCTTAGGCATAGCTGTTTTCTTAGCCTGTCAGAGCTCTAAGTTGACATGTCTTTCCCTAGCTCCAGACATCACTCCTGTTAGCACCGTCCTCTAAAACAAGCACATTCCTTTTTGATCTTTGGATGTTACAGTCAAAAGATATAATTTTCTTTCTCTTAATTCACACTACATGTATATCATGCAGAGACTGTTCATAGAACATTCATCTTCCTTGAGAATTCCTTCCCTTAATCATAGAGGAGGTGATCATGAGTTACAATGGATGTATTTGACTCATGTCTGTTTCAAACTGTCTTTGAATTAGGGATTGCAGGAACTGAACTATATGTGAAAATATATTTCCTTTTTTCCTTAAACACTCCTCCACTCCACAAACCCGAATCAACTCTTTGAACCTTTCATATTCAAACAAAATAAGCTCTATCCAACAACACCCCCCCCCCCCCCCGTTCCTAGCATTTAGGACAAGAAGAAATCCATGTGTGTTCTTAAGTTACTTCTCTCTTGGCTGGTCTGTATTAGAGAATTTTAGGAAAGAAGATTGTGCTAGCATTCAGCAATACTGATTAATATTGTGTTAAAAATGATAGAAGTCTCTGGATTCTTTTCTGTATAAGGGGAATTTGGCCCTAGACATTTCTGTATACACACCCTGCACACTACTGCCATAACATTTGTCAAAAGATACCTTCTGAAGTATCAGTGGAAATAATATTCTTGTATTATATGTGTGTATACAAAAGGTTATGATTATGTTCTTAAAAGGTGACTGGCTAACAATCCCTAAGCTCTGTGTGCCCTAGAAAAAGGAATCTGTATTTGTTTGTCTGAGAAGCCTGGCTATGAAGCAGAAAGAATGAAAGCATCTTTACATAAAAGGTAAACAAAGTCATCAGAAGAGTAAGTAGCAAAAAATGAGCACAGGATACCCAATGATCCCATTAGGTCTTGTCACACAGGCCTTTCATGTTCAGCTGATTATCTAGTTTGACCATAAAGTCCTTTCAAAGTCATTGCTTCCCAGGACAGAATCCTCATCCTGTAAGTATGGCCTACATTCTTTGTTTCTAGACATATAATTTGATATTAAAATATGTATCTTTTTTCTTGCAATCCAGATCATTCTGTAACAAAAACTTTCCTCTTCATTATTTAACACTCCACCAATCTTAGTGTCATCTGCAAACTTTATCAGTGATGATTTGATGCAATCTTCCAGATCATTGGTAAAATGTAAACTAAAGTAGGCTTGAGTACCAATCCATGCAGGACCCCACTAGAAGCATACTTATTTGAAGACAATTCCCTATTTAAAAATACATTTTAGAGAGCCATCATTTAGCGAGTTTTTAGTCCATTTCATATGCACCATGTTAACTTTGTATAGATCTTTTTTTGCTCTTTGCCAGAATATAGTATCAGACGGCCTCTCAAGATCCATAACAACATATAATTATCAATTGAATAAACATAAAAATTTCAAGATTCTCAGGCACAGATGTTCAAAACATCTTCTTCTATGCTGCACTGCCACTTTCCTTAATCAGATCATAACTAAATGTTAAAAAAAATGCCACAAGCAGCACTCAGATGGTTTATTAACAGTAATATGCTTAGCATAACAGTTTATTTCAGACTGAAATTCAAAGCTTGTTATGGATAAACAAGCTGGGCTTAAAGGACTGCATCAAACACTGCTATGCTTGACCATGCTAATGCAGCCTTTGCATTTCAGCAGCACTACGGAGAGAATCATAAAATCATTAGTAATTATATAAATATGAAGGCCATACAACTGCCTGTATTAATGTTTTCAAATGGTAGCATCTGCAAATTCAGCTTTCTATAAACACTCATGCATCAAGAGAGATGAGAGTGCTGACACATGAATGGGATGCTTTGTCAAACTGGCAATAAAATGTAGATGAATTGCAGAGAAAGAAAACCAAGGAATTCAAAGGGTTTCTTGATCGCCTTCTTTAAAATGCCAAGAACTTAAGCTGGCCTTTCTTATCTTCTGCTGCATGCATGTGACACTTCAGGAAATCTTTCTTATTCTACTATAATTCAGTGATTGTTCCAGCTCTGTGCACCACGTCTTTCTTCCAAAGGGCACCATGAGACACATAATTCCAGCAATGAACAGCTGCATAATTTAAGGACCAAACTAGGAGGGTGCTGTTCCTTATTTGTATATCCTTAGCAGTTGCTGAGATATTCCGAGCATATTTAGGAACACAATCTTCTGATTGCTTTATTTCTTATGATGATGTATGTTGGAACTTGGTCATGTTCCAGAAAGTGCATTTTGTCAGAAGAAATACCAGAGCAAGCTTTTCTCATTTTACTCCAAAGGGCAGAAGCACTGATCTACACAATGAGGTGACTTTTTTCCCATCCATGCATGTTCTCCGTTCTAGAACGCAAAGTTGTTTAAACCTGTTAGTATCCCTTTCTAAAGCATGATATACTCAATCACAGAACTATCAAAGGCATTTCCACATGACATCTCTCTGACACAAAGCAAATCTTCCAAATGTTAAAAAAGTCCAGGGACCAAGGCCTTTCAAGATGAACACTGCATGCTGATTAATCAGCCACTTTTCTATTCTGTCTTGGCAACTCTTCCCAGTTTGTAAATAAATGGTTTACCCTGAATTTCTTGTATATTAAGGCGCTTATGCCTGCTTTGGACAGTATTCACAGTTTTCTGCTGTTGCACATACAGGGTTATGTTGTGTGTACTATCATCAATACACTTTCAGGTGCCCTGAAGAGAATTAGCTCATCTAAAACAAACCTCAATCCAACACGAGAAAATGATATGGCAGCCTGAAAGTAGTCTGCTTTTTCACTGTGTTCTAAGGCTTCCACTAGCACTTTCATTGTGGCTTATTTGGAGGGACCTGTCTGCAATTTGTGCTATTACAGAGGCTCAGGTTGGTTTATGATGTGTGACACAATATAACACCAGTCCTTCACAGAAACTCTCATATTAGAAGATGAATACATTTATTTATGGCTCAGAGTGCTTGCTCTCTATTCAGATGGTAAATAGCTAGCATGAAAGAGATGTGACAGAACCAAGAAAACTAGAAACTGTCTGTAAGCTGGCAGCCACTGTGGTTCACTGATGGCCTGAATTACTTTCAGGCAGTTTGGCACATCTCCATTTGTCACACTTAAAAGCTTAGCCAAATATATCCAATTAATGCAGAATATAATATTTTTCCCCCACCCTCCTTTTCTTAGCAGGGAGAAATATGCAAATATTTAAGATTCACAGCATGCATTATACTTATACATTCCACAAAGTGATGTAAAATAATTATATGTAAAACATACATAATTTCCACTCACATCTCACTTTTCTGGTCATCATTCTCCTTGGATTATCTTCTATGCAGTACGGACTGCTACTACAATATTCATTCTACACAATGATTTCTCCTGCAGACTGAATTCCCCTCCCCACCCTGCTGTAAATCATACAAACTTCCAGTGCGCATATTTTATGGATATAACAAGTATCAGTAAATGTACTTTTAAAAATATCAATCCAATCCCAAAAAAGTAAAATTAGTTTTTACCAATTTTGAAGGCAAGTTGAAGGTTCTTTATTTTGAAAGTAGCAAAACGTTCATGAATCAATACCTGTTTTTGACATCATTATAAAAAAAAAAAGCCCACCCATCACAGCATAACAATAATGGTTATGTCTTTTGCTAAGACTCAATATTAGTTTATGTTATTTGAAATATTGATAGTGTAGTCATGAAAGTCAGATTTATAGAGCTCCAATATTGACACAATAGTTCTAGACTTACAGAAATTCTCTGAAGCATTTCCTCTGGCACTGAATGGGTTCAGGGAAATCCTGCTGCAGCTAAATAAAGTACTTGGTTTTCAAGGGTATGGTGAATGAAAAATAGCTTATTTCCATATCAGACAGATAAACATTTTGCTAAACCAGAAAATTGGACAACTCACTCTGGCTATGCCTACACTAACAAATTAGGTCAGATTATGGAAGATTAATTCAGATAACTTGGTCCCTGCCTGCACTAGGGTTTGCCTAGTTCAAACTTAAAAAAAAAATAGTAGTAAAAAAAAAAATTATGCAAAGCTTAGTTCAAACTAGTTAGCTCGATCAGTAAAGTTGAACTTAGTTGAATTTAAATTCGTACTAGTGCGATGAAGCCGTGCTAGTTCAAACTGACCACATTTTTTTAGTTCAAACTAAAAAGTTAGTTTGAACTAAAAAATGCAATTAGTTCAAACTAAATAGCCACAGTTAGTTCAAACTAACCCACAGTTAGTTCAAACTAACAAGGAAGTGCTTAGTGCAGACTAAGCAAGTCTGAACTAAACTTCCTGGTGTAGACATAGTCTGCATCTTAGTTTTCATGATTCCTGTGTTGGGTGCTTACAAAGCAATATCTTGGTCCCTGATTAGTGCTAATTGCTGCCAGACCTTAGTAATAGTAATAATAATAATAACTATTTACCTCTTATATGACACTTTCCATCAACAGATCTCAAAGTACATTGTTACAAATGATGTCAGGCTCATTATCCCCATTTTACAAACAGGGGGAGTAAAGCATCAAAAGGGAAGATGACTTGGCCAAGATCACCATTATTAAAGGCTGATCCCAAGCCCTCAGACTCTAGGGGTTAAAGTATAATTTGGCAGGCCCTGGAACCCTCCTAAATTTCCAGGCCCCCTTCACCCACCCCAGCTACTGCCCCCAAATGCCTGTACCCCCACCCCAGCTACTGCCCTCAAAATGCCTGCCCCCATCAGACCCCTCCTTCCCCATGTCCTCCTCAGCCCCATTTTCCCTTCCCTAAGCTCCCTGCCCCCATGTCCCCACTCCAGCCCTCCTAACCCCCCACTCCTCATTTTCACTTCACCTCCTTCAGGCCCCCAACCCTTTCCACATCTTCCCAGCCACCTTCAGTCCGCTTGTCCCCATTCCCCTACTCCACCCCCTTCAGCGCCCCAACCCCCTCCACACCTTCCCAGCCCACCATCACGACCCCTTCTTCCCACCTCACCCCCCATACTTTCACCACCAGCTGCCTGCAAGTCCCCAATCCCCTTACCCACACTGGTGATGTGGCCAAGGAGCCGGGCCGGGGAGAGGAAGGCTGCAGCGCTGGCCAGCTGGCGAGAGGGGACATGGGCAGATGACTGGGTTCAGGCTATGCATGTCACCCAGGCCAAGTAGGAAGGGGAATCGCCAATGCAGGTGCTGGGAAAGGGGGGGAGGGTGGCTGGGCTTCCTCCAGCCTGCAGCCTCTTCCTTAAGCCATCCCTGGGAGGAACATGCCGGAACACTTCATTCTGGCACGCTCTTTTATTTTAGGGGGTCCTGCAACATGATATTCTGGTGCATTCCCCTATTTTTAGGGGGCCCCGCAACACTGTCTCCCTAAAAACAGGGAGCCCCTGGAACACTGTTCTGCAGAGTTCTGGATTACTTTAACCTCTGTCAGACTCCATTGCCCTACATTCCTCATTGTGGTAGCACAAGGCATCCCTAAAACTGGGCTGGCTTCATTTTTGAAGCATTCTTTAGTGTTGCCAATTTACTGGCTCTCATTGTGCCCTCTTTAGATGCCAGCAGAGGAACATATCTAGGGAAAAAGGCACCTGCCTATATCACATTGGCAATTCTGAGCTGCTAGAACATCTCTAAACACTAAGATACAAAAGGAAAAAGTTCAGTAATGTATAGATGAGTTACTGGCTACACACTCATAAGGACTGATTTTGAACTCACACTGATCAAATTCCAGTGATGTCAGTGGAGTTACTTCTAGTTTCCACTTTTGCAACTGCAATCAGAATCAGAAACTCACTTTGACTACTTTAAATAAACAGTAATCATGTTGCCTTTTATTGCCATCTCTCCAGCATAGTACCATGTGCCCCTTAAATTTAAGGGCCAACAACATATAAGGCAAGCAAAGAATTTATTTATAAACTATTTAAGAGTGGATTTTAAAGTTTTGGCGACATGGTGAGTTTTAAAATCACACACCTTTATTCATGTTGCAACTTTCAGTTGCTTTTTCATCTTTTACTTTAATTACCTCCAAAAAAAAAATAAAAAGACTTAGAAGATCAGTATCAAATTGAAAGAAAAATCAATTTTCTTAAAAGGATCTGCTCCAGGGTTTTTACTCTTGTACACAAGAGACAAGAGTTTCATGTATTTTTGAAAAACAAACAATGAGTCCTGTGGTGCTTCTAAAGACTAATGGGACGCCTTGTTTGTTTTGCTGAACTAGACTAACATGGCTACCCCCTTAATATTATATATGTGTGTGTGTGTGCGCGCGCGCGCACACACACGCACACTCTATAGGTCAGATTGTGGTAGAAAACACTGAGAGACAGACCGTGACATGTAGCCACAGGACTGCTTGTTTGTTTGTTTTACTGAACTAGACTAACACAGCTGCCCCTTTGGATCTTATACAGAGTGGAAACACCCACTTTTCTTCAGCTGTTTCATCCTCATATGGATGGGGTGGTGAGGTCCCAGCAATGGGCTGCGAAGTAGCAGTAGGAGTGTGGAGAGCTGATGGCAGCCTTCACCAGAAGGAAAAGAAAGAAAGGAATCATGACTTGCACTGCACGAGCCATTGTCAGATAGTTCCCAGATGAGTTAAGTTAATAAAGCTGCAGCCTAATTAAACACATCCCTTGTATCTTGCCTTTCATTCTGCGTGTCGAGGATAATATGCCTCAGCAGGCAGTTGCTTCAGGGCTGCTCAGAGCATAAGGACATGTGCATGTTCCACCAACTATTACACTTGTGCAGAATGCTCCTTCCCTACCGCCACCCTACACACACACACACACACACACACACACACACACAGCCAGTGCAGAGAGGGAGACATGCCAGCCATCTCCCCAGTGGGCAGGAGGAGAAGTAGCCATTGTGCACCTCATATCACAGGAAAGCCAAGGGCTGCTTTTATGTATATTGTCTTTGAGTAGCTGAGGGGTGGGAAGGTATCTTTCCATATGTTCCTCGGTACATCAGCAAGGACAGCACATTATCTAGAACTAAGTTTACAATTGTGATCTCTTTTGAGTCAATGTCTGTTTTGCCACTGGCTTGAATGGGGAATTGTTGCATTTGGCAGTAAACCTAACAGATATTTATTATATTATAAAGAAAAACACTGATGTATTTGCAGACATATGCTTGTAAAAAATGTGATTTTGATGCACTGCCTAATGTGGGATAGTGTTGTGTATATTGGGAGAGGTGCCCTATATCAGAGTTAACATGGATGTGTCCAGCCACACACCTGGGAGTCATTCTGCAGGGCCGTAACTGCAGTGGGGCAAATGGGGCTTTGCCCCGGGTGTGCCGGAGTGGCTCAATAGAGCCGCTCATTTAAAAGGCGCGTTTTGCAGTGCTGGCCCCAAGCACCGCTAATGGCAAGGGGGTGCGTTCCAATTAGAACATGCCCCGGGCGGCAAAACAGCATGTTATGGCTCTGTCACTCTGTGTTAGTAAAGTTCCACTCCTTGTTCATTCAATAGTTTCTTCTTTATGAATCCTCAAGATCATTATATGGTGAATGATTTCAGAAAGTACAAAGATTTGGGGGAAAGCTCCTGCACTTGCAATCAAAAGCAGAGATGAAAAAAGGACAGTGCCTTGCAAAGGACTGGGCCTCGCAGCCTTCAGCAAGTAAGTGAAAGCACAACTCTAAGAATGGATGTTTTACAACCGCCTTCCAGTCTACAAATGTCAGGCAATGTTGAAGGAAGTACTTTTTTTGTGATGGTACATGAGGTATAGATTACTGCACCTTTTCTTTGCCAGCCCCGCTACCTAGCTGGGGGGGTCAGGGTCACCAGGAAAAAGGAGCACACAGCTAGAAGAAGAGGGATGGTACAGGAAGAAGAGGGGCAGGAAAGGCATTTTTCAAATTTATTGTCATGATACGAGTCCAGGCAGCCCCTCCCCCCTTTTTTTAACCAAAAAAGCACTGATTGCTGCTTAATCTTTATGTGGTTCTCCGCAATTTCTGTTGTATTTGGCCACCACTGTGGTACAGGACAAAGATGAAAATCTAAAATCATCTGTGTTTTTACATGGTACTAGTGAGGAGTCACTGGATGTCTACAATAACTTTTAGTCTGAGGAACGTGAAAGTATGAAAGTTAAATATAATACTGACTAAATTTGAGGAATATTGCATCCTAGAAAGGAATCTGACTTTTGACAGGCATAGGTTTTTTACAGGCATGCAAAAGCCAGATGACACCATAGAGTAGGGGGTCTCAAACATGTGGCCTGCAGGATTACCTCCTGAGGCCTGTGGGGATCCCCAAAAATCCAGAGGCTCCCCACCCTGTCACCCTATGGGTCAAAAGTGACCTGTGGGGCTTTTGAAGTGCCAAGCTCCTCTGCTGCCTGGGAGCTCAGCATTAGTATTAGTCCCGGGGCACTCAGCTCAGCTGTCCCAGTCTCTGCTTTCCCCCTCCCCTGCCCCAACACACGCTGCTTCCAGCTCTGTGCCGGAGCAGCAGGGAAGAGGTGGGAGGCAATGCGGGGCCAGTCAGGCGACCCCCTGCCCCTGCTGCACTGCTACCCCCCCCATGCCAGGAACCGGGCGAGCCAAAAGAAAGCAGTGCCTGGCTCAACCCTCCACCTCCCTACCAATGCACTACTTCCAACTCTGTGCTGGAGCAGCAGGGAGGAGGTGCGAGGCTGCATGGGGCCCGTATGGCTACCTCCTGCCTTCCAGAGACTGGAAGAGTTGAGCCGGGTGCTGCTTTTCACTGGCTCACCTGGTTCCCAGCATGGGGGAGGCAGCAGTGCAGCAGGGGCAGAGAGGGTAGCTTTACTGGCCCTGGGCTGCCTTTCACCTCCTCCACGCTGCTCCAGCACAGAGCCGGAAGCACTGCCTGTTGGGTTGGGGTGGGGGGTGAGCAAAGGCTGGGGCAGCTGAGCCGGGCGTTGCTTTTTGCTGGCTAGCCTGGTTCCTGGCATGGGGGGCAGGCGAAGAGGCCTGTCCCTCTCCTGGGCCAGTTGCCCCCCCCCACACACTGTGGGGAGGGAGTGTGTGGGAGCCCCTGCATAGGGCTACCAGACACCAACGCCTGGAAAGGAAACCAGGGAGATACCAAAAGGATGACATTGGAGGACATGTGGAGAAAATGTACTATTAATGTAATACTCTTCTGTTTTAAGGGGGCCCTGGAATGCTTCCCCCTAAAAATAAGGCATTTCATAGCATCCCAGCATATTTTAAGCCCTATAAGTAAAAAGCCAGACAAAATCATGTATTCTAAAATGCATGCTGGATGGAGGATGTGAAGGAACTGGATCCATCTAGCAGAGGGGTCTGGATCCATCCCTAACCACTTCAGGAAGGCAGCTGGGGATGGATCCACCTCCTGGCCACAGATGGATCAGGTCCCAGGCTGGTGGGAGGGGCAGTTTTTGGGGTGCAGCCCTCGGGCCAGTATCCTAATCCTCATGTGGCCCTCGTGGTGATTTGAGTTTGAATCCCCTGCCATAGAGCAATAAGTCACAGAATTAAGGAAACTCAGTAAAACCTGTAATTTTTGGTGGCTTGACAAAGCCTCTGATCACAGACAGACTCATTTGTGGTATTACAGAAATGTGTTAAGAGAGAAATTGCTTTGGGAAGGGGATTTAACTTTGAACACAGCTATCAAAGTATGCAAGGCCACTAAACGAGTAAAAACACAAGTAAAACATCTGAATTCACCAGAAGAGGTCATCCATGCATTAAGGAAAGCAGCATATAGCCAGAATACTCAAATCTCAATGTGGGTCCAACCCCTGCTAAAGGGAAGATTGAGTTGATATGATCAGGTGGCAAGTGTGGATCACAGCATGGCCTCAAACAGCATCTTGATTTTGGGAAAATCTGTCATGACTGTGGGAAATTTAATCATTTTGCAAACTGCTGCAGATTCCAAAGGCAGAAAAGTCAAGTCAAGTGCATTTAGTTACTGACAATGTGACTGAGGAGGTGTAGTGGTTTTTTTGGTTTGTTTGTTTTGTTTTTGTTTTGTGATGTACTGAAATCAAGCAAGCCTAATGACAGGGACTGAATACTGCCTCTGACAGTGAATGGAACCATTCCACTGAAACTTGACAGAAGAGCTCAGATTAATACTCTATTTACACAAGATTATGAGAGAGTGAAAATAAGACCTAAACTGAGACCATCAAACATAAAAATAACTGGGTATTCTGGAACAAATATACCAGTGCAGGAGTTAAGCTTCGCTAGCATTAACCATAAAAACACCATATAAGGCTCCCTTTCATTGTTGTGTCACAGAAGGTGACACTAATTTTGGATTCAGCTTGCCTTTAAGAAACTCAAAGTGGTACAAAGAGTGCTCTCACTACAAGATTATACTGGATATGAATAGGACTCACTCTTTCAGAAATATCAGGACTTGTTCCAGGGATTGGGCTGCTTTCAAGTTGAACATGCAATCCAGATAAACAAACAAAAACCTCCAGTTATTATGCATGCAGAAAGCTGCCATTTGCACTCCATGATAAACTCAAGGCTGATTGTGCAAAGATGGAAGCAATGCATGTAATACAAAAAGCAGAGGAGCCAACAAAATAGGTGAGCTCCCTGGTCTTTGTGGAAAAAAGCACCAGACAGCTGTGTATGCTTAGGTCCCAGAGACCTCAACCAGGCTGTGCAAAGAGAACATTTAAAACTAGTAGCCAGAGAAGAGATTATTGCTAAGTTTCCAAATGCTCAGTATTTCTGTAAATAGGATGCATCCACAAGATTTTGGCTGCTAAACTTAACAGATGCAAGCTCGAAATTACGCACATTTAATACTAAATTTAGAAGATAACAGATTTTTATGGATAAACTTCAGTATAGCTTCAGCAACACAGGTGTACCACAAAACCATACACACGATCTATAAATATATAAGCAGTGTGGACAGCTCCATGAATGACATATCACCTGGGGCTCAATGAAAGAGGAGCATGATCGCCAACTTCACCGAGTCCTGGAAGCAACTGGAGCCGAAAACAAACCAAACAGGGACAAATGTGTCTTAGAGATTAGAAAACTGATTTTTGTAGGGAATATTATTTCCCATCAAAGTGCAAACCTGATAAGAGCAAGATATCAACCATTGAAATGATGCTACATTCCCAGTGAAAAAAAGATGTCCAACTGTTCCTGAGAATGGTTAATTATCTTGGAAAATTCATATCCCATCTTTCTGTAAAGCAGAAGCATTCAGACAACTCCTAAAGGGGAAAAATTAATGGTGGTGGGTACTAAAAAGAAGGAATCATGGGAAGGTTTAAAACACCACCTGATCCTAAACAACCAATACTAAAGATTTGGGTACCTGCAAGAAGCAAAATCATAGACTGCCTCAGAAACTAGATATGCACAGACTAAGAAGGAACATTTAGGAATCTTCTTTGCCTGTGGGAGATTCAATCAGTATATTTATGGACAGACAGTGGAAGCTGAAACAGACCACAAGCTCATGATTGCATTATTTAGCAAACTGCTAAATGATTATATCTTTAGGATTCAAAGAATGATGATGAAGTTGGAAGCATACAATTTGTTGGTGACCTAGATGTCTGGTAAATCTATGCTGACAGCAGATGCACTGTCCAGAACAGTGGCATCCGCAGCACCTGAGAGAAGATAGTACAGACAGAGGTGTGAGCCTACCTAGGTATGACTGTGAGGTTAATTCCCACAGCTAACAGGAGATACCAGTAAATAAGGAAGGAGACAGAGAAAGATGAATAATTGGGAATTCTTAAAGAAGTGATGAACAAATGGTGGCCTGAAGAAATAAGTAGTTGCTATCTAAGCATCAGAGAATATTGGAACTGCAGACATGTACAGACTGTGATACATAAGGTAATTTTCAAAGGTGGTAAGGTCACGATTGCACTGAGTTTCTGAGAACAAGTGCTGCAGAAAATCCACAACAGTCATTCAGAAATTAAGAAGTGCAAATGAAAAAAAAAACATGAGTGGTGCTATATTGATTGAAGGTCAATCATGGTATCGCTGCTGTAGTAAGAAACTGCCTTGCATGCTTGAAATACAAGCCATGCCAACCAGCTAAGCAGCTGAGACACCACCCAGTTCCATGCAAGCCTTATAAGAAGGCAGGCACTAGCTCATTCACATGGCAATCAAACTCGTTAGCAATTATTATTCTCTGTATCCAGAAATTTGCAAATTGCATGCTAATAATAGTAAGTCAGTTTTTGCTGGCATGAAAAGACTTTTTCCAGACCTGGAAGGTCTTCAGTGATAATGCGCCACAATGTTCCAAAATAGAGTTTAGGCAATTTGCCTGAGACAGAAATTTTCATCACAAAACTCCAGTCCAAATTACCCCAATCAAATGGACTGGTGGAAAAGTCTATGAAGACAGTAAAGAATGAAGAAGTCTTTTGACAGTGGGGATGATATGTATAAAGTGGCGCTGGTTTATCAAAGTACACCCCTCAAGAATGGCTTTTCTCCAGCTCAGCTGTTAATGGGAAGAAGGATCAGATCTAATTTACCTATTACTGATAACTTGCTGCAATTTCAAAATGGTGCCACCCTTCATAAGATTAAAGAAAATCAGACATGGACACAAACATATTATTCTGACAGTAGGGTCTTGGATCTCCCATCTACTACTGCAGGTGAGACAATGTGCCCGAGGAATCACACCTCTAATGCTTGTGATCAAAAGGGCACCATTAAGGAAAAACTGCATCTACTGTCTTACGTGGTCCAGGAAAACCACAGGGACACATTTCAACTGAAGGGATCTATAAGTTATCACAGAGTTCCAACACCATGAGAGTTGAAGTAGATTTCAATATATGTCCTTTGAGTGATCCAAAATCAACACATGGTGAAGAAACAATTGGTAAATGAGAGAATAACTTTGGCTCAAATGAAGGGTTGGTACTGAAAATTGGTCAAGTGATCAAATGTCCAAAAAGACTAAGTGAGACTGGCTAGGATGTAAGAGGAAAGTGGTGGTAAAGACTCACTTCAGAGTGATGTTCCAGTAATCCCTCCTCCATAGGTAACTGACAAGTTGAGTTTATGAAATTGTGTAATACGTGTGTAATTAAATAGCTTTTGTGTGTTATTAGATGTTGATGCTTAATTATATGTTTCTAAAGGTTAACTTGTTTTCTTTAGGAGGGAAGCTGTACAGGTATGTTTGTAGAACACTGTGCTTTAGAGACACTCTCTACTATGAGACAGTGCTGTGAATTGGGAGATGTGTCCTACACCAGATCTAACATAGCTGCTCCCAGCTGCACACTTGGGAGTCACTCCCATTATTAAAAAAAAAACAAAACAAAACCAAACAAAAAAAAAAACCAAGCAGTTGTGTGGCACTTTAAGACTAACAGATTTATTTTTTGCATGAGCTTTCGTGGGAGAAGATCCCACTTCCAACTCATGCAAAAAATAAATCTGTTAGTCTTAAAGTGCCACACAACTGCTTGTTGTTTTTTTTACTGGACTAGACTAACACGGCTATCCCTTTGGAAACTCCCATTATTGTTTTTGCTGTACACAGACTAACATGGTTATCACTCTGGAACTCCCATCTGTGTTATTTAAGTTCCACTTCTTACTCGTTCAATGCTTTATTCTTTAATGAACCCTCAAGATTGTTACAGTATTCTTTCCATACACTTTTAAAATATATTTTAAGCATAAAAGACTCCTGTGCAATTATTAAAACTACTCTATAACTTAAAACAACCAGAGAACACTACCACAAAATCATAGCTAATTGCTTAAAGATCTACATAATAGTTTTCTTTCGCATTAGATTCTATTATGGTGAATTTACAAATCAAATGGACATAGCTCTCTCTCTTTAGTGAACACACAAATGAGAAAAACGGAATTAAAGTGAAACAGCAAATAAAAGTATTACAGAGCAATGACTATTAAATAGAATGCATTCTAAATAAAATATACAGTGAAAAGAACACAAAATTCTAATATAACATCTGGAGAGAAAGTTCATTGCTGGGTTTTATAGATGAAACCCTGCAGTAATACAAGTTGAAAGCTGTCTGATGTAGGCTGTATGCAGATTAGGCTTACCAAACTACTCCTTTTTGACAGTGTGATTTTACTTGATTTGTACTATAAGTGCCATAGTCTAGGTTTGACCAACCAGAAAAGAAAAGAAAAGAAAATCCTACTGTATTGTTCCTAAGCATTTGTATTTTAGCTGCTGTGGGAAACAATTTGTTATATGATTCAGCCTGATCTGCATTACTCAACATGTATTTTAAATAATTCTGCTAAAACATTATTTCTTCAGATTTTTAATGAAGATGAAGTAATAATTTGGCTTTATAATCACCACTTATGTTATATATTATATGAGAGTAACAGCAGAGTCTTGAAAACAGCAAATTTCACATCATTTTTGACATTTTTAAATTGAATGTTTATCTTTGATTTTATGATAACTCAGTGTCCTTGATCTAATAAATTGACCTTTATTTTTAAACCTTAATTGACATGGTATATGGACCTAATCCTATGACAAATCTGCCACTGTATGACCAAATGCAGCTCTCATACCAGATATTAGTTACTGCTTGTCATGGAAAACCTAATGTTAACAATAGATGGATTGCAATGCAGGTGAATACACCACAAAAAGTGAGCATTTATTGAAAGTATTCTGTAATGGGTTTTAATTTCATTAATTCCTCCAAATGTGTTTCCCACTTTAAATGTTATTGATGCAAAATGCATCTTGGTGTATGTGATATTCCAGCTGGTCCCTGAAATTACTGGCTAACTTTCACTGTTCCATCAAGAAGATTTCTCTGAAGTATTTTTGTTCTATTTTCTTTAAGAGGGGAGAAAGGAATGTTTTACTAGGAAAAGTCTGAGATGACTTCCAAAAGAAAACATTGCAATGAAATACCTTGTCATGGATACTTTCTGGGTCCAAAAAGTGAAATGTGCTTAAGTATGTTTGAGTCAAAAGTCACCTGGTAAAAACAACACCCGAACCAAAATGGTATAACTAGTAAAGAAAGCATGGGACAAAAAAATGGCTATTTCTACTAATTTTATTGGGAAGAGGAAGTTATTCACTGCTAGAACTCTACCATATCATATTCCTACTGAAAAATATTAAGTATAAATCAGGCTATGTCTACACTTAGATTGTTAAATCGATTTAATTTAAATTGATCTAATTGAATCAAAATAAAAAATCATTAAATCAATTTAAGTTAAACCAATTTAACATGCCCCACTAGAAACCCAAACTGAACTAGCACGTCCATGGATAGGACTTTCTAGTTCAATTTAGGAGATGGGCGCCATGAGAGGTGTGGCTAGATGGCCCCCAAGAAGGACCACGCCCCCACCCAAAATATAGAAAGAGGAAGGCACCCTGGGAGAGAGAAGGGCAAAAAGTGTTAAATTAAAATAAGAGCTAAACTGAAATAACACAGCTACACTGCATTATATTGAAATAATAATTTTGATTTAACTGTCATTTTGATATAAGGTAAGGTTTTATTATTTCAAAATAACCTTTCCTTATTTCAAGATGAGGGAGCTCCTCATTTCAAAATAAGGAAAGCTAGTGTAGACATGAACTGCTTTAAATTGAAATAATCATCATTATTTTGATTTAAAGTATATGTGTAGACATAGACTTCATGGCTATGTCTACATTGCAGAGCATTTTCAAAAAACTTCTTTTGAAAAAATTATTTCAAAATATATTTGGAATAATTATCTCAAAATAATTTTTTTTCAAAAATGGTATTTCAAGAGAATGGTCCGGGGATGGCTCACTGTCCCAAAATACCGCAGCTTTTTATTTTTCCTCCAAAAGTGAAAGTCAACACCGGACTTCCTTTTTAAAAAAGAAAAAAAGAAAGCCGATAGAAGAGATAGGCAGTCTTTTTGAAAAAAGACTTTGCTGCATCCGGTGATGGCTTTTTTCAAAAAAGCTATCTCAAAATAGGCTTTTTCATTTGAAAAAGCTGTTGGGTTTAGCTTTTTCAAAAAAGTGTGCCGATGTCTTGAAATACGAAAGCGCTTTTTTGCCAACACTAAACCTGGTTACCTTTCAGAAAAAAGCCTTTTTAGAGATACCTTTTTCGAAAAAAGCCATTGCCAGACACGGCAAAGGGTTTTGTTTTGTTTTTTTTCTTCAAAAAAGCCTGCTTATCTCTTCCATTGGTTCTTTCTTTTTTCAAAAAAGGAAGTCTCGTATAGACTTTCACTTTCAAAGAAAAAAAAAAGCTGTGGTATTTTGGGATAAGGAGCCATCCCTAGACTGTTCTCCCGAAATAGCATTTTTGGGAAAAAAAATATTTTGAAATAATTTTTCCGAATATATTTTGAAATATTTTTTTCAAAAAAAAAGTTTTTCAAAAATGCTCTGCAATGAAGACATTGCCACTGACTTCTTTCTTATGCATGCATGCATACAGTCACTCTAAGGCTATGTCTACACAC
>ML681993.1:40740007-40845602 GCA_007922195.1 Podocnemis expansa | reverse complement strand
TTTCGAAATAAGTTATTTCGAAATAGCTTCTTTCGAAATAACAAAACTGTGTGTAGACATAGCCATAGTTTCAGAAGTAGCAAAAATGTGAACTTAATTTATTCTGATGATTTGGCTCAGTGATTTTCTCCTCTATCTTGGGGGAAATATTTTTGAACCAAAAATAATTTAAGCTAATATAAACTCAATAAATAACAGAAGAAATTCCTTCCATTAGTTTCTCTTTCATGAGAAAGGACAAAAGGAGATGCAACTTTAATTGTGTTTTGGACTTCCTCATTACACCTTTGCATACTCAAGCAATATTTTTAAACCCCTCCCTAGTTACCTGTCCAGTTATCTTCCTTTTCTTGTAAGCTTTCTTTTTTGTGTTTAAGCTCATGAAGAGTCTCTGTTAAACTAAGCCAGTCATCTGCACGATATACTAGTCTTTCGGCACCTAGGGATGGGTTGTTTCTTCACACTCAGTAAGGTTTCTTTAAAATACAGTCAGCTCACCTGTACTCCTTTCTCCATCATATTAGCCTCCCAGGGTATCCTGCTCACCTTCCCTGAACGGTTCAAAGTGTGCTCTTCTGAAGTCCAGGATCCATATTATGTTGTTCCCCTTTCTTCCTTTAGTCAGGTTTCAGAAATTTGACAAGTTCATGGCCACTGCTGTCCGCATTGCCATCCACTTCTACTTCCCCTAACAATTCTTCCCTATTTCTCAGCAGCAGGTCAAGAAGAGTGTGGCCCCTAGTTGGTTCCTCAAGCCTTTTCACCAGAAAATGGTCCCCAACACTCTCCAAAAGCTTCCTGGATTGTTTCTGCTCTGCTGAATTGTTTTCCCAGCAGATTGAAGTTCCTCAGGAGAGCCAGAAGCTCTGATCTGGAAATTTCTGGTAATTGTTTGAACAAAGCCTCATCTACCTTATCCTCATGGTCTAGCAGTCCTCTACCTGAAAGCTTATTCAGTTGACAGAGAGATATACTTTCAGAATGATTTCTATAGCGTAAGAAGGAAATCTTGTTTTGGTAATGGACTAATCCTGTACTGTCAGAAATATCACCCAGATTATTGGGATTTCATGATGCTAGGATCCTAATTAGAGCCCCAAACATTAGAAGAACCCCTATTAATATCAATGGATATGTGTAAACTGGAGCCCTAGGTCAACATAACTTCCCTTAAATCAACCTAAGGAACTGCATGGCCAAATTGGGCCTTAATTGAGTCGAACTAAGCTCTTGCTTAAATTGATTTAATAACACCTGATCCTAAGGTTGACTTAAGCTTTAAGTTAACCTAGGAGCAGGGGCCTGCACCCAGGCCCTACCCCACTGCAGCAAGGGGCTCGGGGCTGAAGTGAGCTCACACCGTCTGAGGCGAAAGACTGGGAGCAGGATCTGGTTCCCAGACCTTTCCCAGCAGTGGCAGGAGCCAGATAGGGTGTCTCAGAGTCTTTTGGAGAAAGGGCCCTTGTCAAAAATATTACTCTATTTTTTTAAAATTTGCGATTAGCAGCAATAAAAAGGAGTGCCTTTAACAGAAAACCAGACACCTAGTAAGAATAAAGTTAGGGTTAAAAGAGGAAAATTAATGTCATCTACACAAAACCTTGCATCCACATATCAATCAATCAATAGGGCTGGAAAGGACCTCATGAGATCATCAAGTCCAACCCCCTGGTAATTGAACCCAGGACCTTCTGCATGTTAAGCAGCGGTGCTAGCCACTACACTATAGGGCCAGACTTTAGATGCAAATATATTCACAAACACTTGTACATAATTCTGTACCTGTTATGTCCATGGAAATACATCTTCATGTGTGTATGCAAACACAAACATACCTAAACATGTACTTATATCCAAGTTAACATGTCATGTTCATGAAAGTGGGAAAGAGAGCTAAGCAAAAGTACTGCATCTTCTATGGTTGACTCAAACAGAACTTTGTCTCCTGTGAGTGCTTGCTGCTTTTCTTAGATGATGTCCAATATTGCCCACTGGGAAAAACCATTGCATACTATTATGACTCCAATAGGTTGTAATTTCAGAATAAAACTGTTATATTTGTTCCATTCCTTGTGAACATATGGCAATTTATTACAGGGTCACAGTGTTTCAAAACACAAATTAATTCTTCAACTGAACTATCCATTAAATGGTTATCATGACCTGGTGCATGGCCCTGATCAATACAAATGAGCATAGCTGCTGTAAAACAGCTTTTCTAACCAGGGAGGGTAATCCACCATTTTAGAGATTTGAAGAACCAAGCAATTAAACATCTGGATAAGGTCAAATATTATTGATCGTAGAGTCAATGAAATCCATTCTTCTGCCTCTCCCTTTTTTGATTTTGTTTGTAATTAAAGTATAATTTCCATAAAATACATTTTTCCCCAGATGCTGAACTTTCATAGCAATAGAAAATAAGTGAACCTGGAATGACATAATGATTCATTGACATGAAGATCAATATTGTTATAAAAGCCTGGAGCCAACAATTAAAGAGAACAAATATTATATATATATATATATATATCATATACAAGCATTAATAGCTACATTTCTATAGCATTTTAAAAAGCAGCATTTGAAAGTCTAGGAAACATTGCTGAAACATTTAACATCTGCATGTTGAACAACAGTTGGATCTGTTGGAGGGATAGTCTAATTAATTCTATTTTGTTATTTTCAGATTCTTTGTAAAAAATCCCTATGCTCCAGATTTTAAAAAAAGCCTATAAAAGGTACTGTTATTCTAAAGGTTCAGCACTTAAATTTATAGGTGAAATGAGTTCTTTTACAGGTAACATTTACATCCTTCATGACACAGAGGAGGTATTACAGTCTGCCTGGGAAAAAATAAAATATTAAGCAGAACATCAAAATTACAGATTTTCCAAATATTTGTAAAATTGCCTTCTAGATATCAGAAAGTGTTTGTACTAAAGGCAGCACCTGCTGCTCTTGATTTTTTCTTCTTCTATCTTGGTTTTGCCAAATTTAGGTCAAGAAAAGGCCAATTTTTATTAAATTATTTTTCTTGTTATACATTTCTTGCTTCCCAAACTGAAGATTATTTTTATCTATTTTGCAGCTATTTCTTTATGTCTAGATACAGTTCTCATTTTAGTTTTTGCATTTACTTTTCTCCTTAATCTTTTAAAACCTTGTTCTCTGGTTTCCTAATATAAAACACCTTTTTTCTCTATCTTTCACCTTATCACTAGTAAACTGTTGCTGCCCATTACACTTATAGTCTGTAATTGAATTAATCTGAGTCTCATATGCATGTTCTTCCATCTGCAAGTACAATGACTTGCAGCTTATTTTTATCTATCTGTCTCCAGAAAGTAGTAAACAGAGAACTGGAAATATCACATTCTTGGAGAAATGCCACTTGGCACAAATTAGATACTAGATGGCTAAATATTGTGTATAGAGACAACTAGCAAAATAGAAAATCCACTTATTAGAAGCCAGCAGTACATCTGACTTTCACATTCAGGAGTGAAAGAAAATATTTGCCTTAGTTAATAGGTCTGATGGTGTTTAATGTTTGCAGTTTTCTTCCTTGGAACTTGTCATTGAGTGACGGTGGTGGTGGAGTTATTACTGTTGCAATTTTCGATGGTTTCTATTTTTTTCCCTAACTTGGTAGCAAAACAAAAAGTGGAAAAAGGTATGATACTTGGATTTTTATGGGGAACATAAAACCTTAAGAGTTTTACCTTTTTATCAGATTTTTACATGAATTTTAAATTTAATTTTTTTACATGAAAGGAGGCAATATATAAGGTTGGTTTCATAACTTGTGGGTGTGTGTGAGAGAGAGAGAGAGAGAGAGAGAGAGAGAGAGAGAGAGAGAGAAACTATTATAGCCTGAACACAAATGGGATTGAGATACCACTTGTCTGAATGAGTATTAGCCAGGTATCTAATGTACACCATACATGTTACAGCTGGTTGAAATTTTCCCATAAATCTGTCTGTCAGCAGAAAATTTAGTTTTCAGCACAACTTTTTATCAAAAACTCTCTCTGGAAGCTTTCATTTTTCATTGGAGAACCAAGTGCTCAAATCCCCAAAATATTTTCATTAAAAACTAAATATTTCATTTTTGACATGTTACCAGAGTGTCTGACAGGAGCATCTTAGCTGAACTCCCATGATGCAACTGCTTTTTTTTAAAATAAGAAGTGTTGTAACATTGAGGTTATCAGACAGAATAAGCAGAGAACAGACAATGTAAAATCCCATGCATTTTTAAAGCAACCATAATGTTAGCACAATAGTAACTGGATCTTAATCGACCCAGTGACAGGTAACATTGCCCAAAAAAATCACTTTTTTTAGTATTATGCCCCTAGCTTTTCTCTCAAACCATGCCTATCTGCAACCCAGCTAATGGTCAAATGACAGTCTATTACAGTATTTAGCCCTACAGGACCAATCAATGAAAAGATCTGGTGTAAGAGATTGCACAGACACAAACCTGCAGGAAACTTCACAGCTGTAGGACAGATTGCAGTTACTGAATACCTTCGTGTTCTGTGCCAACTAATTCTTTTCTTCTGGGACTACTTCAAACAAACTACTTTGAGCTACTCTGGGACTACTTCAAACAAACTACTTTGAGCTGTTAAACCTGTAACTTAAAAAAAAAAAAGAAGAGGAAGAACCTGCACAAAAAATGTGTTCTCTTTCCTCTCACATTGCCATGCTTCAGTGTGTGGAAGAGAAGGACTGCATTGTACCACCTAAAAAAAAAAAAAAAAAAAAAGAGTCCTGTGACACAAAGACTAACAGATTTATTTTCACATAAGCTTACTTGCAGCAGGAATCATAGAATCATAGGGTTGATGGGACCTCATGAGGTCATCTAGTCCAGCCCCCTACCAAAAAAGCAGGACCACTCTGACTAAATTATCCCAACAAGGGTTTTGTCTAACCGAGCCTTAAATATCTCCAAAGATGAAGATTCCACCACTTCCTTAGGTAGCCCATTCCAATGCTTCACCACTCGCCTAGTAAAAATTTTTCCTAATATCCAACCTCAACCTTCCCAGGTGCAACATGAAACCATTGCTCCTTGTTCTGTCCTCTGTTACTACTGAGAACAGCCAAGCTCCATCCTCCTTGGAGCATCTCTTCAAGTAGATGAAGGTTGCTATCAAATCCCCCCTCAGTCTGGGTCCCAAACCCCCCTCCTTCTGCATGCTAAATAAGCCTAGTTCCTTCAGTCTTTCTTCATTGGTCTTGTGCTTCAGCCCCCTGATCATTTTTGTTGCCCTCCACTGGAGTCTAATTTGTTTATGTCCTTTTTGTAGTGGGGAGCCCAAAACTGGACACACTATTCCAGATGCGGCCTCACCAGTGCCAAACAGAGGGGAACAATCACATCCCTCGATCTGCTGGCAACATTACTACTGATGCAGCCCAGTATCCCATTGGCCTTTTTGGCAGCAAGAGCACACTCTTGACTCACATCCAGCTTCCCATCCACCATGAGCCCCAGGTCCTTTTCTACCATGCTGTACTTAGCTGATCACTGCCCAGCCTGTAGCAGTGCATGGGGTTTTTCTGTCCCAAGTGCAGGACTTTCTACTTGTCCTTGTTGGACCTCATGAGATTTCTATTGGTCCACTGCCAATACTATGCTTTGTCTATATAATGTGAGATATTAAGGGTAGCAGGCACCGTAAGAGTGTGTGATGGAAGCGGTATAAGCTGTGGCATGTGAAGAGCTTGTTTCCCTAGGCTGTGTTCACACAGCCCTCTTATTTCAAAACAACAGAGGTTGTTTCGAAATAAGAAATACCCTGTTCACACGAGACACGGTTGTTTCAAAACAAAGGTACCCGTTGTTTCGAAACAACGGCGTTGTTTCGAAACAAGTTAAACCCCATGCGGGGACGAAACAACGTTATTTTGAAATGATTGTTTCGAAACAACGCCATGCGAACGTGTTGTTTTGAAACAACGGTGACTTGTTTTGAAGTAACTGTTGCCTGAACCTGCTATTTCACTTTGAGCTTTTTTCCTTAATTCGCATTAAGTTATTTCAAAATAAGGTGTTATTTCGATACAAGTTGTTTCAAAACAACTGTATCGAAATAACCCCCTGTGTGTGAACACCGTCCTAGTGTCTAGCTGGGGTTACTGCAGGGCAGTCAGAGGCACCTGAGATCAATTAGGGCCTAGCCAGGTGCCTGATAAAAGCTGCCCTGCCCCAAACAGCAGTTGCACAAGCTGGAGAAGGAGCAGGAGGTTGGTGTGGTGCTGTAGAACTTCAAGAAGGTATTGGAGAAGAGAAGGAGATAGACAAACAGAGGAAAAGAGAGAGAGAGCTGGAGAAGAAACCCAGTAGAAGGGGAGACTAGGTGAAAACCCTAAAAGGATTAAAGGAGGGGGAAAACAGCTCAGGAAAAAGGAGTGCAAGATTGAGACTTGGTCAGCTGTGCATAGCTGCATCTCTTATGGCTCCTTGGCTGGGACCCAGAGAAGGGAGCAGGCCTGGGTCCCAAACCCCCCTCCTTATGCCAAGAGTGATACCAGTGGCAGCCCCTACAAGCAGAAAGGAGGAAGAGTGGGATCTCTGTGACCCACTAGCCTTCCAGAGTGTGAGACCCACTACCACAAAGGTACTGTTATTTGTCACACTAGATTCAAAAATTCAGTAAGAATCTGAGCAAAACATTTACAGAAAACAATGTATTTGACAATTTTATCTTTTTTTTCCCCTATTTGTGAATTCTCCATGAACAGTTTTTTCCCCTTCCACCAGTAGGTCCTGAAGTTACAAAGACTCATGGACATTCTTAATTATATTCACTGGGAGTTCAATGGGCCTACATACTGCCAATTTAAAGTTCAGATCATGTGTAAATCTTGGCAGGATTGTTTATACTACAAATTCAGTTTCAACTGACACATTTCAGCTCATTGGCAACTTTCAAAAGGATCTGTGGGACTGCCTCTTGATATTGTACTGTTGCTGGTTCCTGACTGAATGCCTCCCTGGCCCACAGGAAGATTAAGATGATGATGCAAATTCTTTGAGTATAAAATAAATATTTGCATAAGTATCTTAACACTTCATCTGTACACATTCTAGAAAAGAAAACCTATTTATATTTAGTTCTAATTTCACTTTCTTCCCCTAATTTACATACATAGGTATCTGGAAACACAATCTCAGCTTAGGTAGGACTTTGACAGTAACCAGATATGATAAATAGACAAAAGGCAGAGGCATGACACAGACAATTATCAGAGGGAAGGATTTAAGGAAAGGTTATTAAAGGAAAACTATTTTAATGCATAAAACTATTATTTGTTATAATTATACGTATGTTAGGAAAAACAGATATCCAGTTACAATTCTTGCTTTATCATCATCATCATCAGAACACCTGCTGTGGTATGTTATTAGTGATGGAGATTTAAGAAGAACATCACTTGAAATATGCAATTATGGCTGTTAGAGACATTGTTTAATTTTTTTTTTTTAAAAGCATGTCAATGTCAACAACATAGTGCTATCAGATAATTTAAATCTATCTGCCTGGGCCATCTTTATTTACCACAATTTCTGCTTTATATTGCTTAATTATTTTATGTTGGACATAATATGAAATAAACAAGTTCTTTCCCTCTGTTACTTTGTAGGTACCAGTACCCAGTTCTGTATTTACTGATGACCCCAAATTCCCTGGACTTCCATGAGAATATATTTGAAAATAGTGGAGTGGTAGGTGTGTGCAGAAATGTATAGTATGAGCCCCAAAAACTGTGGGACAGGAATGGTTATTCAGGCTAATTAACTATTCTGATTTATATCAGCTAAGGAGCTGGTTCACTGACTCCATCCAGGACCAAATAAACAGATTTTTGTCAAAACTTTTTTTCTTGGTTTACTTGATTGTGACGGAACTGGCACAAAGGTTATGTGTATATTTGTCAGATTAGTTTGGACTTGCTAGTCTGAACTAAGAAGTTTGAAGTTCGTACTAACTTTGGGTTAGTTCAAGCTAACCGTGAGCCTATTAGTTTGAACTAACTGGGCATTCTAGTTCAAACTAATGCTTAGTCCAAACTAGAATGTGTGGTTAGTTCAAACTAACTGGCTTAGTTTGACCTTCTAAAGTTTGAACTAAGCCTTAGTCCTCATTCAAATAGTGCCTAATTTGAACTAAGTGCCTAAATCCAGACTAATTGCTGGTACTTACATGTTCGAACTAAGCTTGCCTTAGCTCAAACTAAGAAATTTCTTACCTTGAGCTAAGGAAGCGGAGCATGGCCATGGGCTAAATTAGTCTGGACTAAGCCTCCTTAGTCCAGACTAATTTGCCACTGTAGACATGGGCACAGGCTGCAGACATACAGATTACAAGTAGTCATCATATTACCTACCCCTTGAAAGAAGAAAGGCAGAGGTGAGTTAAAATATACTTTGGGTGACAGCCCCAATGAATATATTAAGACTCCAAATGTCTTTAATGGTGCCAGAATGTCATCCTTTATGACCACATAAACCATACAGAAGAAAAGTTGTCCAAAAGACATACATAGTCAGCATTGCTAATTCCAAAAATCATGAGACCATTTCCTTACTCCAAAATGTTAGATTATTTTTCTTTGCCTTTTTTTTTATCACCCTCCCACGCCAGCCTACAGTGCATATTTGCTTCTTATTTTCAGAGTTTTCTTTGAACCCATGCAATCTAGGCACTGCCTATTTTTTCAATAAAAGGAAAGCTAAAGTGCTCATGAAATAGATGGAACTTTAAACAAACCACCAGCAATCTCAAAAACTGGTTACACTTCTTATTGAATTACTTTCCCCCCGCCAAATGCCCAGTGTGATGCTGAGCCAGCAATGGTTATGCAACCATCAGGCTGGTTGAATTAAAAACAGGCCTCAAAAAATATAGGTACCAGTCCAAAGACCAAGGTGCCTATGTGTGTGGCAGTTGAGAGGACCACCCCCACCATCAAAAAACTGCCACTGCCATTAACACTTTCTGCTAGAATCACTGTGAGGTGAAGCCCTCCGTCTTGCCAAAAGAAGCAGCAGTGGGGTGATAAAAGGTTGCTGTGCAGGATGAAGAAGCCCTCACCCCTATTGCCAATGAAATACCACACACCACTGATGCTTTCAGCACCCATGAAAGGCAAAGAAGCACACCACTACTGAAAAAAAATAGGCATGTGCCACTGAAGGCACAGGTGTGGGGTTATTTTGGGGGGGGGTATTATTAGTATTAGTATACTTTTTTTAAAGGGCGCATTCCACCTCTGACATACCATGGTGCAGTTAAGTGTCATGGTACATTCTTGGGTGCCAGGTTTGTTCAGCCCTAAACTAAAAGCAACCTTTAAGGACATATTGGAAAAGTATTGAAATGGCATTGAGAGCCATTCCTTGTACATAATTAGCAAAGCTATGTTAAATAAATTAGAATTCTTAAATACAGCCTATGCTTTTAAATGATTAAGAATAGATACTAATTGCATTTGTCTGTGTTTACCTATATCTTCCAGAAAGGTAGCTATGTTAGTCTATATATACAAAAGCAACAAAAGTCCTGTAGCACCTTAAAGACTAACAAATTTCTTCAGACATAAGCTTTCTTGGGCTGCAAACCCACTTTATCAGTTGCATACATAGCGGGCTGCAGCCTACAAAAGCTTATGCTCAAAGAAATTTGTTAGTCTTTAAGGTACTGTAGGACTTTTATTGGTTTTGCGTATATTTTGTTGGAACTTAACAATGTAACCAGATTAGCCTGTAGATGCTAATTTCCTTTCATGACTTAATTACATTATATTTAGTTAACCTTAAGATCAGAAATGATAAGATACTGCAGGAAATATTACTTAAATTGTCTTCAGGTTAAATTGTTTGTGCCATAATGGAATGCCTTTGAATAGCTAATTGCATTATGCTAATTAATACTCCTAGTTTATCTCTGTGCAAATAGGAAATAGAATTCTAGATTCAAAGCAACAATATACACTACAATGTGTATTATACAATGTTCTTCATATGGGAAGGCCCCTGATGTGACACTTGCTATCAAGAGACTATTAGCCATCTAGAGAACTTAAAGGAAGCTTCAGGTCTGATCCTATTTTATTTCAGATCTGCTTAAACTTTGTCAGGGGAAGTACTAACACTTATGGAATAAAGTGTCCAATTTGACTGTGGACAATCCCTACAAATTCTCATGGAAAAATCTGAACAAACTCTGCACATAGACTGCCAACTGGACTACCTCCTATGTAATTGGTTCTAAAAGGACTATTAAAAGTCATCAACCTCACTATGACAGGCCTGCTATGAAACTGACCTCATGACTATATTCCTATCTCTATGTATAATGATATTTTAAATAATTTCTTTTTTAATATCTTAGCATAGTTAATAAGAATTGGCTATAAGCATGCAATTGGACAAGATCTGAAATATACTTTTATATAATGGATAATGTGTCTGATTTCTTGGGACTGGCAGATAGGTGAATAAGATTTTAAGTAATCCTCACTAGATAGACTCAGTTTTCTGGAAGGGAGCCAAAGGGTGAATTTCTTAGGGAACTGTATTTTGGATTCTTAATAACCAGTAACGTATTACGGAAGCTTTTTTAATACTAGTTTGGTGAATTTAAGTATTGAATAACCACCAGTTTGGGGGATCATAATCCATGATCTTTAAAGTTTGCCCTAAGACCATTCTTAGTGTGGGCCCTCAAGCATCTCTGATCACAACCAAAATTGCATATTTACAAAAAAAGGTGTAATAGACAAAAAATGAACAAAACTACACAGCAGCATTTATTGAATCTCAGACTAGTGAGTCCAGTAGTCAGAAAATGACACAAAGAGGAGATATGAGAGAAGAAGGCATTGAAAGCTCTTTCAACTTTTCTTACCCAGTATTATATTCGGTGGCCTCTTATCAATATTGTCATTCACTTGTGCTCATGTGCAGTGCTGTACCATACCCACATGAGTTATGCATAGTAAGTTACAGATGGTTTCCATAATAGTAAAGAAATGTAGCAAAATAAAATTGTAAGTTAACAAGCATGTGACTTACATCTTCTAGTGGATGACTTCACCACATAACTCTTGATCAACCTCGTTTTCTTCACTGATCTGGTTCTGTACAATGTGCAAATGGAGTGCATTTATATCTTGTTTGATTTGCACAGCAGTTGTGTTCTCCATCTTTTTGGGTAAAAATTTCAGTCTCTTGTTGCATTTTCAGTTAAAAAAAAGTTTATCACTTTGCATCATGCAACAAATAGGAATAGATGAGGTACAATATGTAACATTAAAGTTGTATAACATATGTACTTAATGTTACTGAATTCAACGGATATACTCTTGTATGCAGCATTAAGTTGACGAATAAGGACCATGGACAGGAAACAAAAACATGAGTATCTTGGATACTTCAGCATGTAGTAATCCCTAGCTGAAATCAGTGCAGAAACTTCAAAGCTTTCTTTTTTGCCATATATAAATAAAATATTTAAATTGGAAAGCCCAACAGGCTTTAATTATATTGTCAAAATGAAGGGGAGGGAGGAAATCTTTTGGTTCCATACCTACTGCAAAAATATTAATCAGCAATACACTTGGTGCCAAACACAATATATTGGAATTCTAATTAAAATTAAATCTAATATATGCAACTTAATTAAATTGCTTAAAAATTAAATGTTTAATTTGAACATTGAGGATTGACAAGGCAGCATCTCAATTTTAAGTACTTTAGTAGTCACTGTAGAGGAGAAATATTTAAGAATTTCCATTTAAATGAAACTGCAGGTTAAAGAAAATACAGCTATTTCAAGTAATTGAAAACTTGAAAATGGTTACTCATTTTTTAAATTCAAAACTTGCAACATATAATATTTTAAAAATATTACCAACTTATTTTACACTTAATATAATTTGCACTAAAATAGTGACCATATTAAAATAAAACATAGACTCTTATGGCACCAGAAAACAATCTGTTTCTAAAGAATATATAGGGCAAATTCTACTCACATTACACTGAGACAAATCCACGATAAAAAGCTTGACTTCAGTAGAATTATTCCATACTTCACTGGCACAAATTAGGCCGAAATTCTGCCCAATCTGTCTATAGATGTATATATACACTCTACCACAGAAATATATTCCATTCTAGATAACAATGGTGCTTCTACTTTTTCAGTATGAAAGTACTGAAGATGTCCACAACAGGGCCTGACCTTGATCTTTCTTAGAACATTAGAAACAAGACTGACAAAATAAAAGATTTTAGACTTCAGAGAATACTTTTAAGCAAACTGAATTATCTTAATGAAAACATTACCAAATACAGCTTCTGTAGTTAAGAGAACCTAAAAGATAATTGCATCATATGTTTTACTGTGAAGTGTGATTTTTCAATCATGAAAGCTCATGCCATAAATAAATTTGTTAGTCTTTAAAAGTGCTACAGGACTCTCTGTTTTTTGTGCACTGTAATAACATATTATTAATCTTAAGTGCATTATATGCCATCCTGGAAACTACAATCAAAAATATTCACAAAAAAGACACTAAACCATGGTACCTAGACTACTGGCTTGTTCCATTATGGTTATTCCTTGTCATATGAAGAACACCTCAGTTTTACAAACTCTTATATTCATTACTTTTTAATATTTGCAAGGATCTTTTGGGACACTCTAAGATATTTTTAGAGAGGAGGTCAATACACTGCATTTTCTAGTTTCTTGCTGAATAGCTGCAGTCTAGAGGCTTAATGCTCCTAAAATAATTCGCTGGATGTTACTTCATGCTAAATGATGTGAATGACTTGTTGCTAGATTCACAATACAGATGGACTGAAAATCCACAATTCTGAGGCTACAATATGTGACTAGGTTTCTGAAATGTGCTACTCAGCTATTTTATTAAACTTCATGTGGAATACTTGAGTATTGCAATTCAGCAGATGGGAATCTTTATTTGTTGTTAGGACTAAGCATGCACAAGCAGGATACTACACAGGGAATGTAAAAGAAATCATTCACTGAAAAATAATCAGATGTTGTACTGGATCACAAAATATCTATTCACCCCATGTTGTGTTGTATTGGTAGTCATTATTTAATTGAAAAGATTTTTAAAAAACAATTAAGACATTGATATGACGATACAGCTTCATCTCTTATGTATTTTCATCATTTTCAATGTGATTTAAATCAAGGATGATTTTGGATGAGTATCTTCAAGGATACATGCATTTAACTGAAGGTGTTTATACCTATAGCACTTGCAGACAGATCCTTAGGTGTCTCCTCTGATGATAGCAAGGCCACTGTACAAGGAATATTGAATGCATAGTTAAGGGGGTTACCCTAATTCTTTCTGAAGGATGATCGGGGAATAGTTTGGAAAGATATTATTGTAATAAATCAATGTATTATGGCAATCTATAAAAAATATATGGCAGTTACAATTTTTCTCTTGTATACTTTGGTCACATTAATAATGGTGAAAACATTCTGAATATCTCTGAAAGTAAAATAAGAGGCCTCTTAGGAGTCCTTTTGGAGCAACAGCAAAAAAATACTGCTAGCTGTAAAACTTGTGAGCAGGTTGTATCATGAAGATGAATTGAAATAAAGGTGAATTGCATTCAACAGGAAGCATCCAGAAGACCTAGAGCAGTGGTACACTGGTGGGCCTTTGAGTGGTAATGATGGTGCAGAATCAGTTCTCTTACCCACTGAATTGATAGACTCCGAACACAAACTCAAAACCAAAACAGACTGAAAGTTAGCTGCATTACACTACTGCCTGTCGACCTTACTGTTCAGTAAAGAACCTGTGAGGATTTGTCTTTCTTACCTCAGATGAGGGCCACTAAATATTAGAAACCAATCCTAAACACAATGAAGTAAATCACAGCTTATCCCTGACTTCAATGACTGCTGAATTTAGCCCCCATCCCTTTTAAAAAAAGGACTGTCAGAGAGAAACCTTGTGAATCACATAACCAGCCTAGTGTACACAGCAGTGTCAGCAATAAGGGTGCTGTGTTGTATATGCTCTTGTCTGATGTTCTGGAAGATGAAAGCTGCAAAGAACTATTGATAAAGGAAGAAGAAAAAAATAGAAGAGAACGAGGTGTGCCTTTTCAGTAGAAGCTTGTACTAATGGCAAGTTATAAAGTGAATAACATTCTTTTTCCTGCCTTAGTCAAGGTCATCAGATGCAAAAGAGTACTCGCTTCAGATGCAAAAACTGGGAGAACATTTATTAATCCAAAAATGGGGAGCATGGGGGTTATCATCTTGGCTGCTATACAATAGATCTCTTTAACGTTACATTTAACCTTGTATTTCAGTTCTCTCTTTTTGATTAATAATAAAAAACCTTAGTGGAATACCTTTGATCGCACAACTGATTGATTGTGGCTATATTTGACAGAGCATGTATTTGATGATATATTTGAAAGTTGTACCATCAGCAGAGAACTCACAAACATGCACCATCAAGGAATGAGTGCATTTCAAATTGTTTGTGAACTTGCGACTAAAAGCAATATTAATGTTGTTTGAAAATACATTGAATATCATTCGAATCCACAAGTGATTGTCATTTAGAGAGGCAGAATTCCAGGTAAAACAGAGTAAGTGTGAATTTGAGAATCTGTTAACCACTTCACTCTCTAATCACTGTCATATAAATATATCTATTTTAATCTTATTTCATGGCAGGCTTGATGCTAACAAAATTCCAGCTGGTTATCCAGCTCTGTCAAAGTAATTTGCTTTAGTGCTTTAGAAACTGGAAAACCCTTGCACTGCCAGCTAAAAATAGTGTGGTGATGTATTCCCATTGATGAGAACAGATCACTGAGAGCAAGCTGAAAGACAATATTTTCACATGGGGCTTTCACTTTGTTTCTTCAAATACTCCAGCTAAGATCTCCTGTAGTCTAGCACTAGCCAGCTGACAAGATACTCTCCATAATAATGTTGCCCCACTGTGTGTGTTTGCCGAATCAATGGAGCACTGAATCTGTACAAAAGAACCCCTGGAAAGTATTAAAGGGACAGAAACCACAATCCACAATGTGTCTCTCAGCTGACATGAAGAGTTTGTTGTACCCTAATCTCATAATTATACTCCTAGACTCTTCCATTCATTCCAAATTTTGCCTGTTTGGAGTAATATGTGTATAATTCTAAGTGACCTTTCTTCTGAATAAAATAAAATGCATTGGATTGCACTGAGATGTAATTGCTTCCATTAAACAGGTGTACAAGAATTATATAAATGATTCCTCAGGAACAAAAACCATTGAAGTTTCTTTCTGTTATTAAAAATGGCATGTGAACAGCAGTAGTTTCAAAGATTAAAACTTAAAACCTGATAATCTTACCCCTATGTACTTCAAGGGTTATGGTACAAAGGCGTCTCAAAGCTCAGACAATGTCTCAGAACAGCAGAACTGTTAACAATGAGTCTGCAGAAACAACAACCTTGCCTTTCACAAGAAGACGAGTTGTGTATTGTATTCTCAACTTTCATGATAAAATAATCAGAAGCAAAAGCTGAAATTACATCTTGATTCTTCAAGGACTCTCCATAAGGAACTTCCACTGAAGTCAACTGGTAATGGGAGAAGTTCCAGTGAAATCAAGACCTGCAGGGTCAGGCTCATTCTGTCATAAAAATTTAATTCCTAGAGCCTAGTGATATGTCACTGAAGAGTGTTTGCTATATTTTTCCATCAATGAAGTAAACTTAAAAATGATTTTGGTAGAACAATAGCATTAGACATTTTTACCACAGTTTACATGTTAAAGACACTGGAGATACATTAACTAACTAGCTGTCTCAAAACCACCACTAGGCCCCATTTGGTTTCTCAAAGCCACCTTCCCAGAAAAAAAATACCACGAAAACAATATGATTAGCATTTTTGAGTACTTCACTGGAAGAACACTGCCAATCGTTTCCTTAAAATACACCTCTTACCTTTCCTTGCCTCTCTTCATGCAATCCCTCTAGTTTCTGACTTTCACTTCTCTTCCGGGTGGAATCACCTTATTCTCCCACTGCTGACAGAATTGGTTGCACTCTCTTGTTTACCAACAGTCACCAGATTTGCAGGTCTGACTTACATATGGAGCTTGTAGTTCTAGTCTCTCTCAGGTAATGACAGTCGTAATCAATGACCAAACAGACTTCTTTAAGCAATGCTTTGCTAATTTAGAACAAAAGCACTGCAGAGAAAATACATCTTAAATATAATAAACCAGACTAAATGCAGTCCTTGTTTTTCCCCAGTGCTTATCATTTCCTGACTTTGGGAAGGACCAATGTCTTTAGACTGCTTCACAGATCTAGTCCCTGTATGTCAGTGTCTCTCTCCTGGACAGATTCTGACAAGTGCCCTTCACCTTCACAGGAATCAAAAACACTTTAAAACTGTTTGTAGCCCTTTGATCTGTCACCACAAGACAAGTTTTACAGGCGCTGGAACCAGGATGCAGGCTATATGATAGCCCATTTGTTCTTTTGCAGAGAGACTGTCCTGTTTGTCCAGTATATAAGGCAGAGGGGCATCTCTTGCACCTAAATAAATGGGCACAAATCTGACACCAGAAATCTCAACACTCTAAAACCAGTGGGTCAGCATTTCAATCTTCATGATCACTCCATTAATGATGTGTTAATTGCTGTGCTCACACAGATGAATGCTAAGTCAAGGTTTCAAAGAGAAGCTACTGAAATTGAATTCATTTGTAAATTTGGTTGCATTGCTTCAGAACTTAACCAGGACATTGGATGTTTCTCTCATTACAACTGGTGATTTGACCTCATCTTCCTCTATATGCTGTTTCCCAGTGTCTGAATCTTTACGACTGTTTTGATTTGCTCTTACAGGGTGACCTGTTCCCATGACTTACACTTTCCTGCATTTATGTCCTACCATTCTGTAAGTTTCCTTACCTTCATAGCTCCTGACAAGGTGGGATTTTCTCCCACAAAAGCTCATGCAAAAAATAAACAAGTTAGTCTTTAAGTGCCACAGGACTCCTTGTTTGTTTGTTTTACTGAACTAGACTAACACGGCTACCGCTTTGGATCCTCTAACACTGTCGTTCATGAATTATAGTGTTCTGGCCCATTACTATCAAATAATGCAATATATATATAAAGACCAGAGATCATTTCCTTTGCTCATTATAAGTCCTTCTTCATTACTAAATCTTTAATCTTCCTTCTTTCCCCATTCCCAACATTAACAGTTTGAGGAATAACTGTATTCTCATTCAGTGGTCCCTTTTAGCACACCTGCTTAAGGTTTCAGACTCCCTGTCATCACTCTGGATAGAGAACTGCCTATCTTTTCCTCCCAGCCTAGGGGTTTAAACTTGCAGTTCATCTGCACCTCACTGTGTTTTCCACAGGTATGACCTGTGTTCAGCCCCTGTGGTTAAACTTTCTCCATGCACTACAACAGTGTGCCCTGGTCAACACTGACAGTGAAGTTTGATGTAATGCTGCTTACCTCAGCCTTCTGCAGCCTATTTCTCCACTGTCAGAGCATTAAGAGTGAATTAAATGGTTCTGTAATTTGACTTGATAACACCACCTCTGCAAATGGCGCAGCATTGAGGTCAAAATCTACAATTCAAATTTAAGTCCATGTAGCCAATTTTGCTGCTAGTGAAATTCGAGCTCATTGGGCTCTGGGATGTATCCCAGAACCCTCTGTTCTTTTTTTACTGCTCTTGATTTGCAACTATGCTGCATTTTCATGGTGGCAGGTAAGCAACACATAGCTCCTCCCCTGCCTGCAACTTCAGATAGTTTTTAATTCATCCCTCCTTCTGTGCCTCTCTGTACCTGCAGAAGAGAAAGATAGTATGGAAAGCTCTTCACTTTTTTTTTTTTTTTTTTTTAAAGAGAGAAAGGGCTTGGGGGACCAAGTATGTTGCATCATGACTGCCTCCCCACAAATCCCTGTTCCTAGTTGCACTGTAGGACAGCTACTCACAGTGCAACACAATTCAAGAAGTAATGATAACCAGTGGGAACTCAAGAGCCCAGAGCCATAAGCAGAATATGATCATTCTCCTATGGATCCTATAATCTGACATCTTAAAATCAAACTACAATCCTGCCCTCAGTGTAGACAAGCCTAGAATATCATTTAAAAACTAGCCTTCACAAAGCAAAATACATTTGATCCTTAAGGGAAAAGCATTACAGAGAAACAATATAAAAATACTTAACATTCCTAGACGAATGCTAAAAGCTTACCCATAAGCCTAAAGACTCTCTAGGAATGCAAAGTCTTTCCATGCTTTCTGTGAAGGTTACTCACTTGCTCTTGGACCCATGGTCCTGTTTGTTTGTTGAATCAGATAAAAAGGCCCCTGTGTTAATTCGAAGTCAGCTTTTTAAAACCCCTTTCTTTGTTAGTCTCTGGAAAACTCTGTTTGAACCAGAATAAACAAATTCCAAAGGGATAGCTGAATTAGTTCAGCAAAACAAACAAGGAGTCTTGGTTGCGCTTTAATTTATTAGTCTTTAAAAGTGCCAACAGAATAAACAAGTCACCCCAGAGGGTAGTATCTCACTGGAGATGTTTACAATTTCAGGGTCTAACCTTAATTATTCCACAAAATACATACTGCTTTTAGTTTCTAAAGGAGTTATGATAATTTTCCCCCTACAAGAGGGGCATACAATCCCTCATGCACAATGATATGTAAACCTTTCATAAACTTGATATGTTCCACCAAAGATACTGCACAAACTTATAATTTCTGTCACACTACCCCATCTCACAAATTCATAAAGAGCCAAGTTGCCTCCTGTATACCTTCAAGTACTTTTTTTTGTCCTGTTTCAGGGCCCAGTAGATGCCCAGTCCCTTTGGTAGAAAAAGGCTGTTCGTTTTTTTCTTGTCAAATTTTTGCCAGATATGCTCTATATTGCATTCGAAATCATTGACAGAAACCTCCAAATCACTCCATGTTAAAAAAGATAAAGCAGACTCAGTCCCAGCACAGAATGAAGAAGAAAAACAAAAATCTTCATATTTTGGTTGTGTCTTGGAACTGTAATAATATGTAACATGATATGGCCAATTATCTTCTCTCCTACCTCTTTCTGATGCTCATTCAAACAAGTCCTTGGGTTTCACAAGATAGAATTAACAATTAAGGAGCACATCCTGTTCTGTGGAATTTTGAACTAAATTCATTAAAAGAATCTACAAAATTCCAAAGGAAAAAGAAATAATATAGTAACATTGACACTAGTCCTATATCTAATACTTTCAAGGTCACTTCCTCAGAGACCACTGCAGTAAAGAAAAGTATAAAACCCAGATATGAGCAGCAAATACAGTAGCTAAACTGTGTCATTTTATATAGATCCCCACTATATGTAAACAGAATGAATTTGACAAATTGTTTTCTTAATATCAGCACAAGCAGTTAACTTGGCATTTTTTCAGTTCATCACTTTACCTTACAGAATTTATGTTACTGAACTGTGCGTGCGTGTTATGGAGGAGCTCCTATCTTAATCCTGGACTGATGAATGATCTTTGGTATGATTACCTCCAGCTAACCAGGTACTACAAAATTGCAATTTTAGTTGATTCTATCATCACCCTAGAATCTCAGCACCTCTTTCTTTGTCAGAATTTTAATGCAGATGGGGAAATAGGGCATGTTTAAAAGCTTTACTGCAGAGAAGATGATTACCTTCAAACAACTGACTGAAGTAGAATTTTACCCACCAGCAGGGTTTTCTTCTTCTTCTCTCTTTTACCTTCCATAGCAGAAGTAATAATTTGGAATATGTGGGAAAGTAATTAGAAATAGCTTTTTCCACCTACTGCATTAAATTGCTTAATTTTCTGACAGAAATGCATTGCCAGTGTTCACTAAGAAATGAGCAATGTGAGGAGTAAAGATCCACTGAAGAGTAAAGTATTAAAGAGAAATGATGAAGACGGAACAAAGCAAGATATTTATGTCGGAAAGAAAAGCTGTATGAAGAAAGAGCAAATGGGAAGGCGCTGTTATTACAGCCTTCAAATGTGTGGCTTGCAGATTGGTTTCCCTGCTTCCTTTGCATAGTAGAAGAAAGATTATACTGGAATATGGGAGAACATAATTGTACATGTGCCACAGTAAATTGAGGACTTGAGTCAAATGTCTGCCCATTCTAACAAATTTAAAAGAAGGAATTCACTCTGCAAACCATTTCAGGTAAACACATCCAACTAATTTTGCAGCATTTTAAAAGAACGTAGGCACAAAGAATAAGTCTCCCTCACTAATTCAGTTTGTTCTTTTAACTTGACTGAATTCATACATTTACTGTGAAATAATACAGATGTCACACATTACATCAATTATCTATTTCTTTGCTGAACACTGGTGCATAACCTCTGCCTTTTTTACACTCACATTGTCCCTATGTGTAATTCAACAATGGCAGCCCAAGTGGCAGATTATATGGAAGAAGGTGGAATTACTGCAAGTGACACTCCCCCGCCCCCGGCATAATTTTTCTTGCTATTCACATTATCATTCATTGATGTACCACCTCTGGAGCAAAACTCTCCACTGTTATTCCTTAGTCATCTTCATTTATATGAAACAGTTGGCTCTCTCCCTTCAAATACTCGTCAACATTTCCGGAAGATGTTTTAACAGGAACCCTGTCATCTGACATATCTAGAGAGGAAGGATGACTAGCTGTGAAAGATCTGACTCCCAACCACAACAAGACTCAAAGCACTGAAAACTGAAAAAAAAAATCCCTTAAGAGCATATGTTACCCTACTTGCAATAAAGTTTTTGTGACATCTTTTTAATTGCAGCCATATGAGACTTGCTTGTAAGCCAGAGGCACTAAGTATGAGAGAAAAGTCTCATGTGAAGCACTATGCATCCAGTTTTCAGACATACTTTCTAAATTGATGTGTTCCTTTGTAAAATAAAATAAAATAAAATAAAATAAAATAAAATAAAAAAGTTTTTTTTTCTTTTTCCCTCCTCACATCCAGTGCTACAAAGAGTGGCCATGTGAACACATAATTTCTCAATGTAAATAGACTTTAAAATATATCCCCAAGCAAGCATGTTAGGTCAAGAGGCACCGTTTGTAGAATGCAAAGTTGAAGAATGATTTAGTTTGATGGGAACAGAAAGATGGATTGTGGCATCCAGATTTTTAGACAAAGACAGCAGGACGTACCTTTCTCTGATATGTGGGAGCTAGCTATAATGGAAGTGAAACTGTTCCCCCTCCCGTATCCCCCTGTTGAGGAGTTTGACCTGAGGACCTTGATATGGAAGCATCATAGTGCCTGTTCCATACAGGCTTACACACACACAAGCACTTTATGTATATGTAGATGTAGATGTATGAACTCAATTCTAGAATGTAAACAAGATGATTATGCTGAAAATCTCCAAATATTATAAAGCACAGCTGATAAAATAAAATAAAATAAAGCCTGACTGGAAAATAATATTCACATGGCATAAAATTATTATATATCATCATAATAATGATGGTCTGCTACATGTGAAAGTAATGTCAGAGTTGTCACTAGCATGAAAAAAGCAATGGTTTAGATATTTCTATTCCATTCTTAGGCATCTTGTGTTCGCTAATATTGCTGCAAATTCCTGTTGAAAGGTTGCTGAATACTCTTATTTCCTGATAGTTCTCTGCACTAGTCCATCACTTGAATACTCTAGCCCAGTCAGAATTTCAACCAGATCCAGGACTCAACACAGAAAGAGAAAGGTGATTCTAGAATCTAAAATGTTTCTTCATTCCACCAATCCTTGGCCCTACTAGAAGGGTCATTTCAGTAAGAGGATAAATATACTTGCAGAAATGGTCTCCATGGCACTGGCCAAGTTGTAACAGCATATACAGTCACCTAGCAGTACAGAATCTCTCCTTCCTTACCCACGCTCAATTTATCACTACCAGAAATACCATCACATCACAGATCACAAACAAAATTCTTTTCTTGTAGACATATTAGCTGTGCAGCACATCTTCCCATGCATTATTACTTTCTAGCAAGAATACTAAACCTTGCTTTGAAATTTGCTTTCTAGAAGTAAGAGTGTCAATAAACTAGATCATTGGTCTTCAAACTTTTATTCTTGGGACCCAGTAGAAATAAACTAATTTATGTCCATGACACAGCAATTACATGTTTGAGCAACATATCCCAATCTTTTGGCAGCAACAGTAAGAGGTGCTGCGGCCCAGTGCTTTAAGGTCTGTGAGCCAGTACTGGGTCTTGACCCAAAGTGTGAAAACCACTGAACCAGATCACTGAAATGTCACAGAAAGTGAAAATAAAGGACATGATCAGAAGAGAAATGAATTATTTTAAACAGCTGAGTTTTTTTGAATGTTATTTACCCAGCTCTTTTCCTTTTTCTTCCAGAACTGCCTCACATTCTTCTGCATAAATTGCACCAAAGTCTATGGGTGATGCACCCAAAGGCAGATTTGAGGCATTTCTGTTACTTAAAAAATGTCTTACTGAAAAATGCTTTAGTACTAGTGAATTAGGGTAAGTTACTGTGAGTATTAATAAATTTCCCTCTTTTTTATTTAACTTCTGAACATTGCATCTCTTCCATGTTCTGAAAACAACAGCTATGCTCATTTGTTTTCTTTTACAGAATCCAAAACTTTCCAACTGGGAAACAAGGGCGTTTCACAAGGTTTCTTTATCCTGCCTGTACATAATGGAAACATGGCCTAAAGAATCAAACAGATTAAACTAGTCTTAATGAGTTTAGTTTTGAATTGAGTTAATTGTTAGCTTTCAGGCTAATAAGTTGTTTAAACAACAGGGTCTTAGTTTTCAAATGAGCAAAAAACCCCCACTCCATAGCATATTATTGGCAAAACTCTGATAGGTGTGCAAAGACGCACACAGAAAGTCACTCCTCAACCCACGACTAACTGTGAAAGTTGGCCATGATTATTTGGCCTCTTCCAGCTCCCACAAACAACTTAAACCATACTAATAAATCATAGGCACACACTTCTCCACTGAGAAAAGAACTATCTCTGTCCAAACATTTTTCAAATGTATTATGATGCTCATGGGGAATGGGTGCAAGTTTGCTCTTCATCACCAAACACTTCCAATCTCTGACATCTGCCCTGTGGTAGCAACCTAAAATCAGCTATTAGTACTGCTGCAGATATCTACATCTCAGATTGCATTGTGGGTCCTCTTCTCAGCAATGCTCCCAGTAATTATATCAATCTAGAGCAGAGGTGGGCAAACCACAGCTCACGAGTCACATGTGGCTTTTTTTTATACTATATATACTCTCATGTAAGCCGAGAAATTTATTCCATGAAATCCCCTTTGAAAATCATTCAGCTTATGTGCGGTTCAAGGCTGAAGAGAGTAAGACGGCAAGTGGACATAGTCTTCCGGCTGGCGGGGAGAAGCTCCAACCCAAGCTGGGAGTTATTAAACTGCATGCTCAGGACAGGAGCCCCAGCACATATCATGGCCACCAGAATGACCAGGTAAGTGGGCCCTAGATGGGGGTGGTTGGGGTGGTGACAGGGTGGGGGGGTAGGGAAGGGACCAAAGGAGTGTGGGGAGTTGGTGGCAGGGTGGGGGGGATTGGAGGAAGGACTGGAGGAGCATGGGGACTTGGTGGCAGGGACTTGGATGCATCCCTAGATGCCACAGTTAGGGAGCAAGAGTGTTACCGGCTCACAGCTTCTGCTGCTTATGTGAAGCAGCAGGAACTGGCTCCAGCTTTGAGCCTGTTTTTGAACCTCAGCTCATATGCGGGTCCTGCATTTTTTCAGGTTTCTGGGGTTAATAACCGAGGGTCAGCCTATACATAGAACAGCTTATATTTGAGTATCTACAATAGTTAAAGTGGAGCCCCTGGAACCCTTCCATCCACCCTCCTCTTCTAAACTTTGTGGGGGAGAGAGCTCGGGATCTGTGCCAGGGTGGTGGTGCTAGAGGCTCCTGCCCAACAGGAATGGGAACCGCAGGGGTTCAGCCACATGGGACACACCGACTGGTGTTTGGGGATTCAAATGATGTGCCCTAGAAGGCTGAAGCCCCAAGTCCTAACAGGTATCCCCTGAAGGCAAAAGTCACAGGCCCCATCCCATCACCTTACTGCAGCGCTGAAGCCTGAAACTCCAGCAGTTGCACACTGGGAATCAAAGTTCTGAAAATTGTCTATGCAGCTCAAAGTGTCAATAAGTGTGGCCACCCTGATGTAGAGTTTTCTGCTTTTCTTTTCTTCATATTACTTCCCTATCCCTGGCACTTCCTACTTTCTTTCTGTAACAACTTTCACCACCTTCCTTCTTCCCCATCTTCTCCTTCAACCACTTCTTGTCTCAACTTCTCCTCTCTAATTTTTGTTTGTTTGTTTGTTTCATCTTGCTGAGTACGATGGTTTCTGTGATGCCGGCAGACCAGGTAGCAGCTCAAGCCAAGATCTCCATGTCTCAACTGAACACTAACAAATACATAGCTGGAATCAGCCTGGCTCATCTATATGTTAACACAGTTAAAATAGGTATTAGGGTTAAAAGAATGTGTTTAGATCTCGTTGAATGTTTTATGAGTTACTGCATGCATTAATCTCATTTATAACATCCGTATTGCATATTGCAAGGTAATATTTAAGCATTTGTGTCATGAGGCTCTGTGGCTGTGTAAATCATAAGACAAGGGGGAAACTGTTGCAAAGGGGTAGCCATGTGAGTTTAATTCAGCAAAATAAGCAAGGAGTCCAGTGGCACTTCAAAGACTAACAAAATAAATGCATCACAGCAGATGGACTACTGTGTAACATTGAAGAGGGCAAAAGCTTTTGTTTCACACCTCCACCCCACCCATGAAGATGAGCCATGGAATTGAATTAGTCCCCTCAGTTGATTTTGCAGCTCAGGGCACATGGCAGGAAGGAAATAAAAGTCCTAACAAGAAGGAAATGGATTTCCATGATCAGTGGCATCTTGGGGGTAAGATTTTCTAGGCATACACAAGCACTGAGGCATTTAGATCATGTTAGTCCTTTAAAAAACAAATAGAGCTCGTGTATTATAGCTGTTGTATTACCTTTAGAAACTTAAGATTGTACGTCATTTTGTGCATATATGTTTACCTGCTTTAATCTTGTAAATAACTCTCTAGCTTCTTTTTCCTATTTAATAAATCCATAGATAGTTTATTAGAGAATTGGCTATAGCACTGTCTTTGGCATGAGTTCTAAAATGCAATTATCTGGGATAAGTTGCTGGTCCTGTGGGACTGGGCGTAACCTGAATATTGCTATGATTCTTGATGTAAGGGACCATGTATCATAAAGACAGACTCCCCAGGTGGCAGGAGAGATTGTATCCAGGGGAGACTGTCTGGAACTCCAGCCTGATGAGGTGATTTCACTTGAATATTTGCTGGTGATATCTAAGTATAGAACTCACAGGTTTGGGGTTTCTACCCAGGATTCCTAACAATCTGCCCTAGGGTTGGACCTCAAGTGCTTGAGTCACACAAACAGTACTGGAGCCTAATGTGAGCAGCTTCCCATCACTTTTCAGTCTGCTTTTTTAACATTGCAATTTCACTTAAGCGTGAGTTCTTATTCATGCACAGTACCCTATAGTTAAAGGAGAATGGAAACTGGCTTATAGTTACTTCTGCTGGCAGTTTGGCTATTGCAAAAAACCTTCACAACAAATCATTACCCAGATTAAAGTCATCTGGATCCCTTTCTTCAATGGAAGAACTCATCTGGAACCACCAAAAAAAATCAGACAATTTTTCATAAACTTTTTAGGGCACCCATTGCAGTACCTGGGCTTTTTGTTACAATATCATTTGATGATGAATCTAAAACATTTTTTTCCATTTTGCAACACATCTATCAAAACTGGACAGAATTGCCAAGGTTTCCTCTTGAATTTTAGGTTTACAAGAATACCAAAGTTAAAGTAACACTAAGTGATAATGAAAACATCAAGAACAGAACATGCAACATGTGTCAACACAAACTTGGGGAAACCAAAATCTACAGATTCCATATGGCTCTAGCTCACACATTACCAGGGTCAAAAATGACCTAATGATATGACAGATACTGCACCAATGGCTTAAAATACATTTCAGTATGTTGTGACTTATCTTGTGATGGACGCATTTTTGGTTTCAGCAAAATGATATCTTTAGCACTCTCCAGTTAGCAACATCTTTCATCAGATTTTCATAACTGTCTCAACTCCTTATGTGTGTCTGTCTCCAGCCTTACCCTCTTCTCTTATTTAAGTTTAAGGAAAAATCAATTATTATTGCTTCTGTGACAGCTATGACAACTTTTTCAATAGGTTTGGGGGGGAAAATACAACATAATGTTAAATACAAAGTCTCTGTCTTATGGTGGGTCAGGATTATACATACCTTTCTAGGAGCAAGATATGATGTAAGACCTGGGAGTTCAAAGATCTATACTGAAAAGTTGCCAGAGAATCATAGAATCATAGAATCATAGGGTTGGAAGGGACCCCACAAGGTCATCTAGTCCAACCCCCTGCCAAAAAAAGCAGGACCACTCCCATTAGATCATCCCAGTCAGTGTTTTGTCCAGCTGGGACTTGAACACCTCCAGAGATGGAGATTCCACCACCTCCCTAGGCAGCTTATTCCAATGCTTCACCACTCGCCTAGTAAGGAAGTTTTTCCTAATATCCAGCCTGGACCGCCCCAGCTGTAATGGATGTTCAGAGCAATACATGTGAAATGGATTTCCTGCTGAGTTCCCTAGGGAAAGGTTAAATACCCAAACTCCCGTCATGCAAAATCTTAGCATTTGGAAGCCATGCCCTGAGAAAAGAGTAGTCGTCTCATCACATCTATCACTGAAAGCCAAGATCAAATGCTCAAACTCTATAAAGAGATGACTGCTGCGTCGAGCCTGGGTTCTGGTTCTGAATCTGAGAGAGTTATGAACTTCCAAACACTGGGAAAACAGCTGAAGATTTTTAAAGACTAACATCTACCAAAGCCTGAGACTAGCGTTAGAGTGGTCTCTGATGAGCTTGTTAGTAGCATGTTGTTGCTTTTATTATTAATGTTTTTTTTTCCTGCAAAGGTTTTACTTTATGAATAAATGTGCATTCTTATATGAGTGGCATGGTAACTTACAGCTGCAAGCAATATACTGGTTAGAGCCTCTGGAAAGAAAGCAAAGCACAGACACTTTTTAAGCAGTGTGGCTTGTTAGGAATATGGCAGTGTAGACAGGGAACTGTGCAGCCTGGAATACTTCATTTAGGAGTGCAAGAAAGGAGGGTCTCAGCTCAAGAGAAGTGATGGCTGGGAGCTGTAAGCCTTTAATATGCTGCTCTTTGTTGAACAACAAGGGGGAATACAGGTGCAATTGCTCTGAATTGTGAAAGCTTGCATTCTAGTAGCATCCAAAAATATATTACCTGCTGTACAAACATATAAAAGACATCAGAGGAAAAAAAATGACAGTGCTGTATTGCTAGTATGTCTCTGTGTAAGCTTGAAAGCTTGTCTCTTTTACCCACAGAACCAGGTTCCATAAAACAGTGGTTCTCAACCACTATGTCAGGGCACTTTACTTTTACTAAGATCCAAAGGGGTAGCTGTGTTAATCTAGTTTGATGGGCTATTACAGTGTGATATGCTGTTACAGTGTGACCTGTTCCCACGATTTACACTTCCCTGCATTTATTCCCCCCCCCCTTCTGTAATTTCTCTTTATCTTCAAAGCATCTGGTGAAGTGGGATTTTCTCCCATGAAAGCTCATGTGATAAATAAATCTATTACTTTTACTGTGTCACCACCACACAGCAATGGGTACGTCACAGAAAGCTGAAGAGATGGCTGGAATAAGTCTGGGAAGTAGGGGTGGGGGTAGGCTGGTGTGTCCTGTAGATGTGGTGTGTCCTGCAGGCTGGTGTGTTCAGTAAAAGATATTACCTCACCCACCTTGTCGCTCCATTTTCATAATAATATTCATGGTAGCCAACTGATGACAAAACCTCAGAGTCACAAGAGTTTTGAAGAATATGGTCTTACTTAAAATAGACTATAATGAAAGTTCAATTAGAACTTCTGCCTTGATGGCTATTGGAAAGGCCTAACTGATAATGGCTTGGTTAGAGGACTAAATGGGCTACTGAGTTTGTTAACAGCTATTACAAATGATTCCCATCCATTGAGTTGTGCTCATAACTCACCTATGTGTTTTATTATGAGTATCTTGATTCTCCCTCCACCATGTCATTATCCTGTTTGCAGCATTCAGACAGGGCCGGTCCAGCCATAGAGGCGACCTATGAAGCTGCCTAGGGCACCATCCAGCAGAGGGCGCCAAGGGCTGTGCTGGGACTGGCGCCAGCAAGCCTCCCACCCTGCTCTGCCTGCATCGTGCTGCGGGTGGGGAGCCAGTCTCGGCCAGCGGAGCGGTGCTGCCAGTAGCATCGAGTCACAGGTGTGGAGCCAGTCCCAGCAGCAACTTGGCCAGGCTTGGCAGGGGAGTGTGAGGAAGAAGGGTGCCAAAAAAGACTTGGGCTGGCCCTGCATTCAGTCCCATGTTACATCTTGATTTAACTTTGATGGCAAGCACTTCTTGTCAGAGACCATATCTCTCCACATACTTGTGGAATATCTAGAATAATGGGTCTGTTTTGTGTTATATGATTTCTTGTACAAGATTGTCCCAATGTGCAAATCCTTTTTAAAAAAAAACTTCTATAGTCACTTCTCTTAACTGTGAGTATTTTCAAGTTCTTGCTATGGATTCTCCAGTTCACAGAACAGACACAAAACATCAAAAGAATGTAAATCTACAATCATAGATATTATAATCCACTGGGATGGGGGAAGCACTGCCATTCAAATTATGTCTGGCACTGAAGCTGAGTAGATAAAATAGTAACTCTTTAATCAGGAGTCTGAGAGGCTTTAGGTTAAATGTAGCAGTTACATGAAGAAGGATCCTTTTTACATCATTCTGTTATACATACAGGTCAATGGTCACAGTGAAATCAATATGCAAAGGGTGACCCATAACCTTCAGACACACTATTTAAACAGCAGCTCAGACAAGCAAACCACTTAGAGGACTGTTGGAAGACCAATAAGCACGCTGAGGGTTACTCAGTTTTTTGAGATTTGATGCAATAAAACGGGTGGCCAAACTATGGCTTATGTGCCCCATGTACCTTTTTTACAGTTACAGTGTGGCTCATGGAACCGCCTAGGTCTTCCTTCCCTCCCCTTTTTCCCTACCAGAAGGCAGGAGCACCGGTGGGAGAGAAGCTCCAAGCTTCTCCTCTGCAGCAGAGTGGTGGAGCTAAAGGATTCTGCCCAGCAGGGTCTTGGGTATTCAGTAAGTTTGGCCACCCTTGCCATAAAACATCAGCAAAACCTCCAATAACACAAAAAACAAAGAAGAACTAGGAATCTAACACAGTACAACATGGTTAGTCATTTATTAATAATATCTCTAACAGATTTTATACCATTTCCTAATTCCTAAACCTACAAAAACTTGGGCCCCTGATTTACACTATTCCTCTAGTTTGATGCTGCTCCTACTCCAGTCTTTCAATGGCAAAAACGGGGTAATGTATCAGCAAACAGGACCTCATAGGTTTTCACATTAAGTCGCATACAATCTCCTTCTCCAGATGGCAGTATTTCTGAAATTTGTTTCAAAACAATATTAAGAGCCCTAAGACTGGTTGGTGCTGAAGGGGAAGTGAAAGTGATCTTTCCTATGAATGATGCTGTACGATGATTCTACGCTGTTCCATTGTATATAAGTAAAAGTGATTGGATATTTAAAATAAATTTCCTAAGAAAGCTAAATTACACAGAAATAGAAATATTCATGCAAAGCGTATTTCTGGGCTACATTTTAAACTCCTCTTGATTATGGAAATAACATAGCTGAAAAGCTTCAAGGAAGAAGCAAAGTGCAAAACTGTGTATTTAAATGAAAATAGATTTAAACACATGAAATACTGGAATTGTTATCATTCAGCATCGTGGAGGTGTAATAATATTTTATAAAGGCTTCACAGCACAGAGTCTCTTGTAAAGGAACAATCCATCTCTGGTGCATTGTAATTCTTAGCTCTTAAACAGCAAATGTACAAGTACAGTATTTTCCCTTTGTCTAGTTACTATTGCAAGCACAAAGAAAGAACACAGGTAACTCCAGCTTCATGATCTGATCAGTATGAACCCTTTGTTTTTTCATCTTTTCTTAACACCTTCACTATAGGTGTTAGACGTGGTTCAGCAGTGATAGCAAACACTTTCAAATAAATGAGAAGGCTGAACAGGCTAGATCCTGCACAAAGGGATGGATGGTGCTTCCTAAATATCCTGTACCAAGTTTATATGGGTATGTCTACACTTACAATTTAGTCTGAATTAATGAGGATTAATTAAACTAAATTAATGTATGGCTACACTGGCTTTTATTATGTCAAACTAAGGAATTCCTTAGTTCGAAGTAATGAATCCTTACTTTGAAGTTAGAAAACCTCGCTTAATTCTGAAGTAACAGTTAATTCAAACTTCTCAGTTTGAATTAACCTAATGGAGTCACGTTAATTCAAACTAACCATTACTTCAAATTAATGAGGTTTGACCTTCTTCCTCCCAAGATGCCTTCCTCTTTCTATTTATTGGGTGGAAAACGTGGCCTTCTTGGGGGCCATATTGCCACACTTCCCATGGTGTCCCCTTCCTAAATCGAACTAGCAAGTCCTGTCCATGGATGTGCTAGTTTGATTTGGATTTATAGTGGGGACAGGTTAGTTCGAATTAACCATTATTAGTTCAAATTAATTAATTCAAACTAACTTCTTCAGTGTAGACATAGCCTATCTGACTGCAAAAACAATACATTGTCTTCAGGTACTAGAAAGCGCAGTCAACTGCCTCCTTCATGGTTTTGGCCACCATGAACACATCAGGTTCATGTTGCAGTCCCTTCCCAGTGCTAGTTTAAAACTTGGCCATAATCTTTGAAACGATGAATAAATAGATCAATCCCTAGCTTTAGGTCAACTGTTAATCCACAAACTGCCAAGACAGCTGCACTACTCTGAAAATGTGGCTGACAAAGCCAGGGAGAAAGTACATTGGAGAAGGAAACAAAGCATTCTTGGTTGTGGAGGTCTGCCTTGGAGCAGACTTCCAAAGGAGATCAGGCAAAGCAAGATGAAAAATTTGAAAAACTAAAACAAATAACTGAAAAAAACCAGACATAACCCATAACCCTTCAAACATAGGTGTAAATCTACAAAACAAAACAAAACAACTCTATCCCAAGTAGTGATTTTATATCCTGAAAAAGAAGATGAGGCAGAGACTCTAAGATGTCCACAAGGGATTTTCCAATCTGTAAATGATTTTACAAGGAAGGCACTCAGATACCATAATTAGGGAAAGCAGCATAAAGTCCCAAGGTAGACAGAAACATTGAAAGGACTACACTTCTTATACAGCAGTTGTTCTTCATAGAAAACAAATAGTAAGAGATATTTGAAAACTATTATATATATAAAAAATAAATCAACCTCAGAATAAGCTCTGCTGATACAAAATTGAACAGTGAATATGGATGTTATTTTCTACAAATCTATCAGATGAATTTAGCTTAATTTAACTGAAAAGTACAATATGTACATCCATCACTATAGTCAAAAAGTAAGATCATGTTTTTAAACACTTTCTTACATTTAGGAACCCTTTTACCTCCAGATTTCAAAGATTTTAAACTATTTACTACTATGTTAAAGTACACACACACAACTGTGTTAAACTATATAGTACTATGTTATTCATTTTAGACTTTAGGCAGTTATTCAATAACAGCAAAACATTTATTTATATCACATTCCCTATACCAAAGAAAAATATAACTAAGATACAACTAGATATCATCTTCTGATAAACAGCCTCTCCAAACAATATAGAGCCAATTAGACAAAACAAATCTCATGAGGCTCATGGGACAAAAGAAATCTAATAATGTTCACAAAGACAAGTGCAAAGTCCTGCACTTAGGACAGAAAAATCTCATGTACTGTTAAGTAGTAGCTCTGTAGAAAAGGACCCAAGGGTTATGGTGGAGAGGAAGCTGGATATCACCAGTGTGGTCTTGTTGCCAAAAAGGCCAACATCATATTGAGCTGCATCAGTAGGAGCGTTGCCAGCAGACTGAGGGGTGCGATTATCCCCCTCTAATTAGCACTGCTCTGAGTACCATCACCACCTGTAAGCCCAACATATTCCTTGCTAAGTATTGTAAGAAGTCACTGAAAACTTGGAAACAAAAATGAAATAATTTTATTATAGAGAAAACCTCAATTTTCAACAAGAGGTTCTATGGATATTGTAAGTTTCTAACTTAGAATAGCAGACAGCATGCGTTATTTTGAATGTACACTAACAGTAGTGGAGCACCTTAATATAAGCAAACAGTTTTTCATGGTCAATAAATCTGAGCATATCTATTTTCCACTCTAACTCGTTCACCCAGAAGCACTGAGCTCTGACAGAGGGTAGGCATGTCATATCCATGTCACCCTTCCACATTAAGAGAAATAAGAAACAAGCCCTATGTCAGCATGAAATTGTCATGCAAAACCATGCAGTTAAAAAAAAAAAAAAACAGCTTTGTGAACCCATTTCCAATGTAGAAATAGATAAATAGATATGAGAATGAAGAATCATGCACTGTTATCACAGATCCTCAGAGGTGTAAGTCACTGAAATCAATGGTGTTGCCTGATTTACAGCAGCTGGGAGTCTGACCCTCTATAACAAGATAATGGGGACTTTATTAAATGTTATGTATGGCACCTGGAAATTACTCTAATAGTGAAAATGTTGCTAAGCAGGATAGGAAATATAATAGCCATTGAGGTCAAATTGATCAACATGCACACACATAAGAGCAGAAAGTGGTCTTTTGAATATTTGGTAAGATGCAAGTACATAGAATATATGACTATATTCCTTCCTCTGTAGCAAAAGAGAAGTGAAGAATGGTGACTTATTCAAGTTGCTGAACTCTCAAATTATTGGAAAGCCCCTGGGTACATAAGACTTCTCTGCAGGGTCTTGCAATACTGAAAAACAAGCAAGCACCCTGAAATAACTTACTACAGCCTGGATAAACAACTTGATCGCTGGCACAGACTAATAAGACTTACAGTAGTAGGACATCTACTGGGTACTCTCAAATACACACATGTAGAGACATCAGAAAAGATAGAGCAAAATTCTGAAGACTAACATAATTAGATTAATTAGATATATATTACAGGATTTAAAAACAAAACATTATGTGGAAAATTTGTAAGACATATTTCAAGTTGATTCAAATGCTTTTTTGCAGTATAAAACTATAATTGATCAGACGACTAGAAAGCCAGTTGATCAATCATAATAATCTGGATATCCTGAAACGATGAAGATAGAAATTGTAAGGTGGTTCTATTCATGTGCATTTAATTATCCTGAGGGCTCATATTCCTTTCACTTCTCCTTGAGAATAAATTCACAGTACACACACCTTTCAGTAAGTGGCTTATCCATCAATATTTTAAAACTTTAGCACTCTTATCCACATTCCACTTTAAAACTGCAGTAAATTAGACAAGAGTTCTTTAGATGTCTCTAAATGGCTATAATTAAATCTTCACTTTACAGCAACGCCATCCACACCAAGGACAAATTCAACATGATAAGAAGTGTAGAAGAGGAGAATTATAAAAAAAACCCTGTGACTTGGAATAGATCCATGTGTAAAGGGCATGTATCAGCAGTTCAATGATTTCTATAGCAGTACTGGAAAAACACTGAGGATGGAGAGAGTAAATAACTCTCCTTTCCACCCAAAAACTAGTATTGATCTTATAACTATTACCTGGGATATCCATTAATTGTTAAACTCTGTGTGAAATCAAATATGATATTTACACACTTTGGTGGCTCTAATCTACCCAGTTAGTAAGGAGACACAAAAATGATAAATGAATAGGAAAAACGTGAACCAATTCATCGCTTGAGAAGACCAGATGAAGACATGGATTGCTGAAAGTGTAAAAAAGTATATTCTGACTGTGAGGTAGAGAAATAGAATCTTAGAAAATGGTTTGAATAACTGGCAATCTTCTAAGACAGCTTCTTCTAGAGAAACTTTCTGAAAAAGAGCATAGTATACCCAGATCCAGTTTTCACAAAAATGTTACATCCAAGTGGCTTTTTTTTACACCTGTCATTAAATCCATACTTTTAGCTGTATCACATTTTCTATGTTTAAAAGATTTTAGTTCTTGTTCCCCACCTGATAGTACTGGAAATCAAAACCATCGAACAGCATAGCATAGGCAGTTCCTATGTATGCTTTTCCATGCTCTCCCAACAATGCACCTCAACCCTGTTCTGAATGTACCAACGCCATGAATGTGGGACGAAGTGAAATCTACTTTCTTGTTTTCTATACGGACATTGTGCTAAGAATAATGTCAGAACTAACAATTAGCTGCAATTTTGATGGGTTCAGTGATATCTTCCCTCTTAACATATTTCAAAAACAAAAAGTCAGTCAAAGTCAGCAGATGATAGTTACTTTAAGTAATTACTATCTAAAATTTCTGTTATCTCAAGCTGGTTATCTATGATAAAAGGCTATGAATCCTAATTGTTATGTACTTTTTGTATTAGCTGTTTTACAGTAGCACAAATGAGCTCCAACCAAAGTTCTGGCTCTATTATAGTCTATGAACTACATACATGTAGTAAGAGTTATTTCCCATCTTAAAGAACTTACAGTCCAAATGGACCAGACAGACAAAGAGTTTCAGAAAGAAAATATTATAGAGATCTGTGAGACAAAGAGATTAAGTGGTTCATCAAGAATCACACAGTAAAGCTGGGGAAAAGCTGAGAATTGAACACCCTTTCTGCCATTAAAAGAGTTAACTGCAACACCCTCCTTCCTAGGGATCATATCTGTACTGCAGAGGTATGAATGCATTTATTTAATTGCACACCACAGTAAACTTCTGTAAATATAAAAGGCCAAATCTAATCCATGTGTAAGTCAATGCAATTGATGGACTTCACCAGAGTTTTGCCTACTTTAAACAATCCTGACTTGGGTTCCAAATCAGTCCCACTTACTTTCAATGAAGTCTACCATTTTTCCTCAGCTAAAATTGTGGGGGCATAAATAGTGATGGTCCTGCACCTCTTGATAGCAGCAAAGGCAACTGCATAGTTCTCAAGGTGTCAGAAGAAGCATATACCATCTGACCATAGAGGATAGATGTAATAAACCTAGTAAAGCTATACCTCCTCAAATACCTGCTGCCAGAAACTCCCATTCTGTCTCTCTGCCCTACTCACAGTCCATCCTGCTCTGCCCTACACTCACTCTGCACCAGCCATGACTGGCCCCCTCCCCCAAGAGGCATGAATGGTGGGCTTCCAGGGAAGGGTCAACAAGGCATGGGTAGTCAGCTGGAGGTGGCCTCAGGTGAGGATCCCAAGATCCTCTCACCAAATGTGCCAGAGAATGATGTGCCTGGCCTTGGCAGGGGTTAGTGCTGGGTGCTGAGGGCCCCAGGCCACTTACTTGCCACGGAAGATGAGAACAACATCCTGCATGCTGGAGCTGGGGGCCGCTAGACCAAGCAGCAAAAGGAGGAATCCCAGCACAGAGTGCAGTCCGCTCCCCAGGTGGCTGCAGCAAGTGACCACTGGGAGTACAGTAGAGAATCACTGGGGCATAAATGCTTGCAAACGGTGCCAGAGGCAGTCATGGAAATGAGATGCTTCCAAAGCATCCTGGGTCTGGGACTGACTTTGGGGACTCTTTTTGGACCATGGGGAAGGAAAGGGACTGGACTGTCCTCAGCCTGAGCTACACCCCAGCTGCAGTGGAGCATTGCCTTCTCTGCTATCCCAAGAGAGATCCTGAAGTCTGTCCCTGACCCAGGGCACTTTGTGAGCACCCTGATTCTGTTCTGTGTTCCCAGCTCTCTTTTTCTGAAGCCAGACAGGGCTGTGCCCTGCACTGCTGTGTGTCAGAACACTGGGGCCACCTGGAACGGAGTGGACGCTGCACCACTCCCAGAGCTGCTTGGCCTGGTGACCCTTGGGTCAAGCGTGCAAGACATATCTCTGGACCTGCAGCCAGCCAGTAGCCTGAAGCCTTTCAGGGCCCAGCAACAGCCCCTGCAAAGGCTAGGCACAAACTGGGTTCAGGGTGCACTTGGTGAGAGGGTCATTTTCATTGATTCAACTAAGAATTGATTTCTATCTGAATTCATTTCTCTTAGATTGGTGAGATACTGGGCATCTTGTACACAAAGGAAAAGGGGATTACTGAATTTTAAAGAAAGCTAATATTAGACTGTAGTAAGTGTTAGCCTATATGAGGGTTCATGCTATTTAAACACATTTATTTATTAGATTGAGATTTCATAGTAAGAGGAAAAAAAGTAAACAAAAAGTATTTTGAGTTTAAAATACTGAAGCTATTTTGTATAAATATTTCTTATTACCTTGAAGCCAGGATGAAAACGGTGATTAAAAGCTTTCTGTGGGCTTGTTGTTTACATAGGTTTATAAGTGGAAATGCTAGAACAAATATCAAAAGACTGACACATTGTAAGGTCAGAAGGGACCATTACGATAATCTTCTAATCTGACTTTCTGCACAACACAGGCCACAGAACTTCATCCATTCATTCCTATAATAGACCACTAACCTAGGACTGAGTTATTGAAGTCCTCAAATAATGACATAAATACTTCAAGGTACAGAAAATCCACCATTAATGACCCATTGTACAGAGGAACGTGACACCCCACCCCAACTTCTGCCAACCTGCCCCGGGGGAAATTCCCTCTCAATCCCTCTGCTCCTCATGCAGTTCCTGGGGTTCTTCACCCCCTCTCTGAGCCATTTGGGATGGGGGCAGCAGTGGAGACACCTTCTCTTTCTTGTAGGCTAGGGTAAGCAGCTGCAGAGGTTTGTTACCCTCTGCCCATTTCTAGACTAGATGTAATGCGGAGTGGGAGAAACCAAGGAAGAGTGCTGTTGCTCAGAGGAAGGTTGAGAGTGGAGACAGACTGAGTTGCTAAGCTATTTCTAATGCCTCATTTCTTGTAATAATTGTGTTGAACTCTGAGGAAAGGTGGGAAGAGAGCACTCTGTTTGCCTCTCCTGCAGCTCTGATTGGCTGTTTTTCCTCAGGAACTTGGTAGGAGAAAAGGCAGCCAACAGAATGGATGATTTTCCCCTAGCCTAGGTTGACATTTGTGAGCATGTTGGAGTTTTGTCATGATTATGAAACTGAGTCCAGCCATGACTGAAATCCATGAATCACAGGGGAGGGAGACTCAGAACTTATTCTTAGGATTAGAAAGTAAAAATTATAAAAAGTTCTAAGTCACCAGCTTCTGTAAATTGCTAATGCTCCTGTGGCTTTTTAATGGAATTACACTGATTTAAAACAACTAAGGATAAGGTCCATACACACTGAAACCTTCAACTTCTCTTTTTAGAATATATTCAAACCTGGCCATTTCTGAAAGTGGGGACATGTCAAATATAAAGATGTTTTGAAAGCTATATACAAACTGTTTTATGCATATATCAGTAGTGCCTCTTTTGTTCAAGGAAAAATTCTGAAAATATAAGTATGCTTCTAAATATTTATATCACAGAGAATTTCCGTACAAAATCTACATTAATCTAGTGGTCATGTGGTCCAAATTCAATTCATGAAGGTAAAAATATTATTGTGTGTACACTAATCCATACAATAATGATTTTACCTTATTGAATGGATTTTTGTGCATTCACTGTCCTGCATTCTCTCACTTAGAAAACCATAAATTATATGCATTCTTTGCCATCAGAATAGAAAACTTTCATTCAACTGGTAAGCATAATTATGATAGAAAAATTCATCTTTATTCTGAATGATCATAGATTCAGAACAGAGTCAAATGTCAAAGAATTAAATCCATTGATGATACACCCACTGTTGATAACATGAAGAAGGATGTTGCTTTTCTGATACATACATTATTGTTAGAAATTAGATAACAGTGAATAACCAAGCCGCCTTCTGCAGTACCTCAGAAATCATTTAATAAGATATTCCTATCTGATGTTTCCTGTGCAAACTGTGCACTCCAGAATGAAAGTAGAACGACATACAGAATCAATGCTGACTTCAGGAATAACAGGTTTGGTATGAAAAGGCTCTTGTTTTCTCCACCTAGATATCTAGTTAGTGTAATTAGTCTTCATTCAGGACTCCGATGATAGAGATGAACATGTACTAGCATTTGGTATTGGTCTACTCCTGTGAATGAGATAATGTATTTCTATAAAGTTCCCCACCACCATTTACAGACCCTGGTGCTCAGTTGGAAGTGAAAGAAGATGACCAAGCACATAATCAGTAGGCTAGTCTACTACAAACCTACAAACCACATGTCCATACTTTCCCCCTACTAAGGGTTGTCATAGCTCCTAAGGGCCTTTAAATTCCAGTTGCTGTTGGTGGAAGAGATCTTCAGACTACTCTGTAATCATCCCCAAAAATTATTTTAAGCCTAAATAAACTTAAAATTATTCCTATGGATTTAAATGCATCTAAAAGGAGAGTCAGTTTCTGCCCATTTAGTTTCTTAAACAGGCATATGCAATTTGTGCTCAGAGGCTATGACTGAAGGTCAATGAAAGTTCTGCCATCAATGTCAGCAGAACCTTGATCAGCCCATAAAAGCCCTGTGCTGAAACAAGCCTGTGAAGGGGATTACTACTGTAGGAATGTTTTTTCTGCTTCTGTTAAGGAGAGAAGCTAGTGGGAATGGGTGCTGTACCACTCCAATTCTCCCTGAAAATTTCTGCATTGAGGGGGATGTATAAGAACTTGCCTGGCCAAGCAATAGAAGGGAGATTGCTCTCTGTTTATTTCTAAAGTAATCTCCCTTTCCTCACCTACTGCTAGTGTTTTTATTTTATTTTATTTTTGAGGGATTTTTTTTCATGGTATGAACTGTTTTGCATAGTCCCTCCTTTGCTGGCTCAAACTGACTCTCCTCTGTCCAACTTAAATTAACCCAGCCCATCAACTTAATACAAAGTATGTAATTTACTCCTTACTTCAGAGTTTTAAGTCCTCTTTCTGGATTTGTCTCCTTTATTGGTTCCAGCTGTGGATGTGTGGCTCTGTGACTGGCAGTTCTGGCAGCTGTGTGTGAATATAATCAGCCTAGTTCCATGTAAAATAAGAATGCTCTCCTCTTCTGCCTAAATGTGGTTGGTAAACCCCATTACAAAGAGTTAAAGAAAACTAGAAAATATAGTAGTCTATTGATCTCTAGGTGGACCGTACCAATCTCCTGAGGCTTGGCCATCATAAAGTTCCATATATCTTAAAAAAAACATCAGTAGAACCACTATGAGCCACTATTAGTAGAACTGAGCAGTTTATTCCAGCTCCATTTTTGATATGGCCTGTACCAACTTGACCACTAAACAAGATCAAGCAGCTCTTTGACACCTATGGCAGAGATTAGCAGACATGAAGACATGTGGCAGAGAAATGCAGAAGTGCATTTTCAGCAAAACTCAGTTCATAGCAGTATAATGCTCAGAAAAAGCTCCTTATTCCCACACAAACCTCAGTCCTCACAAACCTCCTTCTGGGAAATTTAATTGAACGTAAGAGCTTATATGGTGTATTTTGATGGCCATCAGACCTGAGTTATTTTGAACCAGAAAGATGAGCCATGAAGTTGGACTGATGTTTTTCCTGTCCTATAATTTTTTTAAACATTTTTTTGGTGGGGACTGGGGGGTGGGGGTTATAAAGACTTTGTCCCAAATCAGAAAGTGTAAGTCATAAATTGTTTTGCCAACTTAGGTGCCGGAGGGAAGAAAAAAAAAATATCAGGCTTGGGTTAGTTTGGATAATTTTGAAACATTTCATTAAAAAAAAACTTTTTATTTTACCAAAATTCATATAAATTTCAACAGAAACCCATTTCGAAGCAGAAAATCAGAATATTTTTATTTGGAAAATATTAAGTGTAATAATTCACCAATTTCCAAGCTATCTTTCCCAAAAGAATTAGAAATTAGGAAATTTGTCAAAACCAACCTTTTCCTGAAAAAAAGTTTGTTTTTTGTGAATTGTCATTTGCCAGTGCAAAAAGATTAATCAAAAAAATTTGCAACCTGCTCTGCTGAAGAGGTTCAAAATATGTGGTCTTTTCCCAGAAAGTGCTCTTCCACCTGCATTTTTATAGATAGACAATTCCAGTTTGAGCCCCGTGCTGATCAAAACTGTCGCAGTATGGCACAAGGAAAGAGACAGTATCTCATGTAAAACATTGTGGAAAATACCACTGATGAAATATCCTCATTCATAAGAAAAGGCACTAGTGAGAATGCAATGTTTCTAATTAGCCCAAGAAATAGCTTTGCTTCCTAAGCTTTCAGGCTAAATACATAATTTTTCCAAGTGTATTGGGAAGGCATGGACACATCTATAGAACAAAGAGGTTGGTCCAGAAAAAGTTTTTACATTAACTACCTTGTCTAGGTATCAGAATTGTTTTCCTGAAGAACATATACAGTTGTAACAGCATTCCAATTTCTTCATTACACACTTTTAAGTACCTGTCCACTAAAGACCCAGACTCCCATGATTCCACACAAGAAGGTTGACATATTATTCCCCAGTGTTCTAAACCTGACGTTGGTTTCTATTAAATCCTGCTAGATAGGCAGAACAATATTTGAAACAAGACTGTTTGAACTAAAATGTAATTGGACTCATTTAAAGTCTTATTACAATGAAATCTGACTTCTTTCTTGTAATTTGACTTGTAGAAACCTCTCAAAAACCATTACCTTTTGCCACAGGCTGTAAATTTAAATTCCACCCTAGGTAAGCATAATGAAAAAAGAAAGTTCTGATGTGGCTGGAGATCATATCAGCTTCAACCTGATTAATTATTTCCACAAGATCAATCAACAGCTTATTTAGATAACTGGAGGCATTCACTACTTAATTTGCTAGAGTAAAACAATGAGGGCAAGCATTTATCTGGCCAGTCAATAGTCAGATTAGTACTACAAATTCAACCACTGGATTTGAAAAGTGGTGGTGTAGAAAAGAAGAAATCAGAAAAACACACCAACTTTTCAGTTCTTAGTCCTTTTTCTGATTACATTTCAGTAAGTCCCCATCCTCACCTACTTCCCCAAAAAATCTGTTTCCTACAACCACCTCCTTGGGTCATTAAATATTTAAAAACAAAATTTAGAATCTTTGTATTAATGTATTTATATAATTTATGACCATCTAAAACAGATGCCATGATTGTAGCAGTAAACTGATATGAAATCTACATTGTGTGTCAAATTACTCAATTTGTACATGCACAAGAATAATTTGCAGCCACAAGATAGACATTAGTCCTCATAGATAATATTGCTCATTTCTGCAGTGGAAACATGGGCATATTAAATCAACAAAACATTGGCAATCTAAGTCAATATTAACATCAACGGCTGCTTGATAAACTGCCCTGTGCAGATGAATCATTGCTTTCATAATTAATCTACATGAACTATGAAGTGACCCAATCAGGAGATATACAGCTGTGTTCAGGCCACACTATCTGGTCCAGAGGTGATCTAGAAAAGTGAGAGTGTTTTGTAAGAGTGCCAGATAACTCCAGAATTCTGCAAAATGCACCTAAATGTTGATAAATGCCAGTATTTGTCTTGTTTGAAAATAAAGCTGCTGGTTTTTTTTCAAAGAAAAAAAATGTATGTAGAATATTCCCTCACCTCTTCTTTTCTAATTACTGAGCCAAATTAAACTCTTGTGCATTCCATCAGTGGAATTGCACCAGATGTAAATTCAGCCCATGATGTGTTCAATGGGAAAAACATTCATGCAGACATTTCTAGAAAACTAGAGAACTTCCTGTCTACTTAGCTTGCAATATTGACAGAATTATGCTGGCATGTGACTCCTGCCTTTTGGGAGACTGGTTTGGGACACTGGCACTCCAGAATGTGGCCCTACAGCCTGCTCTGCCACTTCTTCCAAGGCCCTGCCCATGCTCTATGCCCACCGGGCCCCAGCCAGAGTCCAGGGGAAAGCAACTGAAATTAAGAGGTCTAGAAAACATGACCTGTAAGAAAAGAATTTTTAAAAATGGGTTTGTTTATGCAGGGAAACATGGTAACAATCTTCAAGTACGTAAAAAGCTTTTATAAAGAAGAGGGTGACATGTTTCTTTATGCACTGAAGACATAACAAGAAGTAATGGGTTTAAATTGCAGCAAGGAATATTTAGGTTATACATTAGGAAAAACTTCCTAACTGTAGTTAAACATTGGAACAAATTACCTCAGAAGGTTGTGGAAATTCCATTATTGGAGATTTTTAAGAACAGGTTAGACAAACACATATCATGAATGGTCAAAATAATACTCCTGCCTCAGTGAAGAGGACTGGACTAGATGATTTATCAAGGCCCCTTCCAGTTCCAGAGTCAAGTAGTTTTTTTCTGGCTCTGGCTCCAAAGAAGCTACAAATGTTTGTCAGCTACACATCTTTTTTTCTCAAATGAAGAAGTAAATTTTTCTAGTACACAAGCATCAGCAAGGGTTATCAACCATGTTTTGTGCTTTTATAAAACAGAAACTTCTTGCAGAACACCTGGCATTTGCATTAGTATCCAGGCTGGACATCTAAAGCCAATGTTGCATGGCAAGGTTTCTATGTTTATTTTTGGGGACTATGATTTAGAGATAGTTGAAATGTGAATGATCAAACTCTTAGCTTTGTAAGTGGCCTACAGCAACTTCTCAATCAGGGGTCAGTAACTTTTGCCAACCTCCATGCCAGCCCCTCCTCCCCTATTCTCAGCAGGTGCCAGCAGCCTTCTTCAGCAGGGACCTGAAGGGGAGAGAAGCCACCCTGTGCATGGTTCCTGTGGCCCTGGGTCCCGCTGGAAGCAGGGCCAGCAGGGAAAAAAGCCACCACTTTTGCAGCAGTTGCAGCCCTTGGTGCTCCTGGGAGCAGGGCCAGTAGGGGAAAAGAGCTGTTGTGTGCATGCAGCTCGTGCACCCCAGACCACACTCAGGTGTGTGGCAAGAAGGAGGGAGCCGCTGCAGTGCTCACAGGCATAAAAAGCTGCCCAGTAGGGCTAGGAGCCCTGTGTGCTACTCTGATTGGACGTATGCCATCTTTGGCATGCATGCCAGATGTTGCCAACCCCTGCTCTAAATAATAGCATTCTCTTACAGAATAAATGAATATCCACTAGTATGAAACTCAGTTTAAGTGCCTAGTTCTGCAAACAGTCACCCCTATTCACAAGACTATTTTGGCTTGGTGTCCCACTATATATGCAGCATTAACTGTTTGCAAAATCAGGCTCATGACTTGGATGTTTCAGAAAGCATGATATTAGTAGTGATGGGTAAACTTACGTAGCTTCCAGGACTCAGTTCAAGTATGCATCTAACATATTCTTTCTTCCCATCCCACACAGTCCTCCCTCCCGCAACATGCCCTGTTTCCTGCTACCTGCTTTTGCGCTGTAGCATTACAAAGTGATAGCGCAAGTAAAGAAATCAGTGGTTGTGCAAGTATAAGAATCTGGACACACAAATATTTCATGGTGTCTGTATTTTCATGTATTCTGGAGATTTCCATTTCATATCAATAACATCCTGAATTTGATTTGATACAAACGAGAAAACAAATTATATAAGTATAGCCTGTAGTTGTGACTTGAGGAGAGTTTCTATTACAAAATATTGATCCATGAAGTGTGTTTATATTAAATAGTCTCTTCAAAATGCCTTAGAGCCAGTATAAGTGTGCCATATGGACAATGAGGACCTGGAACTGTAGGAAAGAACTTACTTTTGCAGCTCAAAACTTTTACTGAGTAACTCCATTTAATAAGAAGAGTGATTTATAGAGTCAGATGAATAAATATACAATTCTGGTGGTTTGATGGGAAACCTTTAAAAATTCCAAGTTTAAAAAAAACAATTAAATCACCCATATAATAGTATTCATGTGGTATTTATAGATGCAGCCATACTGGAATGAATTTACGGGGCAAAAGATTAAATTAACCAAAGCAAGACGGTATTGTCTGATCCTATCGAACCCATACTTGGGAACTAAATTACCGTGAAGTTAGGTGAATCAATACTGTGGTGATGAGGACTATATAAATAGCTAAATAAATAGACAAAACTAAAGATGGATAATAATAATACCTTATTTAATTTGCATAGCTAATTCTTTCCTGATGTGACTATTCATGTACATCACATCTGCATTTGCCAGAACTTTTCTTCTTCTCACTTGCTGCTTCTTTTTTAACATGGAACTGAGCTATTATGCCTAATTTTATTTTGTATTTTGTTTTACATGAAATAATAATCAATTAATTCTTGCACGGATGAAAAAGAGAAACTGAAATTTTAATAAAATGGCCACCAATAACAATGATGGGCCACTATTGCAATAAAATCAGCCACTAGACAAAGTCTCCTCAGTTTACTGAATACAGCAGAACATTTATATAGACAAAGTAACAGCACAATTTCTAATTTATTATGGAGGTAAATATGTATCTGTATCTATTAATGTACTGTAAGAGTAACGTAGAAGCAAAGAGCTATTAATGTATAAACTTCAAATTATGCTTCTGCCAAATAACATGAAACTCATATTGTTCTACGAAATTTACATTATAGCAGCAAGGAAATATTAATAATAGTAATCTTTAAAGCATCTGACAAAATGGGATTTTTTCCCATGAAAGCTCATGGAATAAATAAATTTGTTAGTCTTGAAGTGCCACAGGACTCCTTGTTCATTTTAATAATATTTTGTTAAGCAGATAATTTTAATGTTAGATATGCATAGACCACCTTAATCAGGGCATTTAGCAGCTTCTGAGGGTTTCAGTTTGAAACCTTAAACAATATTTTCATGACATTCTTGGATGTAAAAGGCTCTAGATGATTATAAGCACATAAGTATATGTCATAAATGGCCAGAAGTAACCTATGGACCTGTTAGACTCTATAACAAGTGACTATGAACTTATCACAACACTACTAATCATTTATTCACTCTTTATAAACTGCATATAAATGTACAGTTAATATGCAGTATACTGAATAGCGTTTGAATACTTAGTTTCCACAAAATATTCCAGATTCCTTGTCAAGTTCTTACATAGAAAGAAACGGTATACCTTGCTTTTTAACTCGGCTTTCAGTCACATGGCTTTTTCAATTACAGAGAGGCTAGATTGCAATTTTTTTATGTTTTTTTTTTTTTTTTTTTTGCAACCAGATACATAAAAATCCCACTCCCATCCACAGAAAGTCTATATAACATGGTGCTTAAAAGAATGAAGGTCACCAGCTTTCATTTGTTCCTCTACATTCGCTACCATGAGTGGAGCTGAACTATTGGTAATAACATTTTGCAAAGAGCTATAATATACATTGGACTTTAGATGAGTAAAGGAACAGCCTATTTTACACTATGCCAATGTCTCACTTTCCACTCCACACTAGAAACAGCTCACTGTGATTTTTTTAAAAAAAGATAGAAACACAACATATGGCCCTGTACAACAAAATGATGTAGTTCCATTAAGTAGCTTCAGGCATAAAGAACTGTACATTCTACATGGCATAACTCAATGGTTAAGGGCCCGCACACCTGCCAAGTAAAGAAAAAGAAAAGGAACAAAGTCATATTAGAAAATGGAAATGCAATTTAATCCCTTATGTTTCCATTTACTGATATGAAAATTTAAGCTATTACTACAAGGAAGTTGACATAAAATATGAGTTCATTTCAAGATCCTTCTCTTTTTCAGCCTAGCACGATTTTTGGTCCCTTAATGGTTCAACTGGTTCCACAGTCCCATGTGAAATGAAGTAAAGCTGTAGGACAATCCAGCCTATTCTTCTCACTGCAGCAGGTGCCAGCTTGTCACAGGCTGTCTAAACAAAGAACTGATTTAGACAAATGATCATTCTTCTCTTGTCTGTACAGTCATTGTCTCAGAATCTGCATCTCTGCTTAAAAGGAAATCATCTCCCTAACACACTACAATATCAATGGGCAACCTGTGCTACTCATCAGTCCCAGGATATGCATCATTGATTTACATATATTTTCTATTTCAGAACAGTTGACATGCTTTCTCAAGGATTTACAATATGCATTTTTTCTGAGTGATGAGAGGTAATTCTACTGAAGGTCAAAGAGTAAATTTATGAGAAAGTATTAAAATGTATGATCTGATGAGTTAATTAGAAAAAAACCATGCAATTACCCATTTACAATAGATTGTGCCTACTTCAGCTACAACATAACTATAATAAAATAGGGAGGAAGTGGGCATAAGAATTCTGTGGTTAAAGCACTCTCCTGGATTTTTCAGAACTGGGTTCAGTTCCCTCTTTTGCTAGCTAATAACTTCTGGTGTGACCTTTCATACGTTAGTTAATCCCTCTGTGTCTCCGTTCCTAAGCATCTGCATTTTGCCCATCTTCTGTATGCCTTGTCTAAAAGCGCTCAAGAGCAAAATCTACATTGTTTGGTGGGGGTACATTCCTTGGATTTAATCTATATGAATATGTCAATAATTAATGTAGTGTGTGTGTGTGTGTGTGTGTGTGTGTGTGTGTGTGTGTGAGTGAGAGAGAGAGAGAGAGAGAGAGACAATAGATTGATTAGCATCAACAGGACATGAACATATCTGTAATGGTTTCTTTTGTCAATTGGCAGTTAATCTATATATGGACTCTTTGGGAACAGATAAATGGATACACTGTCTACAGGCAGTCAGTAATATAGGAAGGTGATTTATTTTCTGCCGTAAGGAAATATAATTATTAACCAATTAATGTTGTACATAGGAAAATGCATTGATTTTAAATGGGTTTTTAGAAAACATGCGTATATTTTAAGTGAGTCATTTCAGCTATAGCTGTGCTGGAAAAAATCAATAAACAGCATTTCTGTCATGTTTTGACAAGTATTTCTTCACAGGGGCACATCTTTTTATGTAAATGTTAACTGTGAATATGTTCTTGTCCATAATTCTTATTATATGCATTGTAAACTAAATCCAAAAAACATTAAATTACAAATTAAGATTTTGCTGAGTCAGGGATAAAAAAGCACTGCATGAACCAGGCATTTTATCTAAACAGAATATATAGATGGATAGGTGAAAATAAAAGTGGATTGTGAATACATAGGAAAATGCAAAAATATAGCATAAAAGGAAACAAACGTCATATATTTCACATGCTAGCACATTTCTGAAAGCTTTGGGATCACAGTTAGAAAACAGTTGAGCAAAGAGTCTTCTGAAATTAGAGTTTATTGTTGTGAAATCTAAGTGGTGAAATCCATTGGTGAACAAATCTAAGATTACAAATGTCAGCAAATAATTCAATACAAATAATCACAAGACTTATTCAGCTGCTCAATCAGTTTAGATGGCATGTGCCAAGAAACTTGTTTTTAAAAATTCCCACTGGCTTTGAGCCTTTATAAATGAATGCTGACTTACTATCATGGCTTATGCTGATGTACATGCCAAGGTAATTTAAACTAACCATTAATATTCATCCTCCCAATTTAGGTATTTGAAAGTCACAATTATTTGCAATATTGTTGTTGATTGACCTGGATTTTTGATTTATTAAATCTTGTTAATGGATGCAGCAAAGATGTAGCTATTAATGTTGTTATAAATTAAAGCTCTTATTAATAGTGACATGCTGTGTGATGTGTAATATGTTAAATTCACCTATACTGAAATGTTTTGCTCCCCAATATTTTAAAGCAAAATCATGCTGACTCTTAATCATGGTAAATGCACTTAATGTAATAGAAAACCAAATCTTAATGCAACAGAAAGCCTGTGAAACTAAACGCTGTCAACATTAATATTCTACTAATAACAAAATTAATAATAAAACATGAAGTACAGACTGGACATGCAATGTACATTATTTTTATTAATGTTAAAATCCACAGAGATTTTGTTTCATCAAGGATAATGCAATTTTATTGTAACCATAATACAGTGATTGATAACTGGACAACAAAACAATTAAAGGGAATCTCTAAAACTGCTACCTTTCATTGCAGACTTAAAAGCAGTTTACAGCTAAAAGCACAATCGATTCTGAAATATATCACAGTGTCTTTGTTTCTTAATAGTAATATCCAAGAATTGCTTGATCCATTTGATTTTATCCTCATATGCTTACATGTGGTCTCAAAAATGCAGTCACTGAAGGCACACAAAGAATATCTTGCAAACAAATCTGCTCTGTGAATCTCTGCTTTATTTCTAGTTCTGAAACTCTCTAGCTTCAACTTCCAGCACTAGATCTCATTACAGTTTTGTCTGCTGCTAGATTTCTTTAGAACGAACAAAAGAACAAGGAGTCTTGTGGCACTTAAAGACTAACAAAAATAAATAAAATAAATTTGCTAGTCTTTAAGTGTCACAGGACTCCTTGTTTGTTTGTTTTACTGAACTAGACTAACACAGCTACCCCTTTGGATCTAGATCCCTTTACTATCAGATTTCTTATAGACCAGGGGTGGCCAAACTTATGTAACTCAAGAGCCACACAAGTTGATTATTAAACGTTCAAGAGCCACACTGAGACATGCAGCCATATACTTTTACCTACAAAATTGATTTGCTGACGTTCTTCCACGAGCCACACTTTTTCATTCAAGAGCCACATGTGGCTCCCAACCCACAGTTTGGCCAAACCTATTATAAATCATGATCAACTGATTCTTTACTTACTTTGTTTTTCAGACAATTCCTGTTACCACATGAAGAGAGAAAGGGAGAATTTTAAACTACACAAGGAAATTAATTAGCCAGTGTGGACTACTGAATTCAGGTATAAGATGTTCCTTGTGCAAGACACCTTTAAAGACAGACAATTTAATCTGCAGTAGCTGAAGTTTCTGAGTGATCTTCAGGTGTAGCCCTAACTTAGCATTCCATTAATCCACGTCAAGGTGAGGAAAGTTGAGATAAGTATTGCAAAGTTTGAATCTGCAAGAAAATTTAACAACCTTCTGGATAAGAATAGATTTTTTAAAAGAACCGCATGGTTACTGTCAGAAATTTCTCAATAAATCTAGATAAAAAAAAAAATTGAAACAAAAAGTCAATTTGGCAAAAAGTAAATTTTCAAGGCCTTGGAATTTTTGAAAATGACTATACAAAGAATTCTGGACAAAAAATGTATTTTTCCCCTTTGGAAATATTAAAACATTTCATTTAAAAATAAACCATTTGACATTCTCTTTTGAGTAATATTTTAGAAAAAAATATTTATTGAAAATGGGAAAATGTCCTCTTTAATCAACATTCAAAAATTAGTGATGCATAAATGTATGTTTACTTTATTTTATATTACTTTACTTTATTCATGTATTGGATTTTCATTTTCCTGAGAAATAATATTTAAAAAAAATGAGATCCAATTATAAGCTATTATTTTTCCTATTTTTTTCAGCTAAGCCACAGAAACAACAAAACTCAATCATTCCTCCTGCAAGAATTCAGGAGCAGCTGACAACTGTACAACTTAGCCAAGTTGTGAACCTGAGTAATAAAAAGTGAATTCACTCCTATTGAGAAGCAACTACCTAACACCACCTTTTAGGTCATCCGAAACAGAAAAGAAAATAGCGATTTTGCCTATTTCTATTAAGGAAATAGGGCCTGTTACAGCTAATAAATCTAAAACAGTCAATATGGGCACTGGATATTCATCAGCATCTAAAAATGATCCTTCTTTATGTGTGGGGCATGAATCAGAACTCATGCACAAGGTGTGATCAGGCACACTGCTTTTAAATGTGCATGGCAGACAAGTGACTAGGGTGTATCTGGATTTCATTATCTTTTAGTAGCTCTGTTTCCCATGTGTAATCAGAGTCATGTCAGCTTATTTTACAGATAAAAGCAAGTTTACTACTTTTTTACTGATGAATATACAAACAGTAAGATGGATTCTTTTCAAATTCCCCCATCAGCGACAACACTTATTAGGTTACAAATGAAGGTTATTATAATGGTGTGCCATAACATTCTTAGCCAGGCAGGAAATTGTGCACTTGCAAGCAAAATGGCATCCTCCATGCAGTCTGGCCTTGCATGTACAGTGTTTGCATGTATTTTTTATTTCTACAAAATGGTGTCCTCTGTGTGCATTTTGGGGTTGCACAGATTTGTCCCACAGGTTCAGCCAGTCCTGGGGCACACAATGCCCACCTGGTATGCACAGATGGCACACCACTGGTTTACTACCAGCCGAACATGTGGTGTAGTTGTAGACATGTCAGTCCTGGGATATCAGAGAGACAATGCAGATAATGTGTGTGCAATATCCTTTACTGAACTAAAACCTGAAGCATAATCTGTGTGACTGAAAAGTTTGGCTCTCTCACTAACAAAAATTGGCCCAACAAGAGATATTACTTCATCCTGCTTGCCTGTCTAATACCAGCTATGGATCAGTCAAGAGAAGCCAGCTTGACTGTCAGAGTTCTAGGCTGACTTTTCAGAACTGGAGTTAGAAAGTCATTATTTTTGTTGTAGATTGAATACATCTGAAACAGAGATACACACACATTATTTCAGTCAACATTCAGCTCAGAAACTCACTTTAATATATTCTTTTGTTCCAATGAAATGCTAATAGGCTATGTTCACACGTAAACTGTTACTTCAAAATGAGTTATTTTGAAATAAAGTCCTTATTTTGAAATAACTTAATTCGAATTAAGAAAATGTTAATTTGAATTAAGGGAAAGCCTGCTATTGAAACGGCTGTTATTTCAAAATGGTTATTTCAAAATAAGGCCGTTCGGACATGTTTCGAAACCATGCTGTTGTTTCGAAACAAAGTGTCTGAACACCGTTGTTTCGAAACAACCTTTCAAAACAACTGCTATTTCGATTTCCTGCTAGGTTTTACTGTGTCGGAATAACGACCCTTATTTCGAAACAACAGGACCCGTTGTTTCGAAATAACAGTACGTTGTGTAGACATAAGAATTTTTATTTCAAAACAATGGGTGCTGTTTTGAAATAAAACTGTCATCTGAACACAGCCATAGACATTTCCAAAGTGGTTCTTGGAGAAGATCATTTGGGTGCATCATACATATAGCTAAGGCGAAAAATTCCAAAGAAATCTTTTGGCCGTGATTCGCATGATCTACACATACCAGTTAGGAAAAAAAAAAGGCATCCAAGCAAAATAACTAAAAGAAATAATGTTCTTCAGAAACTGTCTTTCATTAAACTCAGAAATGAGACACACTTTTAAGTTACACCAGAAAAGACCCTGCTTAAAGAATACTAAAGAGTAAAATCTCCTCACTGAAGCAATGTCATATTACCAGATAACCTTCATCCTTTCACCCTGATGTAAGGCATTACTGTACTGTATTTGAAGTACTAGCAGAACTGACAAGGCAGGAGGAAAGAAATAATTAGTGTGGTCAGAAATCACACAGAAAGATTAAAAAAGGACAGACACATATTTTGACAGATGTTTAAAAGCACTACATCACAGCCCTTCCTCTCCTATCAGCACTCTCCCTATTTCCCTCCTCCTCACCCCATGCTAATGCTCTCCCTGATAGATTAAACATTAGGTTCAAAACAGGACATAGTTTTTGGATTCACTAAAGGAAAAATCATCTTTTTTCATTATAAAAACATTATATAATGTTGTATGAGATGGAAACCAATTCTACTGCCAGGCGCTTGAGCAGCATTCATCTAATGCAAACCACCATAGAGAAATCTGATGCTGTTTCACATGTGATCCCAATTTAGGGAAAACATAATTTAAGATTTTGCCTCACATCACAGCCTTAAACATTTGATTATGAAACTTACAGATTCCATAGCAAAAATATTTATTTGTATTGTACCTGCTTCCAAAGTAAAATAAATAAATAAATAAGCAAGCTCCCTACAGTCATACCTGATCTCCAAACTAAAAGGTTTAGCTTGAATCACTGCAAGCAATCAGCTTTGCTTGAAACTCTAATAAGAGTCATACTGATATTTAAAATAAAACAGAAGTTTAAAGTGCTGGTGTTTATCAGTCATCAAGATTGTAATATACTTATCTGACTCTACTGACCACCTAGAGTAGTTTATATATTTAAGTTTGTCTCAATTAATTTATGGTCTAGCCAGTGCTTTATGTTTAAAAAAAAAAGTGCCAGTACTCTCCTTTCACCTACTGATTGTCCATCCCCCCTTTGCTGGGCAGAAGGGCCAGCAAGAAAGGTGCCAGTAGTCTGGGCCCCTGCCTACCATCTCTAAAAAAGCACCAGGACTAGCACTGTAGACATTGCCCATCTATGCCCTGAAAAAATGTGATGAAACTTTCTTATCTTTTCCTGTGTAGTGTCTGATAAGAAATACAGAGTTAAGGAAAATAAGGTTGTGAAATAAAGGCATGGAATCTTAAGCAGCAATTTTTTCTAACAAGCGGTTTGGTCATCAAGACAGCTTTGGGGACCTGCTAATCCCATGACCCAAGAAGACCTCTTACTCCTAGGTAACAAATGTACAGAACAATCCCCTAATTGTTCTTAGGTGGTGTTGGACCACACTGATTTATAATCTGCATAGTTTCAAAGGAAGGTGAGATGATATATAGCAAAAAGAGCTTGGATGAAAGAAAGGAATAACAAGTGAAAGAATAGTAAAGGGAAAGGAAACACTGAGAAGATGGAGGGTCCTCATAATGCTAAAACTGGCCATATTATTCTTGTAAAGAACAGAGATATAGGTGCTATCATCTATATTGAAATAAATAGTGAACAGTTTAGAGGAACTTTGATTATTAATTTCAGATTTCTGCAGTAACAGAATGGTCTCTCTTAGGTCTTTGTGACAGCTGGCAGTACCACGTTAGTTAGTATCTATTAATGAAAGCCACAGGTACCAGTCTTTGAAACAGGGCTATATCTAGGGACTGCTGCTTAGCACTAAACCTTGAGTTGTTCTTCACAGTTTCTTAATGTTAGTTTAATGATAAATGCAATCCAGAATTATTAAATGGTCCATACATACTTGTTGCTATCAAAATCGTGGCAGAAAACAGCGATCCAACAATAAGGAACAACAAGAGCTACTACAATATAGCCAACCCTGAACAATGAATATTAGGTTCACATTTCTATATTGTAAAAAGAGCCTGTTGGGGATTTCTAGGAGCAGTGGAAGCTACAGATCTGACTGATGTTAAGCTTGTATCAAAAGCCAGGATACATCTATCTCATTTAAGTCTGTGTCTGATATCCCCATATCAACAAGCTTTTAGGATTCCATGTGTGATGCTACTATTTGAGCTTACAGTTTCCTGAGGTCATCAAATGGAAGTGTTCAATAATGAAGGAATGTAAAGTGAGGAATATAATTTGTGATCACATCTCTTTCCCACCACAGGTGGCTGGCAAAATGTAGTACACCCATAAAATTGTTTGAGATTTTGACTCAGACCCCAGATAATAAACTGTTTCAGTGAAGGAAGCCTGTACCAGAAAAGGCCAAGTCTCACTCTCCCAAAAAAATCAAACCCCAAATAGTAACCTTTTCCTTTCCTTTCTTTTTTTCCTTTCAGTTTTGATAAGTATTTAAGCTGTCACATGAAAATCAAATATTCCTTTGCAGCTTCATCTGATAACTGCACAAACCCTTATGAACACTCTTTTGTTAAAATATTTCATTACATCAGCTGGTTTCCAAAAGAAAGGGACCTGTGCATTATAACTTACTTTGATGTGATGCCACAGCTGCAGCACAAACAGTGTTTTAGAACCAAATCACAGATAGAAAAGTGAAAATATCACACTAAATAATGATTAAATATAGTCCCACAAGTGTTGGTGAACAGACCCAAGTGGTCATTTACTACATAGTCTTGTGACAAATTGACTTTGCTCAGTTTAGTTCTTATTGTAGTTGGCAGGGACAGGAGCTGCCATTCAGAATGGATGAGTCTTGATATATCACAATAATGGAGGGCTAGAAATGCCTGGAAATGAGCCAGATGCCACAACTTTACCTAAACTGCTTGCTGAGCAGGTCAGCTCCTTGAGGACACTGATATCGCTGAGCATGAAGATAGAAACTGGTTACTGAAAAGCTATAAATCACAGCTACGATTTAAACCTACTGAAGATATTAAGAGAAAGACCCATATGATGCTTTTGGCAGCCAATGTGCAGCAGAGACATTGCTTATGAAGGAAAAATTGCTAGAATATTGTTTTTTCTGCCCCAAAAGAGATCCCAGGGAGTTATAGTAATTAAAATATTTTCTTTATTGTTTATAAAATTTCAGGAATGAACCACAGGAAATACAGCACTTAGCCAAGCAATAACCAAGCAGTTTATTAATCCAACAGTTACAATGGCAGACATTCCAAAAGCTACTGGGGAAAAAAACTGTTTTTGATTTATGGAAGTTACCGTAATAATAAAATGCTGACAAAGTTCTCAGTGCCAAGTGTGAGGTTGTTTCCTGTCAATCCACAAAGACAGTGAAAAACAGTAGAAAATTCAGATGTAGATGTGCATTTCAGAGCATTTAGAAAAAGTAGCTATTAAACAGTAAGCTCATTTCAACCTTAACTACAGTGCTACTACTGCTCAACTATGCTATTGATGTGCATAGATAGGAAGAAATTAACATCATTGCTAATAATAAGAGGTAGCACACCAGGGTTTTTTTTAGTGATAACATTCCTTTTCTATATAAGCAGCTTTCTCCCTCACATAGCTCTGTTTAATAAGAAATGGTCAACTGAAACCTGTAAAAACCTAAATTTTTGAGACTATAACAAATTATATATGAGGTGGTACCTGCTGAAATGGGATAGGCTATAGACTGACATAGAAAATCCTGAAGAAAAATAATTACCCAGTAGGAAAAACATCATATTCTGTTTTTCAGTCCAGTATGATGACTGGGGACCTCTCAAAGAACAGAAATAAGGATCAACTCTCAACTACTCCGCAAGATGCATCTGCTGAATGCATCAGTTGACACCTGGGTATTACAGGCAGACAAAATCCAATTATTTGCAGAGCTTAGGACAAATTGAGTTCTTTCCAGTTCCAGACTTTTCCAGTCTCTTTATTAAACAAATAATATAGAGATGGAAGGGAAAAGGAAAGGTGAGAAAGGGGTGAAATGTCTGGATGTCTGCAGAGGGAGGGAGAGATGAACAGCAAATGTGAGAAGAGGTGTTATGGAAGGGTATGGGAAAACAGGAAAAGAAACTGCATGTGTATAATACTGAGCTATATGGTAAGGTATTGCAAATCTTGTGGGAATAAAGACATTTTACCCAGAGCATAGTAGGAAGAGTGTTTGACTGTGACCTTATGTATCAGCAGACCAGAGGTGTCAAACATGCATCCCACATCTTCCATATGGCCTGTGACTGCACTATCCCTAGCAAAGAGTAAGTATGTGGTCTCATATGCAATGCTGCAGTGATGTCAAAGCATCTGACAAAGTGGAATTTTCTCCCATGAAAGCTCATGTAATAAATAAATTTGTTAGTCTTTAAGTGCCACAGGACTCCTTACTTGTTTAGGTCACAGTAAGTGAGACCCGTGCTTCATGAGACCACGCTCTCTCTGTACCAGAGAGAGAGAGAGAGAGAGAGAGAGCGTGTGTGTGCTTGTGGACTGCAGTTTCACACCCACAGCATTCCATGATACCAGGAGAGTATCATAGTATTTCAATTATGGTATGTATGGCCCACTTGAAGTACGTTAAAGTCAACTCTGACCAGCCATAGCAAATGAGTTTGATACCCCACACTTGATGGCGTCTGGCAAACACCACATCACATTAGTGCAACAACCAAAAACATCACTGTTCTGTAGGTTTCATTCAGAAAATGTGGGACTGAGGAAATGGTGACAATGTTTCCATCTTACATATTTTTTCTAATATAACTACTTATGGCAATTTTCATGGAGACCTCTGAGACCTAGTGCATTCCTCAAATGTCGAGGTAGTTGTTCTGAATCCCAGATATTGAAACATGTCATTTTTAATTATCAGCCTACTCCTAACATCTTATATAAGTAAATACATAACTACACCCTCTTCTCCAAAATACCTATAGGGACACTTACATTTCTTTTCAGACAATATGTATGACTTACGCCTTTGCACTTCTGACCCATTCCACATATTTTATTAATTTCATATTAATCTAGAAAAGTTCTCCTGGATACTACTAAGGACAGTGAATTCTCAGTTTCATCACTATGCACAACAATTTGGCTTGCTTCCATAGAAACGGAAATAACATTGTTCCACTGTGAAGGCCATTGAAAGGATTACTTTTCCACTTCTTTGATAAACTAAACTTGACGTACATGGAGAGCCTAAGGAAATATGTAAAACAGTACTTCAGTGTTCACCTTCACCTCACTATGCAAGGAGGACCAAACCATGCTTTGGAACATACTGAGGAGGAGGAGATGATGCTGACCCAATGTCACAGAACCTATGTTAAGTAAATGATGAAACATTAAAACAGTAGAAAAGTGGTGAAATAAAAGTGAGTGGAGAAAGTATGTTTTGAAAAGGAAGAGAAATAAATGCAGATAACTTTTCATCTCCTATCAGTGGTGTCTCTCCCAGGTTAATTATCAAATTAAGGAAAATAAAAAGGCAGATAAAATAAAGTAAAAAAAAAAAAAAAGACAGAGTGTGTTTCTCCAGACCCATAACTTATAAGTGGTTGAGACCACTTGTTCAATTCCCCCACATCCTTAGCTGACAATCATGTGAATAAGACTGAGATAATGAAATAAACAAACACTGGAAGTGGATATTGCTGTCCTGCCTTTAGTCAGCTCTAGGGGAGATAAGCACTTTTGTAGTTAGGTAGATGCATTAAAAGTTGATTACAGAAATGTGGTCTTGACCCGTTTATTTGTGACTAAAGGACCATGTACATCTATGATGCTATAATTAAGATTTACCTCCTTTTTTTTTTTAATCCTGAATTATCTCCTGATTTCAGGAGATTGAAGATGTTCATACTCAAGCTAAGTCTCTCTGTAAAGAGCATATAAAAGCCAGTTTCTACAAACAAATAGTAAAAGTTCTGTATAACACTTTAGTTTCATTTCTTTTCCTCTTTTCTGATGAAAAAGTAATGTCTAGTTAAGCAGCTTTGAGCTCACTGATGTGGAAAACAACTCTCAGAATTTAGCAATGATGTTTTTCTCCTGCTGCACATCTGCTCAAATTTTTCTGCAGTCCAAGACAAGAATGGAAACTTATAAAAATTCCAAGATTGGGATATACTCATGAGGGCTGAAATGTTGTTGAGCCACTACCTCCAGGTTTTAAAACTACTCAGTATGCCTTAGGTAGCTTAGCCTGGTAGTTAATACGAGCATGTCAGATGCACAATCCATGGACCTGGATTGTCCAACAATTAACTGTTACTTATTTTGAGTGTTTAAGGTTTGCATGACATGTTCAAATCTGGGAAACTTGAAATCTTCATAAAAATGTAAATGAAGGGGCAAAATTCTGGACCCAGTGAGGTCAAAGGGAGTTATAGCGTAGACTTCAGTGGGGTCAGTTTCATCTGAAGTTTCTAGTCCTTGTGGCTATGAGGGAAACATCACAGCTAGAAATTAATCCTGTGCAATGATGCCATCCTCTGTCTAAAGACTCTAAGATAACGAACTCCCTGCTACTATTAACTGAGTGGCATGTTGACTCTAAAGTCAAATTATGACACTTTAATGAAGGATAAACATTGACTGTTGAACTGCCATCACTTTAGTGAATGGACTGGGGAAGGCAGTTAAAGGGGAGCATGGCCTGCAGTAGGTTTGAACAAAGACTTTCTGTAAGGAAGGCAAGAAAAAGTAGCATGGCAAAGAAAGAGAAATAAAGAGCAGAAATAGTGATAATTCTAAAGAAGAACATACATTAAGATCAGTGGGAGTTCCTCTTTGGATTTAGGACTTTATGAATTCCTAAATTTATATCCAATTCATAGACCATGATTAAAATGCAAATTGGTCCTCTGTATAGAATGAGTATCTAACTTTCTGTGCAGTGATGTATGGAATTAATCTGCCTAGATTAATAGATTTTAAGGTCAGACCAATGTTTCAACTGACTTTCTCAAATGTGTACACAAGAACTGATAGAGAAGTCCAGCATGAATCTCACTAATGCTGTATGCAGAGGTAAAATCTCATCCCTCTAGTCCTACTCACTACTCTCCTACTTATAAACTCAAAGAAGAATTGGCCCTTTTTGCCACAGCATCACACTGATGAGACACATACTCAAATGCCCAATGTCTCTACCACAACACCTGTAACTTCTGTACCACATCTACTTTTCAAAACAGGTATTACTCTTTCCCTTGCTAGTTTCTTACAGAAGGAGAAATAAAAATGGCTTTTCATTTTATTAACACCATGAAGAAAGCAAGGGCATGAAATAGGCAAATTGGCAAGCAACACTAACACGATGCTATTTTTATAATATATTCTTCTGATAGACAGTATCCCAGTGACACTGCAGAAAGCAGCAGCAGCAGCTATAGTAGGAGTAGTCTGTCAGGTATGGTTGATGAACCAGTAGAGCCTCCCTAGCCTGAGAGATTGCTTCCATGGTGCTCATCTTTTGCTTTTGTTATTTTCCCTTTTCTACCAGGTATGACATATTTTAGGCGAAGTTCTAAAGCAGAAAATTGCCTAACTTAGAGATGAGTATTTACTTGGTTATAAAATAAATACAAAGACAAAAGTGCTAACGATATGAGATTCACTTTCCAATTAGACCAGCTTCTGGTGTTGTAGTAAAATGAAAAATACATATTTAGTATATCTTCACAGTACAGATGCTATACCAGACAGGAACCACAGATAAGCCAAGAACCTCAACACATATGCTTTTTTTTGCAGATGTTGAAGTAGGAGATGCTCTCTCTCAAATATAATTACAATGAAGGAAAGTGGTAATAGTATGAAACATGGAAAATTATATAATATTTAACATTTTAAAAGTACATGCCACACTCCTAAAGAACTTATTTAAACTGTTTTCTTTTGCAATCCATACTCCAAAGTTTTCTATCAGTAGGAACAATACTTTGATATTAATATGAATACAAGACATTCTTTCAGTAATAGGATGGCTATTTATGCTGTTCTGTCTGAATGCTCAGGAACAATATACTTTATATGTACAAAGTATGGAAGTAGATTTAGCTTCATATTTTTCCTACACTACATTTATTTTAAAGAGCACTGAACTATAGAAACCATATTAAAACTTTGTAAATGTATTACACAAGAAACTACATACTATATCTATATCTACATAATACTACTAATGTATTCAAGTATACATATATATATATATTGCACTGTGACATCATCCCAGATGTATGTTTTCTGCCATACAACATGCGTCACACCTCATAAATCAGAAGCACCTATTTGCCTTGAATCTTGATGCGAAGGCTCTTCAGCCTTGCAGGTCCAGTTACTTTTCAGTTAAATATCCAGAGCTCCTTCCTATGCATTTGCTTTGTTCTACTAAGCAATTCCAGCAACTATAGATATATATTTTATAGGTGGCAGGTAAGAGTTACTGTTAATCTCTCAGCATGAAAGACTCTCTCACATAGGATCTGAGCTAAAACTCATTTAGTAAATGGAAGCATTTTTGTTGACCTCAAAATCAAATCTATGTACTCAATATCTGAAAATGGAAAATTAAAACAAGGTAATTCAGAAATCTAAAGAAATGTAAACATGATTTAACATGTTCCAAAGGGGTAGCCATGTTAGTCTAGTTCAGCAAAATGAACAACTTCTAAAGACTAACAAATTTATTCATCACATGAGGTTTCGTGGGAGAAAATCCCACTTCATCAGATACTTGAAGATGGATTTAACATATGCAGCATGGAGACTGTATTTTCAGAAATAATGGTCAAATTGGCACAACCAATTAATCTGTCTTCACAATTAATATTCTGTACCCAATGCTAATTTCTAAAATTTAACATATCTTGAGAAAAAATAACGCACATAAATGGTCTGCAATCTCAGGGGTCACATATTTTACAGCTCACACTCATACTGTCTCCAATACCTTAGGTAAAGAAGCTTGCTCAAAACAAGAAGTCAACTGAGTCTTTGCTGAGGGGCACCAGAATGCCATGCTGCTCAACTCCAACTGCACTTACCTTGTATGACAGATTTAAAGCTGCTCTGTAATAATTTAGGAATACTGTATGCTGACATCCATATAAGGACACATACAGCATGAATATCGGTTAATTCAATATGAGGCTATCTGAAAAAACAAGCAGAAAGTGAAAGAATGACTCAAGACAAGTCACCCCTTGGTGAACACTTACAAGGGCAACAACTGACCTATTAGCTCTGAAGACTCTACTTCCTTTTCAGCCAACCTACAAAACTGGTTTAGATACAGGACGGATAAAACCCTGCAAATACAGATGAAGAATGGAAAAATAGCAGGGTTTCAGAAGGGAATATGTCTTGTCTAACAGATAATAATTGTTTATGGGAAGCATACTGAGATCGAACACCCTACTGGGAATATCTGAAAAAGTTAAGGATGACTAGGCCAAAATCTAAAGAGGCAAATATTTAGGTAAGCTCATCATAGGCATATAGACTGTTTAAAATCTTTTTTTCCCCTCTCTCTAAGAGCTTCGATCCCGCAGCTAAAATGAACAATATTTATGTGTTCAGAAATCTGGATGATCACTGTTTTTCACTAGTTCACAGATTCCTGAGTAACTACATTTGGACTACGGTAGATAAAACAAATAATACTAAGAAGACTGCATCCCAGGGACCAGTCTAAGAGTGGGAGGAATGTGTAATTTAACCTCCTGAAAGGAAAAACACAAGACACATGGGGGGCAATCAGAAAAAAAATGAAGAAACTAAGGTGAAGCTAGCCCTATAACTATGAAACTTTGATCCAGAGAAGGCTTTGTACCATAGATGTCTATGTCTCTGAGATGGGCCAGGAAGTGCTTCTGCTGCCTCTCCTCTGTAGTTCCACCATGAAAGAGATATGCTGAGGTTCTCATTAACCACCTGGAGGTTAGTTACTAGCAACTTCAGACCATACAACAGAAACACTAAGGCAGACACATATCTCTTCAACAAACCCCACTGTCAGCTCGCCCACGTATCTACATTAATGACATCATAGGACCTAATCGTAGGACCCTTTAACTGCTTATCCACCAATGTGATATATGCCATCATGTGACAGTAGTGCCCCTCCACCTTATATATCAGCAAAATTAGACTGTCTCTGAGCAAAAGTATAAATGGACACAAATCTAACACCAGAAATGCCGACATTCAAAAAAGAATAGGAGACCACTTCAATCTTCCTGGTCACTCTGTGAAAGACATGTCTATTAGAATTCTTAAACAGGTAAATTCTAAATCAAAGCTGCAAAAAGAAACCACAGAGATAGCATTCATATAGAAATTTGACACAATCAGTTTGGGCTTGAATAGAGACATGAACGGGCTTTCTCATTACAAACATTAGTCTTTAAAAATGCCACAAGACTCTTCACTTTTCATTACAAACAGTGATTCTCACATTCCAAATGCGTAGCCGTGTCAGTATAGTTCAGCAAAACAAACAAGGAGGCTTGTGGCACTTTTAAAGACTAACATATTTATCCATGAGCTTTCACAGGAAAAAATCCCACTTTATCAGACACTGGTAGATGGAGAACTCACCTCTCTCAAACTCACCACTTTCTGATATGTTGTTCCACGCTGTTTGAATCTATACAACTTGTTTGATTTGCTGAAGTAATCTGAACTGATGTAGTGAAATGTAACCACAGCATTTATCTTTCCCTCCTATTCTGTAAGTTTTCCATGTCCTAGCATCTGACAAAGTGGGACTTCACCCGCAAAAGCTCATGCAACAAATAAACATGTTAGTCTTAAAAATGACACAAGGCTCCTTGCTGATTTTGCCAGGAAGTTGTTTCTCACATAAATGTAAATCTTCGCATTGGGACATGACATACTTCAGCACACACCTCAGTCTGGACTCACATCCAGAAAACAAGGCTTCTTATACTACAAGTGAGATTCACTAACAAAGTGGGGCCAGTTGTGTTTCCACTACTATCCTGTGTTTACATGAGGAGAGAACAGCTACATAATCCCCCTCATGGATCCATAGAAGTAGTGGTTTCAGCAGGGATGCACTGAATATGGCCTTCTCTGGCTAATATGATTCAGTTCAGAGCATCACAGAGCCCTGCACATCCCATTTGGAAAAAAGATTGCTATGTCAACAACCCCGAAGCTTATGCTGTCCTTTTTCCTTCTCCATGGTTTATAGTACCAGAGACAGGGGAAAAAACCCAAACCAAAGCCAAAACCACAAACAACCATACATAAGATAAGATGGAAAAAGAAGAAACAGAAGAGGAGGGTGTGGAGAAAATAAGTATGACACACCAGTCAGAGTGTGGGCTTGAGAGTTAACTGATATGTTAACTGAAGTTATGACTCTGCAGAGTCAAAGAACAGGACAAGGGGAAAATATTTCCCTTCTTGTCTTTCAGGTACTCTCTGTCCTTTGTGGTCAAGACAAAGTGTGTCTTTCCACATATTGGGTGAAATTCATTCCTGTGAGATGGGTTATCACAAAGCCTAGGTTCAAGCAGAACTTAAAAGTGGTACATGGTTTTGTGCATGTGTAACCTGCTAGGGTGGGCTCAAATTCATTCAATTGCCCCTCTCCAGTGCCTCACAGAGAAAACCCCTGATGAAAGCAACTGGAGAGCCAGGATCCAGTTGTTAAAAGGACTCACAGCGAAGACTGCTCAGAGTTTCCATCCCACATTAAAGTATTACTCAACAGAAACGTAACAATGCACTTTATTAACTAACTAAACACACCTTATCCTAAAGAACCATGATACATTTAAACAAAACAGTAAGAAACCCAAGAGTCCCAAAGTTCAGGTGGAGTCACCCTTATCTCAATTGCAGTCTTTTAAGTCCTTGGGGCTTGAATGCAGAACAAAAGCAATCCTCATCCTCTCTAGCTGCAGGAATCTTCAGGCAGATGCCACGCAGTCCTTTCTTCCTCCTGTGCAGCCAGCACCATGATCAAGTCACTGGCCATCCAGCTCTCAGTTCCACTGCAGACAACTCCCCTGCAAAGCAGTCGAAAGCTGGGAGAAAACATCCTGCAGTCCACTCCTGCTCAGCTCCTTTCACTGAGTCCCTTAGCCAATGTCCTCTGCAGCTCTCTTGCTTGTTCCTCTCCAAGCTGCTCCTCTCAGGCTTCTCCTTGGGCACCTAACTCCAGCAAAACAATAAAACTTGTGGAGCATGCTCAGTGTGCTTCCTCACCCTCTTACCAGAAGTTTCTGGTTTCTGGGCTGCAAAATCTGCCCAGCAATGTAACCCAGCCATAAGGGTCCCTAAAAGAGATTGCACCTATTTAGGCACATGGGTTACACATGCCTCCTGCATGGGGATGAGTTTCACAAATTATGCAGAGATGTCACACACTTGAATCAACTCCAGTGCCAGCATTACTGGACAGATTCAGCTGTGGTATGTGCAGGTAAGACTCTACTACAGCTGTTGCAGCTGCACTTGCTTACCCCAAAGCTCAGTTTTGGCCTCTGTATGTGATGGTCTTTCACAGATAATTAATCATACTGAACACATTGACATAATACAAGGAAAGGCAACAAATATAAAACACAAGAACTGGAACTTAAATCATATAAAGATAGACTGAATGACCTAAAATTGTCTGAAAAAGTAAAGCGCATGGGACATGATCAGTGTTTATAAATGCCCTTGAAGTAAAAAAAAAAAACAAACAAAAAAACCCCCAAAAAATAAAAATAAAAATTTCCCTTCTCACCCTATGGGTGGTATGTGTTTTCCTCAACCTCGGGTCCTCTACCAGAGGCCTGGGAGTCTGAGGGTTCTGCGCAGTATCTTAGCTGTTCCTAGCACTGCACTCTTCTGGACAGAGAGCTCTGATGTTGTTCCTGGGATCTGTTGGAGCCACTCCCCCAGCTTAGGAGTCACAGCCCCGAGTGCTCCTACCACCACTGGGACCACTTTGGCCTTTAGTTTCCACATCCGCTCTAGTTCCTCTTTCAGGCCCTGGTACTTCTCCAGCTTCTCATACTCCTTCTTCCTGATGTTGCTGTCACTTGGCACTGCTACATCTATCACCACCGCTGTCTTCTGGTCCTTGTCTATTGCCACGATGTCTGGTTTATTGGCCGGTACCTGCCTGTCCGTGGTTTATTGGCCGGTACCTGCCTGTCCGTCTGGATCTGGAAGTCCCACAGAATCTTAGCCCTGTTATTCTCCACGACCTTCTGTGGGATCTCCCATCTGGTCCTGGGAGGGTCTAGCCCATACACTGTGCAGACGTTCCTGTACACAATGCCAGCTACTTGGTTGTGCCGTTCAGTGTATGCTGTTCCTGCCTGCATCTTACATCCTGCCACTATGTGTTGGACTGTCTCTGAGGCCTCTCTGCACAGTCTGCACCTTGGGTCCTGTCTAGTGTGGTAAATAAATAAATAAATGAATGGACGGAAGGATTTATTCAGTCTTGACAAAAGGCAAGACAAAGCAATGAAAGGGAAAATGTAGGCACAGTTAATAAGATAAAGGTCTTAAAATTAAAATCAGTTACTTAGTAGAATAGACTCCCTATAGGCAGATAGGAGTAGGTACCTCCATTTCAGATTGTGAAGAAAAAATGAGACATCTTTAGTAGGGAATAATGTAGCAAATATGCCTGAGCAACATATATGCAGTTCAATTGTCCTTTATTGTCAGAGTTCCACATTGGTGCATGTCTAAAAAGAGTAAACCCAGAACAGAGCCCTAAATTTGCTTCAAAAATTATTAATATCAATATGAAGCTGATTATATTTTGACTACTTCATATGCTGAGAATCTCAAGCTTTAACCTTTAAGTGTTTAAGCATTTGATTGGATTGCTGCCAAAACTTTAATTTTACACAACATTATTTTAACTTTCTAGCATAAATATATCTGTCAAGACCAGCAGGACTCAAATTAATCAAAATACAATTTTGAGAGGAACTCTTTAAAGCATTGGTTTCTTGCATTTGTAATGACTCTGCAGGGTGTCGAGTAATTATTTCAAAAGCAATTAAAATATGTGGCAATAAAATGAGGTACAAATACAACGCCTTTAAGAATCACCATTATTGTATTTGAATTTGAGTCCTGAGAATAATTCATTTATGTGACTTTATTATGGCTATTATGTTTCAAGTAGAAGACTGAAACAAAGGGAAAGAAAACATGACTTCATTGCAACAATTAATGTCTAGGGTAAATTCTGATCCCACTGAAGTTAATGACCTAAGTATCATGCAGATTAGCTCCCTATAAATACATAAATTTGGGGGAAAATGGGATTAAATAGTTAACAAGATTAGATCCTTGTAAGACAGTGAGAGTGGGATCCAGTAATGTTCTGTCTTTCCATAATAACAATTAAAATCAAATCATTCCAGAATACTTTCAATAAAAAATTTGATTAAAAAAAACAAACAAGAAAAACCACAAAAGTTTTTCCATGTAGTTTCATTCTCATGGTGAAGGAAGATTTAATATTTCTCCACCCAAAAATCGCACGCTTGAGTCCGGGAGAGGGGCGTGATATGCCACAGTAATCAGATGTATATACACTGTATAGTAAGGCCTTTATCATGGAGTGATGAGGTAACATCAGATAATACAATTGCTTCCTTTATAATTATGTTGGGTTAGTCTGAAATGAAGGCTTATTTACAGGCTCCAGAGAGGCAGAGTCTTGCAGCCACAGATAATAATAGACAGTGCAATACTGGTTATAACAGGCCTAGCTAGTGTGATATAAGAAGAGCCAGCTTCTGGGACTTCATGAAAACATGACTGATCAGCTTTGCAGTGCTTTCTTCTAGGCATATCCTGCTACACTAATTTAAAGGCCACATTTTGTTTAATAGTGCTTGCACTATAAAATGTCCAGAAGACAGCAAGAATTACTTTGTCCTCCACAAAAATATTGTATTATATAAATATATCAAACACAAGATCCTACTGCAAGATTTCATGAAAAGCAGACACCAACCCCTGTACTTTAGTTAATATTAAATTAAATAATACTCATTATAGGAAACAACATTTTCCTTGCCCAACACATATTTTCATCATAGTCCCAACCCAACCCACCTGTTTCTAAACCTTTGCTGTCGTTTTATCTGTCAGATCTCCAAAAACCAAGGCAGTACCTAAAGATTAACCAATTTCCTAATTGTTAAGGGTGAACTTCATCTCCTTTTAGAGACTTTTTTAGAGCAATGTGCATTTGCACTCCTTAAATCTCACTTATGCCCTCAAAATAAAGCATATTACATGTAGTTCAGGTATTTAATTACAACCATATGGTTATTGCTCAGTATATTCAATGAGGTATTCATTATAATCTATCCCTGTTAAACACATTTTAGAACTGTATTCAAATGCAGGTGGATATTAATACATCACAGCAGAAAGTCACAGATTGGCCATGTACACTGGATGTGTATGAAGAAGCGGGATGGCTAATAAGATATGAATGATTTATTATTATCCACATCTTTTTTTTTTAAACAGCATTTTAGCAAAAAGCGCTATTTAAAAAAATAAATCTTGCATCCAACTCACAGCAGTAATGTATTCCAACTTTTATAAATACAAATTAGTGTCTTAGGTTGACACCTTAATGCTCAATGGGAGGTCATGGAAACCATTTGTAAGTAGAGTGTAAGGCCTGAAGTTGAGATATAAAATGGGACTGTTGGCATTTCACTATAAAGGAGCAGCACACAACCCATCTTCTTAAATGCAAAATAGAAGCCAAGCTGTATAATTATGCTATCAACAAAAACAAAATCAACAGAATGTTAGGGTTGCATGCTGAACACTCAAAAATGGCAAACTTAAGGTTTCACTTGCAGTCTTGACCCCACCTTTTTGTGAATATTCTATAATAGTCTTTAATTACATGACCAAATATTATGACCGAAATAATACAAAAATAATACAATGCAACATGCATTTTTTATAATCTTTGACATCAGAGTAAAGCATACTGTAATATTTGTCTTCTATTCTTTCTACTTATACTAATTTTAGTTTCATGGGGAGCACAAACATTTTAATTTCTTAGAGATACATTCAAAATGGGCATCTTTAGGTGGTGCAAGGCAGCCTTATGGTTAGGGCATTCAATCAGTGAAAATGAGGGTCTAAGTCTCCACTCAAAATCAGGTAGACTAGAGATTTCAACAAGTATGTGGCTACTTATGTATTTCCAAACAAGAGATACTGTATTCTGGTGCATCTAAGGGAGGTTGGGTCCCATTCCCATTGGCACGATTCACATGCAAGGTGCATGAGACTTCATGGTGTCCATGGATGCCGTTTGGAAGATGCCTTGCTCTGCCCCACTAGGAGTATGGGACTTTCCTTTTTTCAAAATAGCATACCCTACTGCATAAAAGACAAAACCACATCTGTTTTTGTCTTGGTACTAGATGAAGCAGAAAAATTAGATAACTTAGAAAAGCAGGAATGTTCAGCTAAAAACCAGACAAATGGCCTGCCTCTGAAGAGGTGCATGGAACAACCACTAGGGCCATTGACTAATGACTGGCAGAGGCTTGCAGGCAAGATAGATAGCGGAATGTCTAGTTTGTGAATCCAGGCAAGGCTTAGGCATGAGTTACTCTGCATCTGGACTATGACGACTTTCCACATACCCACTAGCAAAAATTTAGACACCTGGGACTTTGTGGCTGAAAAGTAGAGTCTTACAAGACTAAATGAAAGCTGAGCAGAGGGGTTGTCAACATTGGAGCACCTAAATGTTGAACTAAAATGCTAAAGAGGAAGTTAGATATGTAAGTTTTACTTGTGAAACTAGCCCTTAGTGTTTGGTTCTGAACTCACTGAGTTTACATTGATGTAAAACAGAGGTCTCAAACATATGGCCCATGGGCCGCATGTGGTCCCTAAAGCTTTTTCCTTCAGCCCACAACAACACTATTATTACCAATATTTGCAATATTGTTGTATGAAAAGGTTTCAGTGGTGCGGCCCTTGGGCTAACATACTAGTCCTCATTCAGCCCTTGTGGTGATTTGAGTTTGAGATCCCTTGTGTAAAACAACAATAAAGAAAGGTTTTCTTCAGAGACTGCCCTCATTCTCTGCACATTTATTACATTTTTAAATATAGAGATAAGTTAGCCATGTGGAGGCCTTGCTACCCTTGAGCAGAGGGACATCTACAAAAACATTGGCTGCTAAAGCATACTACCCCTAAGCAGGGGAACTTCTGTGATGATTCTGGCCATCAGGCTGTACTATCCCTGAGCAGGGGAAACTTCTACAAAGACTTTGGCCACTAGACCCTACAGCCCCAAACAGGGGAACTCCCACAAGGACTCCAGCCGCTAGACCATACCACTCCTAAGCAGGGGAAATTTTATGAGAACTCTGGCCATGAGGCCATACTACCTCTAAGCAGGGCAAGTCCAACAAAGACCCCAACCATTAGGCTTTACTTCTCCTAAGTGGGAGAGTAAGTCTCTGAGGACCAGCAGCCTAGCCTATACCCAAGACCCTCTGAGAAGGTCTAGTCACTGAAACCTAACCCCAAAGACAAACACATGGCCCAATACTGGATTCAAGCTCCTGGTGGACTAGCTGCACAGAGTGACAGAGTGGCCCACGAGAACATGGTGGAGAATGAAGGCATCTGATCTGACCTGCCATGAGGTTCAGAAAGCCAGTGCTCTAGTCAAACCAGGCAACCATAGACCCCCAAAGTTTTTAAGGGATGTTAGAAAGCCAGTAGTGGCAGGCAACACAACAGCAGCAACAATAAACCCAGCTCCTAGAGTGAATGGCAAGCCAATACCAACTCCAAATGGCACAATAGCAGAAGCAACAGCAGCAACTACTATGGGAGTTGGCAACCCAACACTACACTCACTAAGAATACCTAGTCCAACAAGTAGCAATTCTCCAACATCCCGGAAGTGGGGGGCAACAGGTGCTTTGAGGGAACTACCCCTAAAACTCACTAAAATGAGACTGGGAGACGAACCAGAGGTTTTCCTGGACACCTCTGAATGGGTGGCATCGGCTGCACAATGGCCTGCCAAACATTGGGCTACCATGCTGGCACCATATTTAACAGGCTCTGCCCAAATTGTATACTGCAATTTGGACCCCCGCGAGAAGTGCTGGATTATAGCTGGGTGAAGGCTGCTATTCTAGATCAGCCCAGGATCTCTCTGGAAACTTACCGCCAGTGCTTCCACAAGGAGAAATTCCCTGCTGGGCGATAGCCCTTGGCCATGGCCTAATGGCTGAGAGACTTTTACTGGCTGTGCTTGGACCCTGACAGTAAGATGGGTGACCACATTGCTGAACTGATAGTCCTGAAGCAATTTATCCAAGTCTTTCCTGCTGGAGGGAAGGAATGAGTGCAACAGCACTCTCCAGCGACCCTCACTGAAGCAGTCTAACTGCTAGAAAACTACATGGTAGCAGCAACACCAGAACCAGTGGAAGATAAGCAGGGGGAGTTGGGGGGATGGAGCCAGAACCTAGGATGATGAGCACCATATCCAGGGGATGGAACATCATGTGTGACCCCAGACCCTAGGGGGACCCCACCAACAACCCGGGGTGACAAAGTTAACACCCCACCCCCACAGAAGGAGGGGGGTCACCTGTTCCACAAGCAAGGAAGAGAAAACTAACCCTAGGGTGGAGTCCCCAGTGGGTCACAGATATGAGTGTGGGCAGCTAGGTCATTTCTGGAGAGACTGCCTTTTATGGATTGTGCCTATGCAAAAGTTTGGACCGCAGACCACCAGGCATGCCACTGAGACCCATTCAAGTTGTTGATAATGGTGCTAGTTGCAAGGAGCCCTCAGACAGACATGGTTCCTGGAGGTCTTACAGGATGAGAGTCACCAGAGAAAGGAACCGGAGGATGGGTAATCCACAGTAAAGGAGCTCTTGGGCCAGGAACAGTGAGATGACACTGGTGAGGGACCAGCCTGCCCCCAAGATGACCTCCCAGGATTTAGGGGAGCTAGACTGGCTGACAGAAGATGGGGACTTTCTCCAAGAACAGTGGAAGGACCCCATCATCAGTTGGGCTTGGGAACAATCAAAGATAGGGGGCTAACCTAGATTCAAACGTGGGAATCCCCCAAGGTCCACATTTTGAGGTTGACCAAGACCACCTTTAGCAGGCAACCCAACTTCTTCAGACCAGTTGTTGGTCCTTCCACAGTTTAGTAAGGACTTGTTACATCTTGCACACTCCATATCTGGAGCCGGCCACATGGGAAGGGAAATGACCTACAATGCATAACAATGAGATTCTTTTGGCCATGTATCCACCAAGATGTGAGGGATTTCTGAGCGTCCTGCCCAGAATGCCAAAAGGCTCACCTGAAAAGAATACTGAGGGCACCATTGATCCCCCTCCCAGTGGTGGTGAGCAAATCGGACTAGATTCTGACCCCAAGGTGAAAGTGTCAGAGATTAATAAATGATTGAAATCAGGGGGTTAGAATGAAAATGTTTATATAATCTTAACTCTGATAGTTACTGGCCCTCCTTTCACAATAAATGTAGGGTAAATAACCAACAATGTATTGATTTTTTTACACTCAATATACATTGATAGGAATGCTTTGGATGATACTACTTTTACAAAAATAAAATATAAAGCTTTGTATATTTCATTTGCTCATTTATTAAATAAAAAGTGCAATGTTCTTAAATCAATTAACACAGATTAACCTGCAATTGCAATAATTTAAATGCCAATTAAAATATAATCAATTATTGAAAGCTTAATTTATTACTATATTGGCAATTTAGGGGTTTTTTTTAAATTATAGTTATTTAATTATGTTGTCTTTCATAAATTTGCATAATAATTATATGTAATTAAGAAAAAAAATAAAACAGATGCTCAGCTTTAGGATGTTGTTATGTGGGTCCCAAGTAGATGACTTAAGAGAGTAAAATCAAGCGGTTTATTTCAGTATGGAAATCTGGCTGTAGCTGAGAAGCAAAGGGCATCATTGATATTATAACAGTGGAGCAATGGTAACCAAAGAGCCTTTGGATTCTGCTTTCATGCTCATTTAAAACAGGGATAATTCTGTTGAAATCCACAGACTTGTACTAGTATAAAAACAGCATATGGAAAAGTAGAATGATGATCTAGTGCAGGGGTCTCAAACGTGCAGGCTGCATGCAGCCCCTAAAGCTATTTCCTGTGGCCTGGAATAACACTATCATTACCGATATGGGCAATATTGTGGTACGCAAAGGTTTCAGTGGTGCAGCCCTTGGGCAAAAGTACTAGTCCCCGTGCGGTCCTCATGGTGATTTGAGTTTGAGACCCCTGATCTAGTGGTTAGGGAGACAGCCTAAAATTTAATTCCCTGCTTTGCCATAAACACTCTGGGTGACATCCTCCTTGGACAAGCAATTTGCCTAAGCTCATCATCTATAAAGGGAATAATAGCAATTCTGTATCACACAGAAGTCCCTACATACCCCATTAACATTGTCATAAATTCATTAAAATATTAAATACTATTAAATATTAGAGTCAGCATTATCAAATATGGCTCTTTTTTCTTGCTGATCTGCATGATGAGTTCAGCTGGCAGCTGCTACACTGATTGGCTCAGCCTATACACACGTGATTAAGAAAGCTATTTAGCATCTCAGTACTTCAGCTGATCACTAGTCTCTTTTTAGGAGGAGTCTCGGAACGACAGATGAGAGGAGCATACATTCAACTAGTTTTTTGCTCTTCCTATGAAGAAGGATTTCTTACATCCCTTTATTAAAAGAACTCTTCCACATAAGCAATCCTGAATCATAGTCGCAATCATCATCCTTCTGGCCAAAAAACCAATTTGACGGGAGTCTATCAGCAATTCTTAAATTAGCCACAGATTTCACTGAACAAGACAATACAATATATGCTCTACATTTTGGGGTTTATACATAGCTTGCTGAAGTTGGCGAAAAAAATTCTATTGTTTAATTGACTTCAGTGGCCATCGATCAGTCCTTTAGACTGTACGTATTTCTCCTGCAACAATCTCTGCCCCAGTTACTCCAAAAGCAAAAAGCAGGACTGTGAATCAAAAACTAGGTCTATTGCATGACAACTTGATTGGTTTAAACTTTATATTAATTGACCAGGAAAATAGAACGCAAAGTATTGAAGGACTGTATGGAAATTATCCTTATGAAGTAAAAGTGATAGTGGTAGTGAGCTGGAAGGAAGGAGGCAGGAAAACATTCTCAATAATTAAGAGAGAATTCAACATTTTAATATAAGAGGACAGAAAGATAAATTTTAATAGCTATGTAGAGGTTAAGGTGATGATATGGAAATGGTCCAGGAAGGGAAAGAGGTAAAGCTTTGGGAGATGAAATTGCCAGCTTCTATAGTCAGAACTAACACCTATTTTGTTGAATAACTCTAGTAGTTATTCAGCACCGTTTCTGTTCCAAGTGATGCACAAGACACAGATACCATAAGAATCTCTGTCCAGGAAACCATGTAATATAGAAAACACACAAAGAAAGACAAGATGGGCTGGAAGATCCAGAGGAAGGAGTCAATTTAGATTAGTTTCACTCCTTACTAACTTTCAGTATGACACAAGCCATGCATTCTGATTATCTGAGAGCCACCATATACAATATAGTATCTATCAGAGTTTTAAAACAATAAATAGTGTTACTGAAATCCATTCTCACGAATAGACAAAGCAGTTCATTCCTGCTGTATCTCACAGTGTTTTTGAAAAAGATTAAAAAGACACTAGTAATTTTGGATGAGCTTCCCTGACCCTGGAGGAATAAACAGGAAAGCAAAGACCTACATTCATAACCTTTACATCCCTGAATTTACGCATCAGTGAAATGCATTTTGCCAGAGACAGAATTAGAACTAGAAACATCCTTTCAGAAATGGGCTATATAGAAATCCATTAATTCTCTACTGGATTCCTTGGTGTTTCAGGGAGCCTCAGTGACTTTGCTTTTTACCATTTCCACTTTATACAATTACAAGATCAGCGATGTTTAGAAAAAAGCCTAGTGAACTGAAAATGCAGATTACAACAGAACAATTTAAAGAAAATATTTAAGGTAATATAATTAACAATAGAATTACAATACACAAAGCAATGTCTTTATTTTAATATTCATCAAGTTCAGAATCTACTGCTGAAAGGGAAGCTTCATCTCACTTGACAGGGTAGAAGGAATGCTGGTTGATGCTTTAAATCCATGCTTCCAGAAACCAAATGAGAATTTAACAATTTTTTCTTTGCAACTAGGTTCAAAAGGTAGCAACTGAAAACATACTTTTTTTTTCCTTCTGTCATTCAGATGTTCGATCTTGGAATCATAGAATCACACAAACTGGAAAGGATCATGAGAGGTCATCAAGTTCAGTCCCTGACACTCATGGGCCTCTTAAACCCTCCCTGACAGGTGTTTGTCTAAACTGCTCTTAAAAACTTTCAATGATGGAGATTTCACACCATGCCCCCTAGGCAACTTATTCCAGTGGTTAATAACCCTGACAGATAGGATTTTTTTTTTCCTTTTGTCCAACCTGAATCTTCCTTGCTGTAATTTAAGCCCATTGCTTCTTGTCTTATCATCAGCAGTTAAGGAGAACAATTTTTCTCCCTCCTCCTCATGACAGCCTTTTTGATATCTAAAAACTGTTATCGTGTACCCTTTCAGTCTCCCCTTTTGCAGACTAAACAAACCCAGCTCCTTCAATCTTCCCTCACAAGACAAGTGTTCCAGATGTTTAATCATTCTTGTTGCTTTTCTCTGTACTTTCTCCAATTTGTCTACTTCTTTCCTGAAATGAGGCACCCAGAACTGGACACAATACTTCAGCTGAGGCCTAATCAGGGTGGAGTAGAGCAGAAGAATTACTTCTGATGTTTTACAATACTCCTGTTAATACATCCCAGAATGGTATTTGCTATTTTCGCAACAGTTACACTGTTGACTTATATTTAGCTTGTGGTCCACTATGACACCCAGATCCTTTCCCCTAGTTCTCCTTCCCAGGCAGTCACTGCCTCTTTTGTATATGTGCAATGGATTGCTCTTTCCTTAATGGAGTACTTTGTACTTGTCTTTATTGAATTCATTCTGTTTACCTCAGATCATTTCACCAGTTGTTCCAAATCATTTTGAATTGTGATCCTATCCTCCAAAGCACTTGCAACTCTTCCCAGCTTGGTATCATCGGTGAACTTTATAAGTGTACTATATATAGAATAATAGGGTTGGAAGGGACCTCATGACGGCACCTAGTCCAACTCCTGGTAAAAGCAGAACCACACCCACTAAATCATCCCAGGTAGGGTTTTGTCTAACCAGGCCTTAAATGTTTCCAAAGATGGTGATTCCACCACCTCCCTAGGTAACCCATTTCAATGCTTCACCACCCTCCTAGTGAGAAAGTTTTTCCCAATATCCAACCTTGACAGCCCCAGCTGCAAGTTGAAACCACTGCTCCTTGTTTGGTCCTCTGTTGACTACTAAGAACAGCGAAACTCCCTCTTCTTTGGAGCCCCCGTTTAAGTAGCTGAAGGCTGCTATCAAATCACCCCTCAGTCTTCTGCAGACTATGATATGCCATCATCTAAATCATTGATGAACATATTGAACAGAACAGAACCCAGAACTGATCCCTGTGGTACCCTGCTCATTATTCCCTTTGAGCATGATTGTAAACCACCTATAACTACTCCCCAGAAGAGGTTATTCAACCCATCTTATAGTAGGTTTTTCACCCATCTTATAGTAGCTCCATCCAAGTTGTACTTCCCTAGTTTGTTAATGAGAAGGTGACGTCAAACTGTATCAAAAGCCTTACTAAAGTCTAGATGCACCATATCTACCACTTCCCCTCTACCCACAAGGACTGTGATCCCATCATAGAAAGTCATCAGGTTGGTTTGACACGATTTGTTCTTGACAAATCCATGCTATCACTTACCACCTTATTCTCTTCCAGATGGCTTCTAATGGATTCCTTAATTATTTGGTCCATTATTTTTCCTTTTAGAGAGATTAAACTGCCTCATCTATAATTCCCTGGATTGTCCTTACTCCCCTTTTTATAGATGGGCACTATGTTTGCTCTTGTTTTGGTTATTAGAAAGAAGTACTGCTGAAGTTCCCAGTTTACCTCCTCTATTCTATTAATCTGAGACCTTATCATGTCCCCTTTTAATCACTGCCTTTTAAGGGAAGCACTCTTTTCAGTTTCTCTTAACATGTGAGTTTTACCATATTTCATAAGCATTTTTATAACTCTGAACTTTAAATGAATAACAAATGACAATATATTTACCCCACTACAGAACATGAAAAAAAATCAAATAAAATGAGTCAAATGCGTCGCTACAGCTAAACTCAAAATGGACTTAGCCAGTGTCTTCGTGATGGTTCTACCTCACCTGGCTTTGCCTCATTACTTTTATCAGTCCATTCAGGTAAATGTTGGAAGGAGAGGGAGTGGTAGTCACTGGCATGCAACTTTTCAGTGCTTTCAGTCTCAAGGGCTATTAATGCAGCAACTTCAATAAGCACCTCATTCAGTTTATGTTGTTTTCCTTCCAAGGAAACCAAAACAAAACCAAAACAACAATCTCCCTTCAAATCCTTACACATGTTTGTATAAGATATACGTATTTTAAATATATAGCATTCTACTATTTCATTGAATGAATGAAGCAATCAGTACATACACCTATGGTAGCAGGGACAGCAATTGCTATTCAGACTAGAATATTAAAAAGGAATTACTACAGAGACTAAAAAACAAAACAAAACTGAAAATCTCCTAACCTCTTTTTTTTTATTGCTATTAAAATTTAGCAGAAAAAAAAATTGATATATTTAACTGGAGCTGGAATATTGCACTACAAAATCTAACTGTACAAGTAAAGTTTTAAGATGTTTCCATTTTTCTATGATTTCCAAAAATATTCAGTGATTGAGATATATAAAATATATAAAATATAAATATTAACTGGTGCTACATTACTCTCTAATAGTCTGAAGTTAGCTTCAATTAGGCATTCAACTTCTGTTTATTCAACCATACCCACTAATTATCAATACTTACACTGATGCTTTTGTGTTCCATGTTTACTAAGAAGAAGATTGTCATGAGATTCATGAGGTTCCTGGAACTCACTGTCAAAAATACACTTATTTTTCTATGGTATTTTGAGACTTTGAGCTGGAAACTACAAACAAACACAAATAAAAGAAACCACCACTTCACTGGATATCTCAAAACCTCTAAAAAGATCTGATTTTATATCAGCTTTAGAAATGGGCCAAAAAGGTAAGTGAGTGTTCCGGGAAAGGGTGAACTAATGTTTCCCAGATTGGTACCTCTACCTCTAGTGTTCTAAATTGGAGGGAATTCTTCAACCCAATTTTTTTTTTTTTTTTTTTTTTTTTGGAAAATGCCAATTTGTCAAACACAGAACACTTTACAGGAACATACTGGATTCAATGGCATTTTTGTCAGGAAGGCAAACAAGGACTCCTGTGACACTTTTAAAGGCTAACAAACTTATTTTTCATGTGAGCTTTCATAGGTGAAGTCCCAATTCATCAGATGTCAGAAATTAGAAAAGACTTATATTGAAAAAAAAAAAAACCTTATGAGATGGAGAGATATATCTTAGGATTACATTTCACTGTATCAAGTCAGATTAATTCAACAAATCAAACTGTATAGATTCAAAAAGCGTGCACCAGAATATCAGAAAGTGGTGATTTTGAGAGCGATGAGAATCACGGTTTGTAATGAGAAACAAAGAAGTCCTGTGACACTTCAAAAACTAATTTTTGTAGTAAGAAAACCAATTCCTCTCCCTATTCAAACCTGAGCTGATGGTATCAAATTTGCATATGAATTCTAACTCTGAAGCCTCTCTTTGAAGCCTTGACCTAGAATAGATTTGTTTAAGAATATTCACAGTTAAGTCTATATAGAGTGTCCTTGGAGATTAATGTGATTTCCTTTTTTTTTAATACTCTATTTTCTGATAAATTTGTTAGTCTTCAAAAGTGCCATAGGAGCCCTTAATTTTTTTTTTCTTGAACTAGACTAACATGACTACCTGTTTAGAACAAGAACTTCTCAGGAGGGGTTTCTTAGGTCTTTGATGTAAGTTCTACTCAAAAGTAGAGACAGTGAGCGGACACACATCAACAATCTTGGCTAACATCCCAGACCTTTAGGAATTTGACTGGGATGAGGGAATTCCAAGTTCAAATACCTACTCTGCTTGACATGAGTTATTGGCCATTTAGGGGCCGAATCTCATTCTTTTTTCTTTTCTTTTCTTTTCTTTTCTTTTCACATGAGAAAATTTAAAAGGTCTAAAGTTTGTCTTAGTGAGGACAGAAAAAAAAGTATGAAGTCATGAAAACTTTTACGGAAGGGAAAAACCATTTCCCACCCTTTTTTATTTGTAATAATTGTAAGGGTAGGAAGAACAGAAGTGTATATTTAATTGCTTTCATGATGGACCTCAATGACCTATTATAGATACAGGGAACAAGCTACTGAATGAGATTATTATTGCTTTTATCAAAGCTAGTAATTCAATATAAAGGTCTTATCATATTACTTACTTTTGTATTACATTAATTGCTTTCTTATCATATTAGCCAACTCCCCTTTCCCTACTACTATATGAAAGTCAATAATATGCTAAAACATTGATAATACTTTAAGACTTATTAGTAAGTTTCATGAGATTAGCTCATTTCATTTTCACTAACATGATGAAGCTCTCAGATTACATATAACCAAGTACCTTTCATATCATATTAATCAGAATAAAAAAAATCATTAAGACAAAACAGAGGCCAGTGACATGACATCAAAGACTCACTGTATAAGCAACCCTTTAAATATAGATTCTTATGTTTTGCTACATCAAGCTGATTTCTACTGCTAATATTTCCCTCGTTTCATTCATGGAACGGATAGATGGACAAGTTCTATTTAACAGTACGGTGATGGTCATTCCAATTATCCTTTCTCCACAGCACATCTATTGCATTAAATCAATATTCTGGCATAAAATGACTGTAGTAGAGATACAGAGGTAACCAAAGATCCTCATCTTTTCTTCTGTCACTTCGAGAACGTTATTTGCTGGGGAACAGGAGTTTTGGCTCACCTAGCATCCAAATGAATGCAACCCTCTTGGCCACTTTGGCACAGGGGTATGTTAGAGCTGTCCACAGGAATCAGGAACAAAAGTATCTTTAAAAAGGTATCATTTGCACAGATAAAAAGAATCTCCAGACATATAATAGTAAATATTAAATATAAAGCATTTTAGAAAAGATGTAAATCCTTGTATTTCAGAACATAAGGTAACCTCACTGGGAAGTTCGGAGGAAGTGTTTGTGGGGACAGACTATCCCACAAGTGACCACATTGCAGGGGTTCCTACATCAGTCTCTGAAGCAGCCAGGGGTGTCCACAGTAAATAAGAGGACAGAAAATTAGAGGACTGATTGCTAGTACAGCAACTCCTGTTTTTTAAATCACTTCTGCCATCCTCCTCCTCCTGCAAATTTTTTGCACCAAATATAGGTCAATCCAACCTGAAGATCCTATACCACCAAAAATAAAGAGCAGATATATTATGGAATTTTTAAAATTAGTGATGGTGTGGTAAACAGGAGAATATCATCTGTTGTACACAGTGGCTGTGGTCAGACGAGAATTTTATTTCGAAACAAGAGCTGTAATTTCTTATGTCCACACGTCGTTCTGTTATTTCGAAACAACGGGACCTGTTGTTTTGAAATAACAGCCATTATTTTGAAACAGTAAAACCTCACTTGAAATTGAAATAGGAACACCCTTGCAACCTTTGCTGCTCTGGGGTTCCAAAACTGTGCAGGAGTCGTCGACGGGACACATATCCCAATCCGGGCCCCAGCCCACTGAGCGTGGGCATACCTGAACCACAAGGGATATCATTCTATTGTATTGCAGGCCCTCATGGACCACCAGGGACAGTTCACACACACATTCTGAGACAGGCTGGGCTCTACTGGTGCAGGCAGGCAGGCACCTTCCTTCTGTACCATGCAGTCACCGTTGGGGATGTGGATGTGCCTGTCTACATCCTGGTGGATGCCGTGTACCCCCCTCATGCCATGGCTGATGAAGCCATATTGCAGGAACATCGACGCCACCAGGGAGCAATTTAATCACCATCTCCATCACTGCAGGTCCATTGTGGAGTGTGCCTTTGGCTGCCTGAAGGCACACTGGAGGGCGATACTCACCTGCCTGCAGGTCACAGAGACCACCCTGCCAGAGGTTGTCAGTGTCAGCTGTGTGCTGCACAACCTCCGTAAGCTGCAGGGGGAGAGGGTCCCCCCCATATGGGAGGCGGAGGCTGAATGGCTGGGGACAGTGTTCCAGCAGCCTGAAGACAGATTCCCATGGACTGGGCGTGCCTAGCTGTGAGCGGTCATCATTCACGATGCCCTGAGAGAGCACGTTGCAGAGGGTGCAGATGCCTGAGCCCTCAAAGCACGACCATCACCCACTAGAGCCCGCACACAAACCCTATGGCCCCATATTTACCTACCAACCACAACACAATAAATGGCACTTGAGACACAGAACTGTATTGATTTTGCCTTTATTTACAAGAGCAGGGTGGAGTGGGGGGGCTACAGGGGCTGCATGTGTAGGGCCGGGCAAGTGGGTGGGGGGGAATTGGAAGGGGTTGGGGAAGGGGGGGCAAGCCATGGCGGGGTGAGTGGCAACTGCTGTTCACTGGCCTAATGATGTTCCTGTGGTCGGCCACCCGGGGTATGGGACCTCTGGCAGTGGGGGGTGCTGGCAGGTCGCTCTAGGGTGGGGGAGATGGTGATCCACCGATCTCCCCGGCCCCATGCCACGAACTCCAGAGCCTCAGTCTGCTGGTCCATAAGGTCCAGCAGGTGATCCATTTGGGCCTGCTGGACCCTGCAGTGGGCATTTTCCTCCTGGAACTGCTGTTCCCGCCAGGCCTGGAGGTCCTCCTCGGGTTGGTGGGCCACCTGTAGGTGTTCTTCCAGGATCTCTCCTGGCTGCAGTGTGCCCTCCAGCATCTTAGCGGGACTGATGGGACCGGTGTCCATGTCACAGAGTCTGCATGGGAGGAGACAGATCAGGGGTTCCTCCTCTTAGGTGGTACGGCATGCAGTCCAACAGCAGCCGCAGATCCATTCCCATTCCCCTGACTCTCACTCCCCCTGCCCTGCGGGACTGTAATCCCCTGGAATCCACCGTGACGCTGTGACACATGAGGTGGTTGCCATGCCCTGGCTGCTGAGGTGTGTGCTGCCCCACCCTTGGGGTCCTTCTGGGGGCATCCTGCCAAAAGTGGCAGGAGCATGCTTCACAGCTGTGCCTTGCCCCCAGACAGTGGCCACCTCATCTTCTGAAACACCAGTGCACTGCCTGGCTCTGCCCACCCCCCCCCCCCGGATGCCTGCCCCTACACCTCCCCATGGGAAGCCCTCTGTCCTCCATCCCTGGACCATGCCTATCCTATGGCCATGCTCCCCACCCAAAACTCCTGCCCCACCTTCCAACCCCACCATTCCCAAAGACAGAGCATTCACTAGCACCAGCAGCATGAGTCTCCTGAGATGTCCCTGGGGTTAGCTCCTCAGCAGGTAAGGCAGTCTCCTCTCCAGAGTATGGGGCAATGTCCAGGCTCCCAGTCTCTGGGGCAGAAGTGCTGGCACGTGCCCACAGCTGGTCATCCTCCCACCTCAGCACCACATCCTCATCAACGAACTCCTCCTCCAAGACATTGTGTATGGGGGTGGAGACTCAGCTGAATCAAGGGTGTGCGCTGGCCCCTCATTGGGCTCCCACCCCAGGAAAGCAATTAGCTCCTGATAGTAGGGGGAGGTGGCCTTAGTTGTACCTGACCAGCGTCTCACCTCCCTCACATTGTAATAGGCCTGCCGGAGGTCCTGTATTTTCACTCAGACCTGCTGTGTGTCCCAAGTGTGGCCCTTCTCTGCCGGGCCCCGTGACATGGCCTCATAGAGCACTCTGTTCCTTTGGCTGCCCTGCAGCTGGGTGTGGATGACCTCTTCCCCCCCAGAGAGCCAGGGGGTCCATAATCTCCTAGTTTGTCTAGAAGGGAGTGCACTTCCGGGGCCTTTGAGCTCTGGGCTCAGCCATGTGTGCACCACAGCCAAAGTCCAGCCTGGCTCTGGCTGTGAACCTGGAAGAGCAGGGCTTCTGCCTGCTCTGGGATTGGCCAGGACAGGCACTTCCTGGTTGCTGGGCAGATTGCCTGCTGCCTAGAAACCAATTAAATCAACTTTAGGCAACTCCCAGACCACATTGCCTTAAGTTGAGTTAATAAAGTTGACTTAATGTTAAATTCATCATTACAAGTGGGAGTTATAAAGTCGACTTTATAACCTTCCAGTGTGGCCATGACTTTTTTTAAGTCAATTTAAGTCCCTTTAAATAGACTTAAACCCATAGTGTAGACATAGCCCAAAAGTGCTGCTTACCTAAGGACCAGCCTAAAAACTTAAGCGCCTGCTCACCACCACCAAAAAGCCGCTGCCATCTCCAACAGTTTCAGTGGTGATGCGCAGCAAGGAAGCCCTTACCAAAAAACATGCCACAGCTTTCAGCAGTGGTATAAAGCAAAAAAGGCTCCACTGCTGAAAAAAGCCGCCGCCTCTGGTGCTTTTGAAGGCAGCAGGCGGGAGCGGGGGAGAGTACAGGAAGTGGTATCGAAAGTCTCAGTGCCACTGCCTGTACTGCAGAGGAGTAGAAATCTACAATGGCTTATATAATATCCTTAGAACATGACCAACTCTTTAATTAAAATCAAAGTCTAGCATTCATTCCCAGTTCTGAATTTTTAATGGATAGAAGGCTAAATCCTGTTCACAGCCAAAAATCCATCTCTAGTCTAGTAGAATGCTTAAACTCATGCTCAAAGTTAGACATATATTAAATTCCTTTCAAGTCTCAGAGCCACACTAAAGTTCCACTGCCTTTAGCGCTAGGAGAACAGTTCATTCCTTTGAACTCAGTGAGTGAGACTGTGAAATCAATGGAGTAATTTCACCAGAAAGAGTGAAATCAGTATTAGGCTAGATGGAGCTAATTGTGGAAGCCTGGTAAGTAGGGTCTGGTCCTAATAGGATTTCAGTTTGTATGTATTTCTAATAATGTCTAGTGGTTGGAAAACATAACTAAACTATACATTTTCATGGTTGGTAATTTTGTAAAGTTGTTTTCCTGAAAAGAGAAATGAAGTTTCTGTGCCATGCTAATTATGAAGATTAAATCCTTAAACCCTATTCTTAGCAAAAATCCTCCAACTACAAGTGACTCCCAATGGGTACGTCTACACTATGTGTTTAAATCAACTTAAGGGCCCTTAAGTCGACTTAAACAGAGCCCTGTCTACACTGCAGGGCAATAAAGTAGACTTTACAGTCCAGTAAAGTTGACTTTATAAGGTCCACTTATAAAGTCGACTTTACCGTTAAGTCGACTTTATTAAGTCAACTTAAGGCAATGTGGACTCACTAAGTCAACTTAATAAAGTCGGCTTAATGCAGTGGGGCCATTAAATTGACTTTATAATGTTGACTTAAGCCAGGGCACCCATTTAAAGTTGACATTATAAAGTCGATTTAATGTAGTGTGGACTCATTAAGTCGACTTAATAAGGTCTACTTCAAATCAACTTTAAGTAGACTTTATTAAGTCAACTTAAGAAAGTCGACAGCTTTTACAATGTAGACATAGCCAATGATCATAGTTTTTTCTTACTATATCATGATTAATAGTGGGGCATGTCAATGCAATGGTGCAACCAATCACAAATTCTTTTTTCTCCTGTTTCCATGTAGAATTTTATTTGAAATACATTTTATTTTTTATAGAAAACAACTCTAAAAGGAGAATATGCATGTGCATATTCCTAACAGCCAGTACTCTGTTTAGTCTCATTGGAGTCATCTATACATACATAGCAAACCACACATTCAGAAGCAGCAAAACTAAGTCTGCATAGGGAGGCTAATATGTGTATGCCATTAGTAACGTGTGTTATACATAGATGGCATGGCATAGGTAGGCTTCTACGGGGATGCTCCATTCCAAGATTTCCAAAGAAATAGTAAGAATGCTGATTATCTGCACCAAAAGCATCAGAAACAAGAATTTAAATAATTACTTTAAATATTTTGACACCGGTATGTGTAGGTGAGTGGTGTGTGTTTGAACAGAATGGTGAATTTATTCATATATGTATGGATAGCTGTGAGGAGAACACAAAAGGCAGAGGTCAGAATCCTGGTACCACTGAAGTTAATGGCAAAACTTCCAAGATTTTACCACAGAAGTTTTGGATTATTATTCAGTAGTCAGCTCATACTTTCAAATCCCTGCTTCAAGTGAACACAACAGAATCACTGAATATGTTGAACTTTACCCATCATGAATTAAAAAACAAAATCTGTAAAACCTTTTTTTAAATTGCTGTAACTTCCCATAAGACACTCTGCTGTTGACTTGCCATTGCCGTTTAATAAATAGAATTCCTCTCTTTTCAGTCTGCAAAGCTACCTGAGCCAAAAAACAGGGAAGTAGAGACATGCCAAGATCCAAGATTGTCCCTTTGAGTGAAATAGAAGCCAAGTCACCGGTGCTGACTATACATATATGAAAAGATAAATGCATTAACTGACATTTGAGGTCACAGTGACTGCCAAGAAACAATATTAGAAGATTTTCACTGGCTTGCCTTTGACTTGCCTTATCCTACTACATGTTCACTGAGCCAAATCACTCATATGTGCTGAACTCATAGTCTAACTCAAACTTTCACTATATCCTTCACCTCTCTGTCTTTATTTGCAAAGCAATAAAACACCCAGTTCTTCAGCTGACACCAGTGATACTTCTTAATTGGCCTCCAAGTGTGTGAGTTACCAACAAAGGAGTACTTTTTCAATGGCAGGAGTGGGGGGAGATCATGACTTTATAAAATTCTACGATTCACAATGAGTTTCTGAGGTTTTCTATGCCTTGAGCTTCTAGCATGTTAGTGTTTATTGTTGCTATGCAAATAAATAAACTAGACAAGTGATTTTCTTCATTTTTGTATTTATATCAAGTCTACCATCATAACTTCATTTACATAGTCAAAATTATGCCAGACAAAAATAGCAGAAGGTAGAAAAACCCTCATAATACCAATTATTGTTTATTTCCTTCATTCCAAAAGGCTTTGCACCATGTTCTGAAGGTCAACAGATTTAGAACTAATATCGGGTTGAGTTACAAGTCATAGGTCTCTGATGGAGACTCTTCCACAACACATTAAAATCAATAAGGCTCCACGTCCATTGTGCTTTTCATCATTCTGTCCTGTCCTTCTCCTTACCTACTTCTCCCAATGTTTCCACCGATCCTTTTCCCAGACACTGCCTCTTAATCAATCCCTTCCTCCTCTCCCGTTGATCCCATGGTGCCACATAAACTAATAATAAAGAAAAATCCTAAAACAATTTTTGTAACATATAAATACATAATTAAAAACAAAAGGGAGCAAAACATCATGTGGCAGTTGTCTCCCTGATCACTTGGCATGTACAATCTTTTCCTTCCACCCTCTGTCTTTTTTCTTTTTTCCCCTCAATCTTTTTATATTTAGAAATTCAGGGACTGTGCTTTTCTATGTGTTTATATTAGGCTCTTGATCCAGACTGATGTTTTTGGCAGTACCACAATATGAACAAAACAACAGCCAATATAGGCACCCAAATCAAATTATGGAGCACAGAAACTGGTGAGAAATGAGGAAGCCACAGAAACTCTTAAGTGCCATTTGGTGTGCTTATATGATGGCATTGATCCAGATTGGGGCTTTTGGCAGTACCACAATAAAAATAAAACAACCACCAGTATAGGCATCTAATTCAAATCATGTAGCACAGAAACTGGTAAGAAATGAGAAAGCCACAGAAACTCTAAACTTCATTGTCAGCTTCTTTTTTTTTTTTTTTTTGTAATAAAGAAAAGGTGGATTCCTGGAAACTTTTGTCCTGCTCCCCAGAGCTGTGATCTACTTAATAAGTACAATAAATCTGTGTGTGTGTGCACGCGCATGTATGTGTATAGCTTTTGTATGACTAGCATGCTTTAGATTTTTGCAACCTTTTTTAAGTCAAATTTCTGCAGATTGTTTATATTTCAAATTCCATTGCAGGCAAGGTTACTGTTCCTCTAAAGCAACAGAACAAAAAGGTCCCTCTAAGTAAACTTTCTCAACATTCAAACACAAAGTAACTACATTATTATTTCATTATTTTTCTCCTTGAAAACAACTCTGTTTATCACATTTTTACCCCCTGTCCATTAAAGTTTCAACTGAAATTTGACTGTCCTTGAAACACAGCTAATTTTGTTATGTCAGCTTTTCTTGTTGCATTTTTTCATCCACCAAGCTACCCCTGTTTATCTCCCGTCCCTGGGTCGTGCACGGCTGATCCCATAATCTGCCAGTAACTGATCGTGTGAGATCCAGCTGTATCCCGCTGTGAATAAGTCATTCTTGTTCCCCAGCACACTAAGAATTAACATTTACCCTTCCTGCCCCTTTTAGACTCTACCTGAAACTTTAACAAAAGCTGTCCAAATCCCCCATTCACTATAGACAGGGAAGATTAATAATAATTCCTTTTGATCAGAATTACTTTGCTGGCCAGCAATAGTTTCCATGGTAATCAGGTAGTAGACAGAGTTGAAGCAGATTTCATCAGTTGTAAGACATCATTAGAATTATCCTACACTTATAATTATAACTTAGTGGGACTGATTTTACAAGCAGTAGCTCAGAGGCACACAAAAAAGACAGCTTTAACTGTCAGAAAGCTTCCTCTAGGAAAGAAATTAAAGTCCCGTCTCCTAATAAAGCTATTTTTTTAAATCCAAGGGTATTATGAATTAGATAGAGGATTTTCATAAAAAGGATTCAATGTGAATCTCAGCCAAGATAATGGCTTATAACAATGAGATTTTTAGTGAGTGTTCAGTGTGCTAATGGTGGCAACTTCTAGCTCCTTAATAACTTTATGCCAAAAGAAGCTACAGTCCAGTAGTTTTGGGGGGAGTGAGAGGGAAGCAGGTGATTTCAGCAGCAGGGACAATCACTTTTTCAAACTTGTGCTGTAAACATCTGTACTAATTTTTTTAAAAGAAAGTCCTAGGGAACAGCCATTAAGAGAGTTTCATTCCAGTGCCCAGCTGGTTTCCCTAGCATAATGCTAGCCAACATATGATAAGCATGCCAAATCAGCACTTAATCCTTATTTTAATGGCAAATCCAGGAGCTGGTTGATGCCTGTTTAGAATACAAATGAAACCTGCAAAGAAAAAAGCTAGATGTGATGATATAATAAGCATTTACCAAGACATGGTTTAATTCTAAGGATGCTGATGAATTTTCAGTAAGGATTTCAGGAGGATCCAGACAGAAATAAGGAAGAGAGAAAGTGGAGGACAGGATGAGGAAATCAAGAGTTTGGAATGTAGAGTTTATTTTATATTTAAGAAGACTTAGAGTAGGGGTGAAGGGAGAGAATCAATATGTATTTGGACAGAGTGCAAGTACAAGTAGTTAGCTAGTCTCAATACAGCTTCTAATTTGGAGCCTGCAGCTCTTGCAAGAGCATTTGTCTACAAGTCCTTTTATTAGATTCACAGGTACAGCTGTACATATGAAAATCTGATTATATTTCAGACTTTGACCTTCTCAGGGAGCCTTTTCATGAGTTGGTCAATATTAGTAATTTGCAGAAAGGAATTGTAGTACAGCTCTCTACTAGTTGTGAACAGGAAGCCATTGTTAACAACTCAAGGTGCACGATGTATTGCAACTCTGTCATTAATTAAGATGGAAATTCCATACTGAAACTTTAAAACTATTAAGATTTGAGTAAAGGGATGATGCACTGAAGAATTATGTCCTGAGCCAATATATTATTTTACTGGCTTAGAGGAAGGAGGGAAGCAGTAGACATGATATAACTTGATTTTAGTACGGCTTTTGACACAGCTCCCTACCAACAAACTAGGAAAATGCAATCTAGATTAAATCTCTGTGAGATAAGTGCACAAATCATTGAAAAAGAATATTCAAAGCATTTACCAATGCTTCACTGTCAAATTTGGAGGGAGTATCTAATGGGGTCCTTGAAAATCAGTCCAGTACTATTCAATATTTTCTTTAATTATTAGGACAATGGAGTGCAGACTATTTATATAAAATTTGCAGATGACAGGGAGGCATTACAGGGACTTTGAAGACAGGATTAGAATTTAAAAACAACCTTGACAAATTGGAGAATTGAGGTGAATTCAATAAGATGAAATTCAATACAGATAAGTGCAAAGAACTTCACTCAGGAAGGAAAAATCAAATGCATAATGAGGAGTAAATTGCTTTGTGGTAATACTGCTGAAAAGAATTTGGAGCTTTAGGAGTTTATAATATAGTGTGAGCAGACAGCAAGCACAAAAGCTTGTGTTAGACAAAGCCCCTAACATAAGGATAATCCCAACAACGTTGGAATTTTTGGTCACCCTAATCACTCATTAAATATGAGCTAATAATGTGATGTGGTTGCAAAAAAAGGTTACTATCATTTTCAGGTGTATTAATAGGACTGTTGTATGTAAACAAAAACATTAATTGCCCCAGTCTACTCAACATCTATGAGGCCTCAGCTGGAGCAATGTGTCCAATTTTTAGTGCCACACTTAAGGAAAGATGTGGATAAACTAGAAAAAGAACAGATGACAACAAACAAACAAACAAACAAAACAACAACAACAACAATTAAAAAGATTTAGGAAACCTGATCAATGAGGAAAAGTTTTAAAAAAAACTGGACATTTTTAGTTTTGTGAAAAGAGTATCCAAATATGCTATAGGCTGTTAAAGAGGATGGTGATCAATGATTTTCCATGTCCACTGAAAGTAAGGTAACCTGTCATCAGAGTAAGGTGCAGCAAGGGGGATTTAAGTTAGATATTGGGGAAAACATTCCAACTACAAGAAGAATTAAGCTCTGGAATAGGTTTCTAAGGGAGGTTGTAAAATGCTTATCATTGCAGGTTTTTTAAAAACAGGTTGAAGAAACACCTGTGATGCAATGTTCCCTCTAAGAGCCTCCAGCAGCTGAGCAACTCCTTTTGCTCGCTGCACCGGGCCCCCTCATCCCCCGCACGGGCCTGATCCTGGCGGTGCCCCCCCCCACGGGCCCACTCTCCTGGGAACCCCCTCAGCCTGCCCAGCCCCTCCCCGCAATCCTACCCTGCATGGCCCTGCCACAGCTCCTGGGGCCAGAGAAGCACTAACAGAGCATGCTCAGACATTCTGGGCATGCTCCGTTAGAGCTCCTCTGGGCAGGAGTTTTAATAACTCCCTGCCCCACAGTAGCTCTGAACAGGGTCTCTGGCTGCCGGCCCTGCGCAGTCAGCAGTCTTCCCTGCACAGGGGGGCTGTGCCGGGCTGCGCAGCCGCGTGGCCGCACAGCTTAGAGAGAACATTGCTGTCATGGATGATCTAGGTTTACTTGGTTTTCCCTCAGCACAGGGAGTTAGACTTGTGGATCTTCTAAGGTCCCTTCCAGCCCAATATTTTTTATGATTATATCATTAAGATTTCTGTCAGAGAGACATATAGGATCTAGGGAAAGGGTTGGTAACCTTTGCTGGCCCCCATGCCTGCCCCGCCCATCGCACCTTCAGCAGGTGTGGGGGCAGGGCCATTAGGTGCTGGGGTGGAGTCAAGCTAGTGCCAGGGTGGGGACAGGGACTTCTTCTCCTTGATGGCCCCCTCCCACAGGCTGGGCTTTTCCCTGATGGCTATGATCTCATTATGACATATGATGTAAAAATGTTTGACTTTTAGTAAAAGAAAATTGAAAACTCTTTAATAAACCAAAGACAAGACAAAACAAAATGTTCCATTTGGAGGAGAACATTGCATTCATCCCAAAAGAGTCATCTTTTTTTTAAAATACTTTTCTGTACTATGAAAAATTTTCATTTCAGTTCATTCTGGAATATTTATTTTAAGTTTGACCCCCCAAACTGAAAAATCACTTATTCCTTGGCTTTACTCAGAAGCCTAATTTTCTCTGAAAGTCACTTTAAAAAACAATTCATCCTTAACCCCACATTGCAATCTTAATTTTGCCTAGGGTTGAAGTGCTGAAGTGATGCCTGTTAAAGGTTCATCACAGAGTGGATGACTAAGAACAGTTTTCAGAAATGCACTTCGGTACATGATAGTTCTGGAGAGTGTATTCCAAACACAGAATACAGGGGTAATGGCATTTGAAAACTGAAGCTCTATGAGTTATAACTTACAAGCAGCAAGCTATCAGTTAAAACAAAAATGAGGAGAAAACAAGAATAAGGAAAATGAAATTAAACAACCAGGAGAACTATAAAGGTGCTATTAAAGAATATGTTGCCTGTCACCTGTAATAGACCATGAATTTTGCTCGTTCATTATTATATGCAGGTCAAATGTCATTACCCTAATCAGACAGTAACAATACCCTTTGACAAGCATCTGTACTACAGTCTATATTCCTGTTGGCAGCATCAGTGAAGAGACCATGAATACAGGCGATGTGAAGACAACTCAATGAGGCTTTGCAAATGTGTCATCTTTCTTAAAGTTTTTTTTTTTAAGTGTAAATTTTGGATAATTTTTCTTATCATTTTGTCCATGTATGGGACTAATACTATCAGCAACTTCAACTCAAGATACATGCAGTCAAGCGTATTTCAGGAGATTCAGCACCTTGTAGAACTAGTTCCTTTATTTGATGATCTTCTTCACATGTTTTAAAACATGTATATAAGTTTTTTAAAACTTGCCCATTTTACATTAATGGATATTCCCTCAATATTTGCAGAATATCATAAATTTCCATAGGTTTGAAATAGGTTATAATGAAAATGCACGCCTCCCCATTCAGCAAAGTCATTAAACACATACCGAACTTTCAGCTTCAGTGGAATCATTGATTTTCAATGGTACAACTGACATGTCTGAAGTTAGGTGCATGCTTAAATAGTTTGAGGAATCAGGAACATAGGAGGTAAACAGTTTAATTGTCTAAAGCAAAACCACAGGATTTTAAGGGTGACTGTTGTACACAAAACTGAAGAGTACATAAAAGGGTGTGCAAAGTTTACTAACTGTTATAAAAAAAATAGATGCTGATCACCCCATCTGTTTAATAGAGAGGACACAAAGCAATAAGCAAAAGAAATAAAAAGAGTTTCAGATCTGCCTTGTAATTTGCAAATGTTGGGTAATTAACAAATTAAGTTTAATGTTCCAAGGGAAAGCACAAAAGGACAAAAGTGCAACACAATTAGAATCAAATTAGAGCAGGAATCCTAAAGATCTGATTCTGTACCCATTGAAGTCAATGGCAAAACTCCCATTAACCTAAATTTATGCAGGATTTAACCTTTTTTTAAAAAAATTGACAAATTTACAAAATACCTCAACAACGAGAAAAAGTAACGTAAAAAGAAAACATATTGCTTAGTTACTGTGTTATAAAACAGCACAGGGAACTAAAGGGAAATCCAACATAGAAGCACTGCAAGACCCAATGCAGCAAATATTCTCTTATGCTTCCAAGCTTTGGAAGAATTTAGGCCAGAGGAAAATTTATTTGCATACAAAGCCTTCCTTTCCTGTAACTAAACAAATATTATTTCTCAAGGAACAGGGTGAAAAGCTATCATGGTAGAAATTGGGATGAGGTCTTCAGCACTTTATTCCTTGACAAGTAGGTGAAAGCCTGGAACAACCACACAAGGGTAATTCATAAAGTCATGTGTGTAAAAAAACTCAAACCAAAACAAAAGAAAACGAAACAAAACAAAAAACCATTGGCTGAGAACTTACAAATTAAATGGCAACAGACAATGAATCTGAATTATGATTGACCTGGTACTATTTTAGGGAAGAAACAAACAAACAAACAAAAAAAAAACAAACAAAAAGCTTTCAACCATGCTTGCAGTTTTCCATTTCTTCAGGGCCGACATAGAAATTCTAGCTTCAAAGTGATGATTGGAATTATTGTGTATGCCGTGATTATTCTGTTGTTGTGTGAGTGATTTTGCTGATTTGTATGTTGGTTGTGCTGTGTTGATAAATTTGTATTGATTTGTGTAGATGGTGAATGAGGGAGGTGTGTTTTAGTGAAAGACTATATGTGTTTTAGTGCATATGCCAGTTGGATTGTGTGAGTTGTTGCCTTAATTTGTGTCTGGGAGGATTGTCCTGACAGATTTGTGCAGGTGGTAAATGACAGGACTATGCTGCCAACAGGAACTACATGTTTTTAGTTTATGGTATGTGCTGGTGGAGTTCTTCGAGTGGTTTTGAAAAACTGTGGCAGCTGGGAAAGTAATCAACCATCTGAGCAGCCTCCCTTTTACATCCAATGAAACTGCTGCATGCAAATTACCTGTAGAGTAAGCATGGTGACTGAATTACCCCTGATATCACAATCATCTACAACTCTTGGCATGGCATAAACAAACATCATATTGTAGCTGGACACTGCACAGGTGTAATTCATAATGTCTAAATGTCTAAGATTTTAAAAACTGAACAGTAACAGACTGAAAATCCAGTGACAATTCAACCTGGAAAGAATATAAGTATGGTTATGCTGGGTCAGACAAAAAATATAGTTAGCCCAGTACCGTGTCTTCTGACAGTGGCAGTGCCAGATGCTTCAGAAGCAATTCACAGAACAGTGCAATTTTGAGTGATTCATCCCCTGTTGTCTACTTCCAACTTTTACTGGTCAGAAGTTAGGGACAACTAGGCAATGGGATTGCATCCCTGATCACCATGACAAATAGCTGTTGTTGGACCTATCCTCCATGAATTTATCCAATCCTTTTTGCACAAAGTTATACTTTTGACTTCACAACATCCCCTGGCAATGAGTTCTACAGGTTGACAATGCACTGGGGGAAGAAGTACTTTGTTTTTTTTAAACTTCTACCTGTGTATTTCATTGAGTAACCCCCAACTCCTGTGTTACTTGGATGAGTAACTAATATTTCCCTACACATTTTCTTGAAACCATTCATGATTTTATAGACCTCTATCATATTCCCACTAGTTGTGTCTCTTCTAAACTGAACAGTAGCAGTCTTTTTAATTTCTCCTCTCATAAAAGCTATTCCCTACCCCTGATCATTTTTACTGCCACTTGCTAAACCTTTTCCAATATATTATATCTTTTTTGAGAGGGGACAGAACTGCACATAGCATTCAAGATGTGAAGGCACCAAAGACTTACAGCATTGCATATCTTCTATTTTATTATCTATCCTTGTGCTAATAGTTTCTAACGTTCTGTTTGCTTTTGTGACTGCTTCAGAACATTGAACACATGTTTTCAGAGAAAAGGCTCCAGATCTCTTGCTAATTTACATTTTATGCATAATTGGATTATTTTTCCAATATGCATTATTTTGCACTTATCAACATTGACTTTCATCTACCATTTTGTCATCCACTTCAATGAGATACTTTTGTAACACTGCAGTTTTTTGCTGAACTATTTTGAGTAATTTTATATCATCTGCAAACTTTACCACCTCACTGTTCATCTCATTTTCCAGATCATTCAAGAACATGTTTAACAGCAGTGGCCCCAGTACAAATCCTTGGGGGCCCTACTATTTATCTCTCTCCGCTGTGAAAACTGATCATTTATTCCTACACTTCATTTCCTCCCTTTTAATCAGCTACCCATCCACAAATAGATCTTGGCTCTTATCTCATGCCTGCCTACTTTCCTTAAGAGCCTTTGGTGAGAGACTATGTCAAAGGCTTTCTTAAAGTACACCGCATCACATTGTCCATGTGCTTATTGACACTGTCAAAGAATTCTAATAGATTGGTAAAGCCTGTTTTCCATTTACAGAAGTCACCCTGACTCTCCCAACATATCATGTTTATTAGTAGCTGAAAATTCTGTAGTTTCAACCAATTTGCCTGGTACTTAAGTTGGACTTACAGATATGTAATTAACATGTCTGCCTGGCATCTTTTCTGTTTAAAAAAAAAATAACCATTAAATTTACTAAGTTCTAATAATCTGATACAGCGGCTAGTTTAAGTATCACAGTTAGTAGTTCTGCAACTTCCCATGTGAGTTCTTCAGAAATTTATGTGACTATGATATGGTCCTGGCGATTTATTACTGTTTAATTTATCAACCATATTTGTAGCTTTTTCAGAGATGTTTGTAGCTTTATCCATCATTTCACATTGATTCAGCAGATATTTTAGGCTTTAGAATGACACAAAGGAGTGACAGTCATGGAATTTTATTTCATAAATAATTCTGTCCACCTATACTTGGCTTCATAAGCCAAAGAGTTGATACCAGAAGTCAAGGCCCCAAAAATTATTAGACTAGCTTAAAACTCATCCGTTTTGCAGGTTTTTAAACCCCCCCCCCCTTTTTCATTCTAGATTTGGAAATCTTACAGTGCATTTGCTGCACATTCTCACAGGACGGCTAGAAAAGAAAAGAAAAGAAAAGAAAAGAAAAGAAAAGAAAAGAAAAGAAAAGAATTCTTCTGCAATCTTTTGATTCCAGCAACAGCAGCATTAAGAAAAATGCCAAATTTTGTAAAAGATGGCAATGCTGCAGAAAAGGGATCAAAAGTATGCTCAGGGAGCCAGCAGCTCTATAGAATTTTCATTGATCATCAGCTGTGGAAGTTCATTCTAGCTAGATTAGACCCACAGTTCTGTTTCCTTTCTTACTAACACGATTATATAATGTGTGCCATAAATGACTGAACCTACTGCCTGATACTACAAAGAGAATGTATGCTTTCTTGTGCATTTGGGAAGGGCAAATGTTAAACTGAAGTCCTGTTCTTTTTTCCCCACCTAGCAAAAAAGATATTGCAATAGTGAACAGCAACCAGGTTAATCCCCAGATTAAAGAAAATGAGTTATGAGGACACATTAAAAAACTTAATGTAAAAAACTTCTAAAACCTATGTACAGCCGTCTCTCAGCAATGTGGACAAATTTATATTTAGTAGAGATAAGGCCACTTCAAAGAAATTGGCTAAGGACACATCAACGGGTCTAAAGAAAAATAAACTTAACCCAGACTTAATGCTGCAATACAGTATTTTTGACAAAAGGAAATAAATATTTGGAAATAGCACTGTGAGAGGAAAATACAGAGTTATTTAAGGAAGCAGTAGATACACTGCAGGAACTGTTTGTAGAAGCAGCAAAGGATGAGATTCAATGTGATTTTTGTTTTAAGGTAGTCAGCCATTGTAAACATTGCATAAGTGAAGTTGAACAAATTTAATAGATTTCATCTTGAAGTATAGCCAGGTAACTCTGCCTGTTCTTTAGCAAAAATATAGAAAACATCTTATCTTGCAGACACACAGGGCTGCACATTTTTCTTTTTCCTGTCTTCTATCCTGGCCCAATTCGTTTAGTTTCTATCATTTTTCCAACTGCACCCAACCCCCAGCAGAGGTTAGAAGCATGATATAAAGAAATTAAACAGTGCAGGCAACCTGCTTAATGCAATTCAGCAGGACATATAGGACATACAGTGGGGGAAGTGTCTGTTCTTCTCAATGAAGCTTCCTGAAAAATTAACTTAATAGGGGACAGTAAGTATTTGTGCAGGCATATTATTTGATTTTTAATGTAACTGAACTCTTAGACAATGATACTTGCTTTATGATGCTCCTGAACAAATAAAGAAACCTGAAAATAGTTACAGGCTTATAACAACAGTTTCATGATTCAACTATTTATGCATTGGAACAATTACAGCTTCCAAGTGGATTTCATTTTTATAAGTTCCAATGGGGTTGTTGTGTTAGTCTAGTTCAGCAAAACAAACAATCTTTAAGTGTCACAGGATTCTTTGTTTTTCATTTTTATAACACAGAACGGAGCCCACAACTATCCTTTGTCAAGAATTTAGACTTTTTTTCCTTCTTGAAGTTGTGACCAGGTAAAACTATTAAAAGTAGAGTTTAATTCTTTGGATTTTTTTTTAAATCCCCAATTAACTTAATATGTCCCAATTAACAATGGCACAACCAATATCAGAAATATTTTTTCCAGAAAATTTCATTACAGAAAGAATTTCTGGGATTTGTATGCTTTTGGTCTTATGCATACTGTAGAATTACTATAGTTCACAGTTGCATGGTAATAATAAACAGAAATATTTTTCTTTGTAGTTCTCACAAAATAACGTCCTTTCTTATTATGAACGTTAACATCCATTCTTACATCTAAGCACACCAAATCAGTGCACAAGTTTGTTTACCCATTTTATCAATCTATTCCTTTCCTAAACAACTGTTTTACACCTAGAATATTGGTTTTGCCAAATAAATTGCAGAACAGCTCATGAAGAAGCAGCCTTCGGTCCTTCCAATAATTCAATAAAAGTTTTTATTATTTGAAAGGTGCAAAATCAATAAAAAATGTCTGCACAACTGCTTCTTAGAAAAATTCAGTATCATTCAGCTATATTACTCAGAAAAGCTACCCCTTGTGAGTCAGCACACTGAGTTATGTACAGCTTTCCATCAGCTGAGACGACAGATGTGTAACAACAAAGCACAAGTGCTTTTCTATAATCAGACATTCTAGATATGCAAGCTAACACCGGCCCCTCTCTCAGAAGCAACCTCAATATTGCAGTATCTGAGCATCTCACAATTGTTAACATTGTTAATCCGCACACCATCCCTGTAAGGTAGAGAAGTGCTACCATCACTACTTTGAAGACGGGTAGCTAAGACAAAGAATCTAAGTGACTTTTGCAAAGCCTGCTAAACAGAGCCAGCCCAAGGTTATTTGGCACCCTAGGCGCCTGTGATTTTAGTGTCCTTCCCCCCACTCCTCCTAGCACCTTCCCAAGCCTGGCCAAGTTGTGGGTGGGAGCCATGCAGGCTGAATCGTGGCAGTGGGGGCCAGCTCCCCACCCATGTCCCGATGCTGTCAGAGCTAGGCTGGAGGCTTGCTGCCCCAGCCCCAGCCCAGCCGTTGGAACCCTCTACTGGTTGGTGCCCTAGGTGACCACCTAGGTCTCCTCTATTAATGGGACTGGCTTGTGCTGCTAAAACGTAGGGAACTGAACCTGGATTTTCCAAGTCTTTGACCAACTATTCTATTCTTGTATTTCAATACTGAAACATGATAAAATATGTGTATTGTTTAGTCATTGTAGTTGAAGTTAATGTATACACATGGCAAATACATCACTAGAAGCAACTTTTCATTCCTCCTTAGTCCAGAAATCAAGGGCTCAAGTCACCACCATCTAGCAACTTGAGCAGCTATTTACACCTTTGTGAATTCAGTTCAAAGTAGTACTAACTCAGAACGATATAGCATTTTAAGCCCACTTTGCATGGTTCCAAATGGCAACTAAAGGTTTAAGCCAGATAAGAACCAACTCAAGAGCTAATTCTTAGAGTCAGTGTTGTAGTCAAGCGCTTTAAATGGGATTTGGCTTCCATGCCTGATCTGTGACTTCCCAGGCCACACTGTGGAAGCAGCAGGCTTGTTCACCAGAAAGGAGAGAAAAATATTGTGTCATACTTTAGTGTGCCCTCCAGCAGTGTCATTAACACACAAGAAAAGGAAAGAGAGAGGATGGAATCACAAGAAAGTCCTGGTTTCACAATCTAGGTAGGGCCATAAAATACTAGTTGAGTTCAACAAGTAATGGTAAGTTCTTAAATAAGGCAAACTTTACAGTCTATCGGATATAAGTGTGGATTTCCTACATGGTAAGTAAAATTAAATTATGCTTCTATTAACTTATGTTAAAGGCATACATCAAATATATATATCAGATAGTGCCTAGTTTCATGAAAATCAGTTTTTGTCCTTGTGTTTGTTTGCTTGTTTGTTTGTTTGTCTGACCTCTCAAAAGACTGAGCCCCATTTCCGTGCTCCCAGCAGGAGAGCCTAACACAATGCACAAAAACTCAGGGAAAAATAAGGGTTTATTCTCGGTTCCATTGTAGTTTTATCATCTCTGATAAGCAGATGGATTTGTTTTAGCAGAAGTTCTAGCTCCCTGGGGTCTGAGCTCATTGACAGAGAACTGATAAGTTTGCATTCTAAAACACAAGTGACAGAAATAAATAAATAAATAAAATGTGCTATAACCGTATCTCAGTGCTGACATTACAAAGCCTGCCCAGTGTGCTCTGATTCCATTATTTGCACAACACAGAGTAGATGTTTTAGACTGGTAACAGAGACACATGCTGTATAACAAGTGTATGCATATCCCTTGCTGGTGAACTGACAATCAGAAGATAACAGGTGGAATTCACATTCTATTTCACACATAAGACACTAAAATGTAGCAAGCTGAATTTATTCCTGGAAACTATGAAATATCCTTTGTGCCAGCGCTGAATAACTCAAATTGCTACATGCACATATTCACTCCAGCACTTTAACTGTGGAGAATTCACTCCTTAACCTCCTAAGAATTCCAGAACATAGTGTGTTTTCGCCCCAGGGGCCTACACTGTAAAGTATATAACACCATTACTTCAATTATAATGGGTTTGCCTCTTATGTGGCCCTGGTCCCCTGAGGGATCAGCAGTCATAAGAGATTAATCTAGTTTTCTGATTTTTGATTTACTCAAGTTCTACTATCTCCACTTTCATGCAAGTTTCCTAGGGGCTGTGCACTGGAGTGGACATATGCACAACCTCTCATTTTCCTGAGCCCAGGCATCAATTCAGAACAAGGTAAGTAGCTCAGTTGCTGTACTACATAATGGATGGTAAGATTACAAAGACATCAACATTAAATTGAATTTGTGCAAAAGATGTACAACTGAAAAGTAGATGGAACATCACCAATGCACTCCTTCATAATACATAGATCTATGCCTGTTTTCAGAATATTGTTACATAAAAGACCAAATTAATTTAAAAAATCCAACCTTTTCCATCCCCCCAACAACAGCATTACTGTCACTTCAGGTGAAGTACCCTAGGAAAAGGCCTCCAGATATGAGAGAGAGACAGAGAGTGTAATAATATCACCAACAGCTACCCTGTAACAAACATGCTATATTATCTTTAGCAAAGAAAGAGAAAAGAATGAAAAATGCTAGTAACAACCTGCCATTAAACTCAGAAAACACATTGAGTATGTGGATATTATCTAAAATGATAAGCCACCAAGAATATATTCCAAACCACGGTTGGCTCATTTAAATAATCATATTGGTGTCACCAGTTAGAAACATGGCTTGCTTTGTACAAACAAACCATGATCCAGCTGAATTAGCTACAGGCATGATTTAACTGATGGTAAAATCAGTAGCAAAATTAAAGGGCTGAACTAATATCTGATTAGGTGATCTTCTTGGATCATTAGATAAGGAAGATTATTTTATTCCTGTCTGGTCCAAGGGGAAAAGACAAATTTAAATATAACTAACAAATCCTTTTTTTAATAGGCAAGTATTTTTAAGATTGGTATTGCAATGAAGCTACTTTAAAATGAGTGCCACTCAAGGTGACATTTCTAGATTCTTTCTTTCTTTTGTAGTGATCATCTACTACTCTTTCCATATCTCCATTTTAAAACTTTTCTTGTTACTCTTTCACAACTACTTATTCTACTTCTCTTTAAGTATATAGAAAATGCAATTTTATGCATCATTACTTGGGTATTTTAATAAGGTTCTGCAAACTCAAGTAAATTATTAGTAGCTTTGACAAACACAACCATGGAGTTCATTGCTTGTGTTTCTCCTGAAACTCCTCTAAATCTTTGTTATTTACCGTTTTACTGTTTCTTCAGTAAAAGTAAAGAGACCTAGTTCAGTTACTGTCACCTGGTAATTGCTGCAATATTATTTTTCATTATCCACTCTTGATGGCATGGTGATGATCCAAAACAGTACTATAAGCAAAACTTCTAGTCTGTCTGAAAGCCCTGTTAAATGTGATTGCACTGTTGATGAGGAAAGGTTTAATGAATAATACTATGGTACTTGTTTGAATCAAGGGCAAGATAACTTATGTAAAAAACATTATGAGAAATTTATTTTCTATCTACACATACCTCGAATTTCGCTAAGGGTAGTAGCTCAGTTATAGGATTCCTCTGAAGAGAAACATGCAGCTGTTACAAATTATACTCAGTAATATTAAAGATACTCAGAGCAAATTCATTCCAATACCTGGGAATATTCATAACTGCCCTCGGAAAGGGTACATTTTTCTTACTCTCATCAATAATTGCCCACAGAAGAAGCCCAAAGCATCTTTACTCTGTAATGAACAATTCACTTTTTAAGAAAAGTTTTCAATAATTAAAAAGCAACTGGTTTTTAGTTAACCCAATTTTTTCTCAATACATGTGCTAACTCATATAGCTATGCAAGTTACATGTGACAAGTGTCAACCAAATACATTGTCCGAAACAAGAATTATGCATCAATGCAAAATTTCACAAAACCAGCAGCTATGAAAAACATCTCAATTTAAACAACAAATAACCCATTAAGAAACATTTCCTTCCTTTCCTTTCCCCCAGATAATTGATTTCCATTTGGTCCTGCTGCAGCTGAATTTAGGCCGATACACTTCTACTAACAGACTGTAAATTTATACACTTGGGATTGGTTGCCATTGATTATGAAAATAAATTTTTCCCCCTAAATTAACCAAAGCCCTCATCACTTTTCAGGCATAGTTGTAAATCTATCCCAGCAGAACATGTTGGTTATATTTAAAGTTCCATTGATCCTAGATTCTTCAGATAAGAATGCACCAGTTATACAGGTAACATAAAAGTTGTGTGTTCTTCCACGTGACTGATCCAGTATGCAGCAGTGATGTAGGTAATGACAATGAACAAATTCTGCCTTCATATTCATCCTTTTACATAACATTTTTAATTTCAGTAATTCAGCACTTACAACTTTTTAACAAGTGGTGCCAAATTAAAGAATGATATGCTCTGGTGCTGTACTAGAGCACCCGTCTCTCAAACTGAACCTTCACACTACTACATTACTGTTGAAGTTATTGCCTTATTCTTCTTAAACATTTGGAGATTTGAAAGAATAGCAACTCCATGGATCATTGAAATTTTCATCACATGACCTTGCATTTTAGTATCATAAACTGATGTGACAATTTCCACCCCTGTTCAGCACTCAGTAGAAGAAGAGCAGCTGCCCATCATGTATGTAGATTAATACCAGGTCTTTGAATGGAAACCAATTCACTGGCATTGCTCAGTAGTGGAAAGTAATTGAACATGAAGGCTTCTAGTAAAAAAACATGGTCATATTTGGGGAGAGTAAATAGATTTTTCCCCTATATTTTTTAAACAAAAAACAAATCAAAAAATTCTTTTCATTTGAAGGGCTGACTCTGCTGCTAATTTTCTGGAAATGCCCTTGGAAGAACATGTAGGAGGATTACTTTTGTTTAACTTCACTGTTTAACCTTCACAGTATTTGATAATGTCCGTCAGTAAATACGAGTCCTAAAGAACAGTCTGCTGGAAGGACAGTTAAATGTGACGTTAACTGAGTTCTCGTAATCATTATTTAATTTCCATGTAGATCAGGGAGGATAAAGAACCCTATTTCACATACATAGAAGTATCTGAAATGAACAAGAACAGATATGTGTAATTAACTCACAGTGAATGTTTCTTATTGCTGCAACTATCCCCAAATTGACTGAAAGCCTGATTTTATATTATAGCCAGCAACAATATAGTGATGCTCAGTCATTTATCTGGTCTGATGTACATTTAATTATATTATTTGTTTGGTTTATAGATTGTCGCAGAGATGGAGACTAATGATAGTTTTATGTTTTATAAAAAACTTAGCCAATTTGGTATTTCACTGGGTAACACTGGAAAACATTATTGTGGTAATTATAGAATTACAACGATCATAAAAATATTTTATAGCAATTATATAACTGTAATAAAAGTGAATATGATGTTCAAAGACTTCTGTGGGTTAAAGCAAAAAATAATTTGTATTAATCTGCACAAGATCCATGAAGCTGGAAATGTGTATCAGGGATTTGCCTGTTTTAAAATACAGATTTTAAAAATATGCTTTTGTTTAGAGGAGGGAAGGTTACTTGCAGAACTTAATTTTAAATTTATTACTGTCTGTTCCTCTAGTCTCAGTACACTTGTTGGGGTGAAAAGTTTCTATTACTTTATGACATTTGGCTTCCAGGAATGTGATAACATGTCCCTTCAAACAACACAGAAGGAAGTAGAGCTGACAAAATTCCCACTATATTTAATCACAGCATTAACTGAAAAAGGTCTGAGTAAAACCTGTGCACCATACTTTTTCCCTGATTGCATAAACCGTAGATCTTTCCTGCACCAATTAAGTGACACCTCCAGTCTCATAGCATCTTTCTCTTCCCTGTGTCCTTTTCCTTTGGTGGCTTGTGAAAGCCTTTTTGCTGAGGAACTAAGGGGAATTGGCATTGTGGTATGCTGGGAGTGAAGCCAGGGAGCAACTACTTTCTGCAGCATGATCCATTGCTCTCTCCCTATGATGACAAGTTCCAAAGGGGTAGCCCCAGGAGTTAAAGTAACCCAGAATGTGCCAGAATGATGTCCCAGGGACCACCATTTCTAGGGCCAGTGTTCTGGGGCCCCTAAAAATAGAAAAATGAGACAGAATGCTGCGTTCCAATGGGTTCCCCCTGAACAGGTTCAAAAAATCTCAGCCTGACGAAAGCTCCCTGTGGCCCGAAGACTGTGTCTTCCAGCTGCATAGGGGCCGCAGCTGCTGTGCATGGCTGTTTTTAAAACTGCCAACCTGAGCATGCTCAGTTTGAGCATACTCACGTTGGGAGGAGCAGCCTGTGGCCTGGCCGCTCCACTCCAGTGGCCAGGTAAGGGAACTCTGGGGGAATTTGGGGACACTCAGGCCAGCTTGGGGGCCTGGCGCACCTGAGGCTGCACTTCGGGGCCCAGCACAACCCATGGCTGGGTTTGAGGGCCTGGCACAGCCCGGCGCTGGGTTTGGGGACCTGGCATGACCCGTGGCTTCTTAGCCCAGCATGGGGGTTGGCTGGTGGCATGGCCTGTGGCCAGATCAGGTCCAGGGCTCTCAGGAGGTAGGGCTGAAGGGGGAATGACATGGGGGGGGCAGGGCCTGTGTGCCCTGAATGTGTTTTGGGGCAGCAACAACCCTTGCTGAAGGGGGGTGGAGTGGTGGAATGGGGACAAGGGGACTGAAGGGGGCTGTGGAGGTGTGTAAGGGGTTGGAGGTAGAGTGAAGACTGGGATGGGTTAGGAGGGCTGGAATGGGAACTTGGGGGCAGGGAACATAGGGAATGGGGATGGAGACTGTGGACATGAGGAAAGAGGGGTCTGATGTGGGCACTAGTGGACAAGGTTGGGGTTATGTCGATTTGAGGCTGTGCTTCATGGGTGAGGAAAGAGGTGGTGGGGCTCAAAAATGCCTACCTGGGGCTGGGGCCTACAAATGCATGAAGGGGGCCTGGACCATATGGGAAGGGGGCCTGGAGATTAGGAGGGTTCTGGGACCCGCCAAATTATACTTTAACCATTGGGTAGCCATGTTAGTTTAATTCAGTAGAACAAACAAGGAGTCTGGTAGTACTTTTAGAGATTAATAATTTTATTTATCTAATGAGTTTTCATGGGAGAAAATCCCACTTTGTCAGATGCTTTCACCCACAAAAGTTCATGCAGTAAATAAATTTGTTAGTTTGTAAAAGTGCCATCAGATTCCTTGTTTGTGCTTTCTGTGGACTTCCGAATAGAAATCTAGACTGGAGCAAATGCTGAATCACAAATAGTCACCTCCATGGCTGCTACTGAAGTGCTATGAAGGAAGAAAAATAAGCTATTTTGCTAATATAGATTCAAGATTTGGTAATCTTATTAGTGCAAATAACTTCTTCCCACTTCCTGATTCAAAGGAGCAGGAGCATAACACTGCATGGGCAACACAGGGTTTTTTTTTTGTTTGTTTGTTTTGTTTTTTTAATTTCTTTGTAGCAACCCGGTAAGCTCTTCAATCAGTTCTTCAGAGAACTCTCAACTGGAAAGAATCACTGCTTGTGAACTCCATGGGTTGAACAAGGTTATTGTTTAATCATAAAATCAAAGTGCTTATCTCCCTTCCTCAAATCCTTTGCAAAGATTCTGGTTTCTTCATTTATTCTCTATTTATTCTGCTGATTTCAATTGCATAGCCTCCGTTTTCCATTCTTCCTCCCATTTTGCCTCTAAAGAGGAGACAAGGGACAATGAATATGTGCTCTACACTTACCTTAATTTAATAGAAAATTCAGTAGAACACAATGAAGCTACATCAGCAGAACAGGACAAAGTTTTGATCCTACCTGGAAAGTTATCAAAACCAGTTTGTATTGCTATGCCAAAGATGAATAGTGACATTCAAGAGTTATGATACTATCTTATACTGTAGATGGTCACAATGAACATGACCTTCTCTGAGACTGACTACTTGCATATACAACTGTATTTGTAGATCACTGCGGTGAAAAAGAATGGACAATTCAGAAATCTCTAATTTAAATTGTGCTAAGTACATTATAGCTAAATAAAATCAAAATTCTGACCAACCATTCAATATGTTTACGTTTTGCTGTTATAATGCAATACTTAGTGTCCAATAAAATATAACTTAAGGTCTATTTAGTCTAGAGTAACACCACAGTATGAAACTAAAGCAATGTTGTCTGTTTGATTGCTACAGCTAAGGATTTGTACTTGAGCCTCCAGTTCCGGAAGTTATCAATTTGCTCCCCAGTATTTCTAATTTAGCATTGATAATGGTTGCAGTATGAGTGTCAACATCCTTATATATCAGACAGAAGTGAATCATTCTCCTAGAAATGGCTGACTATGGGCAGCAGTTGATAGAGCTATATATTCCATCCAGCTGAGTATGACAACAATGCACATGCTCAAATGATTCTGGTCTAAGGAAGACTGTATGGCATGCCACTAGCTGCAAGAAAGCACACAAGTACATGGAATAATAAACAAATGGATGACTAAAAGAATGTATGACAATCAGTTGACTTTGAGACAAAATATATCAATTTTCACTCTACAGTTGTACATAGTTAAGATCTTTGGGAGATGAAAGGCTCTAATTTAAATAAAATTATATTAATCTAGTGTGCCTTGATTCAAGTTTTCCCATAGATCAAATACTTTTTGTAGAGTTTTACCTGCTACTAAAATGTTTTAATGAGGAAGAGAGAGAAAAAAATATTCTCCTTAATTCCTGATGATACGACAAGAAGCAATGGGGTTAAATTATAGCAAGAGAAGTGATATTGGACATTAGAAAAAGATTCTTAATTGTCAAGGTTCTTCACCACTGGACTGAATTGCCTAAGGAAGTTGTGGAATCTCCATCATTGGAAGTTCTTAAGAGCAGGTTATACAAGCACCTGTCAGAGATGGTTCAAGATGGTATTTGGTCCTGCCATGAGTGCTGGGAACTGGACTCAATGAACTCTCATGGTCCCTTCCAATTTACATGATTCTATGAAATGTAGTTAGCATATGAGTGCTTATTCATGCTTTTAAAAAACAGTTTACTGTATCATTATCCAGTGGTTTCATTACCAGTTCCTCTGACATTTTTTAACAATCACAATATACAGAAGAACCTCAGAGTTATCACCTGATCGATCAACTACACAACTCATTTGGCAACACATAATCAGGAGTTGGCAGAGACCAACAGAAAGAAAGAAAGAAAGAAAGAAAGAAAGAAAGAAAGAAAGAAAGAAAGAAAGAAA
>ML681993.1:40721538-40739997 GCA_007922195.1 Podocnemis expansa | reverse complement strand
AAAGAAAGAAAGAAAGAAAGAAAGAAAGAAAGAAAGAAAGAAAGAAATTATGGTTCATTACTCTATTAAACAAACTACTAAAAAAAAAATTAAGGAAAAGTTTAATAAAAAGATTTGACAAAGTAAGGAAACTATTTCTGTGTTTCCCTGCATGTATATATATACCTTACATGCTGCAGTTTCCATTTGATGCTTCTGATGAAGAAGGGCAATATGCATAAAAGTTTATGTGAAAATGAATTTATTAGTCTTTAAAAGTGCCACAGGACTTCTTGTTTGTTTTGCTTAAATAGACTAACATGGCTATCCTCTGAAATTTGTTTCTGTGCTTGTTTTATTTAAATTAAGATGGTTGAAAGCAGTATTTTTCTTCTGCGTAGTAAAACTTCAAAGCTGTACTAAGTCAATATTCAGCCATAAACTTTTGCAAGAACTACCATAATGTTTTGTTGAGAGCTATGAACATGCTAGAGTTCCAAAACAATACTCCATTCTGAGGTGTTTGTAGCATTCAGGGTCTGCTATACAGTATTATCAAACATAAAGCTTCTTGCATAAGATTTAATACTGTAGCATCAAGTAAATATCTTATATGACAGCTAAATCAATATAATATACATTCTGCTATGTCATTATACTTACAGTTCTTATGCAATCTGCATGACGCACAGAAGAGGCAAGAACAAAGGAAAGGAGAGTATGTATCAAATGACCTTAGTACATTTGTTCATCTCATGTGACCACGATCTGTTCTTGACCTTAAAGTTTGTTGGCTCCAGTGACATTTATGTTACAGCTTTGAGAGAAACTACTGAGTTCAAAAGAGAACTGTGTTCCTAAATTACATATTTTAGAACTCTTAAATCTAACTTGCTTCACTTTTTTACATCTCTTCCCTATAATTTTATATTCTTAGAGATTTAGTGACATTAATAGTGCAGCCAGAGATCTAACACCACTGCATTAAAAAACAAACAAAAAACCTTTTGGGGGGGGGATTTACATATCAAAGAATCAATAGTAGACGCTAATAAAATTTGTTTGAACTACGAAACTAAATAAGGAAGCTAGGTTAAGATTAAAAAAGAGAGCTGAACTGTCCCATAATTTACAAAAAATAACAGTAGGAGACAATGGTAGAGGTTTCCCAGTTTCTGGAAACAGCAACGACAATGGTACTTCTTCAAACATCGACATGGTGGTGTCAATAGTTATGGGGCATTTTGGTAGCAAAACAAGTAAAGTTGGGAGAGGGAATTACAATGGGGAAAGGTAAGACTAAGCTCAGAATGAGGAATTAACTTTTAAATTCCCAACCAAATAGATAATTATCAACAATGCTGGTCTTTTAAAAATGCCAGCATCACTTAGAATAACAGTTGTTTCTTAAATTCCTTCCATATGGAAACTCCTACAATTTTTAACCCTACCCTTCTCTACTCTAAGCTTCAGCATATTCTTCACATTAGACACATGTTAGTATAGCTATTCTGAGCCCTATTTCTTTTGCTGTCCAGAACAGTGGTTCCCAACCAGTGTGCCGGGACACACTGGTGTGCCACAGCAACACCTGAAGTGTGCTGTGAGCATCCCTGAGGGCCAGAATTTAAGTTTCCTCCCTGCTCAGCTCAGCCATATGGGCTGTGCAGGGCTGGGAAAAGGCAGGGGTTAAAGTAAGGGGGAAGGCAGCAGAACACAGTTCCAGGGACCCCCTATTTTTAGGCAGGCAGTGTTCTGGCCCCCCTAAAAATAGAGGAAAGCACCAGAATACAGAGTTCCAGGGGTCCCCCTAAAAGTAGGAGGAGCAGCCAGAATGCAGTGTTCCGGTGGCTCCACCTTAAATGCTGCTCCACCCTAATCCCAGCCAGCAGAGAGCCGCGGGAAGCTGGGATTGTGTGAATCTCCCTCTTGCAGGGCGGAGCGGCTCTTGTCAGCAGCCTGCAAACAGCCCAGGTAAGGGCTTTGGGGGGTGGAGGGCTGCTGGGGGTTGTGTAGGGCAGGCATGTGCGTGTAGCAGAGGTGGGTGGGAATGGCTGTGTAGCAGAGGGTCTGTAGATGGGGTTGTGTGGTAGCTGTTGGGTTAGAGGTGTGGGGCAGGTGTAGGGGAGGGCTAGTTCTGGCCCCTGCAGTGATGGGAGGATCCATCCCAGGCAGCAGGGGGCTGGGGGAGGGGAGGACAGGACCCACTGGGGTGGGAGGGAGCAGCAGTGGGTTGAGGATTTGCCCTGGGTGGCAGGGAGCCACTGTGGAGAAGGGGGAAGTGGGTGCTGCACTATGCTCCTCTGTCCTGCCTTCTCATTCCCAGATTCCCCTGTCCCCCCACATTGCCACAGTTGTTCTCCCTTCCTCCCTTCTCTCTTGCCACACTTGTGCTGTTCCCACATGGCTGCCCTTGTTCTCTTTTGCCACCCCTGCCCTGCTCTGCTCCCCACACTCACTCCTGCCACTGCACATGACTCCTGACCTCCCGTGTTTTGCCACCCCTGCTCTGCTACCCCTGCTATCCCATGTAGTAGCATTTCTAAAAGAGTGCCATGGTTTATGAATATTCATAAGTAATTTAAGTTAATTTGAACATGCATGAGTTTTTAATGATGGTGTACCTTGAAAAATTTGAAGATATCAAGGTGTGCCATGGCAGAGAAAAGGTTGGGAACCACTGGTCTAGAAGATACTTCCAGGAAAACAACTAAGGCGTCCTGTGAATGCAACATTAAATACGGTGTTCTCAGGTGCTTAGAACTAGCTCTGCTAATCAAGTCAAACCAGTTTAACAAGTATAACTGGAGAGGTCTGTCACCTTTCATTTGATTACACTTGCCATTAGATGGTAATTATTATTACAATCATTTAACAGGATTTAGTTAACGCACTGTACATTATTTTTATGGGTCATTGTGAGCTACATACATACTAGGGCCAGGTGACTATTTCAAGTGGAACTATGAATTAATTCAAATTTGTGCATATGTGGGTCATATCCTTAACTAGAGTAAATCAGCATAACTGCATCAGTGTAAGTGGGATGACATCAGTTAACACCAGCTGAGAATCTAACCCACAACATATTGTTGTTTTACACACACAGTATCTCTTTGGAATGTATATGCAACTTTGGTTACTTATAACACTAAACTTCACAAAACAAATGGCATATAAACTACCAAATCTTCAAAGCAAAACAATCAACCAGATGTAAAATCTTTCATATTTGAAAATTCTGATCATCCTGTGGCCAGTAAGTGCAGAACACAACTGTATCATACACTCATGTACCTCCATGTTTAATACAAAGAGATGAATTATATAATTTATAGTTGAATATTTCTGTGGTTCATAAGTATTTGCACAGACCAGTAACAAAATTCAAGAAGTTTAAGCAAGGAAGACCCTTTTTTTACAATGCAAATAAGTCCATTAAGACCTATGAAGTCACTGACTTCTGAAGCAAAACAAATGTAAAAGAAAAGAATATAAAATAAAAAAGCATCTACTGTAGTTTCATGATGTGATGAATGGTATTCACCTACTTCTCTTTGCTTAACTAGCATGGCCATCCAATCCAGAAAACAGAAGGCTTCAGAAGTGTTATGTAGTTTTTAAAAGGGAATTTTTTCTTCAGGTTGGTAATAGACATTCCAGCTGAGCAGAACCAAAATATAATGAAAATGGAATTATAATTCTCCTGCTGTCCAGGACTTTCTGCTGTCCTAGAACATGGGTGTGAAATAGCATTTTGTAAATATCATACAGAAGAACACGGATGTATAATTTGCATTAGAGGTACTGGGAGCCAGAATTCACCAGGAACAGACTGAGGTAGATTTATAGCTAGATGATAGTGTGTTGTACTGTAAGTCAGTGGAGAATAGAAGAAATCAAAAGTCACCTTAATAGGAATGCTTAATTATCCACTTGAGGGGCTCAGTGGTTTACAAAGGTGAATAAAATCCAAGTGATTTCATTTTAGAGGTTACCTACATAAAGTTTCCCTCCAAGGTAGGCAGGGGCTTTAAAAGACTGAGGTCATGCTCCCACTCTTTACAGAAAGAGCAGTTTATTCTATACTCAGAGCAAAAAAGGAAAATGCATTGATTGCTGTTGGACTATATGTTTTGATTTACACATTTTTGACATTAATGACTAAAGGCCCAATTGTACAGCCCTGAGGATTCAATGGAACTGACTGTGTGCTCTGCAGTGTAAATAAAGGTTACATAATTTTCTGCTCTCACCCATGGTGAGTAGTATGCAGTATTAAAGTGGGGGCAAGTAGGCCACAGAACTCCCCAACTGATGGGGGCACAGAGCTCACCCTGACACCAGGGTCTCAGGAGAGCTAGCTCCTCTGACTGCTGGGGGCCATGGGAAGAGGGGGAAAGAGCCAACTCCACAGGCCAGGGCTATAAGGAAGGGCGAAGGTGGGCAGAGGCGGCTCTTCCAGCTGTGGGAGGGCACAGAAAGCGCCCCTCCAAAAGTTGCTTTTTTTTTTTTATTTCTGTGTATGACCTTGGTAATACATTATTCCATAAAAACACAAGAACTGCCAGGGTAGGCCAGCTCAGTTACTCACCTAGTCCACTCTCCTACCCTCTGTTAGATGCTTCAGTGGGAATGAATGGAAAAGGAAATCATTGAGTGATCCTTCCCCTATCTAAAGACACCTAGATGAAGAGGCTGAATCCCTGGCCATCTTGATTAATAGCTATAGATGGGCCTACTCACCAAGATTTTGATTATTTTTAACACAGTTAATTTTATTAATTTTATTCCTAGCTTTTGTGTTATGGACCAGAGTATATAATATTTCCTTATTTACTTTTTCCATGCCATTCATCATTTTATAGATCTCTATCATACCACTCCACTCCCTTGGTTCTCTCTTTTTCAAGCTAAAAACCCCAGTCTTTTTAATCTCTCCTCATACAGAAGCTGTTCCAAACTCTTAATTTTCTTTCCCATCTCTGTACCTTTTCTAATTTGAATCTAATACATCTTTCTTGAGAAGTGGTAACCAGATCTGCACAGAGTAGTCAAAATATGTGTGTACCATAGATTTAGATAGTGGCATTGTGGTATTTACTCTCTTATTATCTATCTCCTTCCTAACACTGTTAGCTCTTTTTATTTATTTTTTTTTTATTGTCATCGCACATTGTGTGTATGTTTTCTGAGGACTATCAAAAATGTCTCTAAGATCTTTCTTGAGCTACAACAGCAAGTTTAGATCCCATCATTTTGAATATATAATTTGGATTATGCTTTCCAAAGTGTATTACTTTGCCCTTATCAACACTGAATTTCATCTTGTATTGTTGTTCAGTCACATCATTTTGTGAGATTCCTTTCTCGTACTTCACAGACTGCATTGGACTTAACTATCTTGAATAATTTTGTATCATCAGCTCACTGTTTACTGCCTTTTCTAGATCATTTATGAATATGCTGAACAGCACTGGTCTCAGCAATATCCATGGGGATACCAATATTTACCTCTCTCCATTCTGAAAACTGACCATTTATTCCTACTCTTAATGTCCTGTCTTTTAATCAGTTGTTGATTCATGAGAGGACCTCCCCTTTTATCCAATGGGTGTTTAGTTTCCTTAGGAACCTTTGGGGAAGGACTGAAAGTTCAAGTATATTTTATTCACTGGATCACCTTTCTCAATATATTTGTTAATCCCCTCAAATAATTCTAATAGATAGCAGAGTCTTGATTTCCTTTTACAAAAGCTGTGTTGACTGTTTCCCAACAAATTGGGTTCATCCATTTGTCCGATAATTCTGTCCTTTACTATAGTTTCAAACGATTTTCCAAGTGCTAAAATTAGGCTAATTGGCCTTTAATTGCCAGGATCAGGGCCAGATTATTGCAGGGACTTTAGCAACTGCAGCCCGAGGCTAAAGCCCCACAATAATCTACTCCCAGTCCTGAGTCTGTCACATCACCCAGCCCATTGATGGCCGGGCTCCACTGCTCGTGTGATGTCCTGCCCCCACCCTGCCTGCATCATGCTGCAGCACCCAGATACAGTGCTCCTGGGTGGGGGGAGAGAGCCCCTGCTCCTTGAGCACTGCACATGCTGCAGCATCCCTTCATCCTGGGTCTGTTCTTTGTTGAACACCACATGGGCCCAGTGACTTACTACTGTTTATCAGTTTGTTCCAAGTTCTCCTCTTCTGACACCTCAACCAGGGATGGTTTGTCAGATTTGTCACCTAAAAAGAATGTACCAGGAGTGGAAATCCCCCTCACATCCTCTGTAGTGAAGACCAAAGAAACAAATTCATTTAGCTTCTCCACAGTGGCCTTATCTTCCTTGAGAGCTCCTTCAGCATCTCTGTTGTCCCATGGCTGCACAGAATGGCTGGCAAGCATCCTGCTTCTGACGCATTTGAAAAATATATTGTCAATTTTTGAGCCTTTGGCTATTTGCTCTTCAGATTTGTTTTTAGCTTGCCAGATTACACTCGACTTTCCAGTTACGAAAATAGAAAGGAGCTAGTAGAAGTAAGTAATAATATTTTCAGTGGGACTATTTACCAAATAATTTATTACTCAATGTTTCTTCCCACTTCATGTCCTCTGAAGAAAAAAAAGATGAAAAAATAGGTGAATTTCTCTGTACTTGCTAAATTACCTACAGTAAAGTAACCTTAAGGGGGAAAAAAAAGGTAGACAAACAAGCTCTACAGGGCAAATGTTAAAGAAAAGCCTCACTGTGCACAATTACACTGTGAAAAATATTCGAAAAATCATTAGTTTCTGTTAAGATATGACACTTGTAGTACCACCAAATGTTAGCGAGATCCAGGGTTATCTGCTGAGTAAGCTGCAACAACACAAGTCAAGGCTCAACACCTTGCATTGATCATTTCCAATGCACAATTACTGACAAGACAAACCATACCCAATTTTAACAGACAATATACACATAGGGTGATACAGACATGAGATACACATTTTGTTATCTGACATAATTAAAATGCTCTAATCAAACACCTGAAATAGGTGACATTAAGCACAGGAAACAAAAGAGTGTTGTTCTTGAGACTGGAAATAACAAGACCCTTTTTGCTATTGAGTTCCTCCTGAAGACTAGGCTTGTCTTCGCAAGGACAAAAAAGGGGGGTTTTACTATGTAGTAGCTGACTCATGGTAAAATTCAGTCATGAAATAAGAGGTTTGTAGATTTCACAGGAATTAACTCATCAAAGTAAACCCTAGTGTAAACTCAAATACTAAGCAGTCTCAGAGGAGCTTCTTGCAGAGTATACTACTACTCAATGTGCATAATGGTAACAGAACCAAGCACATTTAGAAATCTAAAGTGGGACCATAAAAAGGTTTCAAGCATTTTTTTAAACACTTCAGTTTTAAAATAAAATATACACATACATGAAGAGGGTACCAGGTACATGAAAACTTCCTTGAGTTTGAGCCAGTTACAGCCCAAAGCCTTCATTGTCATTTTTTGACCTAGGTGACTCCCACAGGGAAGATGTTCCAGCTGTACACCACGTGTGAGAGTTAAACCAAAAACTTATTATCACTTTTTCATCAGACAAAAAGAAAAAAAAATTACACCCACCCCCACCCCCACCCCCAAACACCACCCCCCAATATACTGGTGTCCTAGGTTATGGTCATTGTGGTCCAGTCTCTCCTCCTTGTGCTTCAAGCCTAAATAAAGGGGCTATTTTTATAGGCTTTACCTTACCATACTCTGACATTAGTTATTTGCAAGAGGACTCCTTGATCTTGGAACTGACAATGTAGATGAATTTAGTCTAGAAATAGAATATAATTTTGTAACAGTGAGGGTAATTAGGCATTGGAAAAGTTTACCAATTGATTGGGGTAGATTTTCTATAACTTGGTTTTTTTTTTCTTCAGTAAAGACTAGGATGTTTTTCTAAAAGATATGCTGTAATCCAACTATTGGACTTAGAGTAGTAATTAGTTCATGGGAATCCTGTTCCCCATGTTATGTTTCTGGCCTTGACATCTATAAGTGACACCTCAAACCACAATTCTGTTTTCCACACATCCTGTCCCAACTTTGTATGATTTTCTGGAATTTTCCTAAACCCAAACACTATGTGAAGTAATTGTAAGATGAATAAATGTGCTTATTTCTGGTCAGTAGGTCTCCAAATCACAAAAAAGCATCAGCAAAAACAGAGATACTTTTTGCCAGTCTGGGCAGAAATGTCAAGTTTTGAATGAGCACAGACAGTGAATGACACTCTCACCCACAGCAGAAGCCCATACATATCAGGGTTGGTGCACATTGGCTGAGCACTGATACCAAAGCTTACATTGCTATTGCCTTCACAGTAAATAGATGACTAGAGTCCGCAGGCTATCCATCCATGGTCACTTTGAATAAGCACTAAATTGACATAAAAACAAACAAACAGAGAAAATTCCTCTAGATACTGATGTCCGACCAATATTCTCTAAACCAACAGTTTTTAACTAAAAAAAAAAAAAAAAAAAATTAAAGATATTTCTTTGTTTGGAACTTTTCACTGATGTCTTTCTCAGCCAACAACATGGGATTTTTTTTGGAAGTTCCATTTTTTTTAAAAGACCAAAGGAACATTTCTTACTCCCTAATCAACGTGGCACTGAATCAAACAGGAGTCAGAATTCTTAGAAACGCCCCTCCTCAGCCTAGTCAAGCCTCATGTTAGATTGAACCCACTGTAGTAAATCTAACTGTATCTCATTCATTCATTCTTCAGAAAATTAATATAGAATTCCTTTAAAAAATAACTGAACTTTCTAAAAATGGCACAAAGAAGTTCCCAATGTGGTTTCCCCCACCCCATTTAAAAAAATCAACTGTAATATGAGGAGTATGTCAGTGAATGTATTAGTCTATGTTCTCAGATGTTTATTCACACTCTTTAAGTTTCAGTCCTGCCCCAGTTGCCCATCTAAAGGTAGTCCAGAGACTTGTTACATTAAGGGTCTCAAACTCAAATCACCACAATGGCTGCCTGTGGACTAATGCGTTAGCCCAAGGGCCGCACCACTGAAACCTTTTCATATGATGATATTGCAAATATTCATAGCAATAATGTTGTTTTGGACCACAAGAAATAACTTTAGGGGACACGAGTTTGAGACTCCTGTGTTAGATGATAGTCTCTGGCACGTTAATTTTTCAAACAGTGAACTGTGAATGGAATTGCTACTTTTTCCCATACTCCCTGAGCTATTGTTCTATTTTTAGAACAGACAAGATCTATCAACCTACCATCAATGCTTAATTTATGCCAGGGCTTGCCAGCCCCATGCATCAGCATCATAAGGTTTGGCAAATCATAGCCCCAACATTTCTGGGGTGCTGCATCAGATATGAATTACACAAACAAACAAAACAAACAAAAACCTGCTTGAGTAGCAATGTTCCCTCTAAGGGGAGAGGGCAGCTGAGCAACTCCTGTTGCTCGCTGTGCTCCCCCCCCCCACAGGGCCTGCTGTGAAGCACCGCCCCCGCTCCTGACAGCCCCCCCCCACTGCTGGCACGACCCCCCCACTCCCAGTGCACCCCCCCCAGCCCCCACAAATTTACCTCGGGGCTGGACTGGAGCGGGACGGCCCAGCCCTAACTCCTGGGCCAGAGAAGCTCTACGGAGCATGCTCAGATTTTTCTGGGCATGCTCCGTTAGAGCTTCTCTGGGTGGGAGTTTTGAAAACTCCCAGCCCCAGAGGAGCTCTATTGAGGGACTCTGGCTGCCGGCGGTGTACTGCTGGCAGCCTTCACTGCGCTGGCTGCTGCGGCGGGCTGCGCTGCAGCGCGCCAGTGCAGCTTACAGGGAACATTGTTGAGTAGGCCTAGATTAAGTTCCTTGGAGCCCCAGCCTTCCACCACTATGGGGGTCCCCACCTGGGCTAGTGCTGGGAGTCCAGAGGCCATGCTCCTGCTCTGGCTTGGCTGTTTGGGATGGAGCAGAAGAATTAAGGCCAGCCCCAGTGCCACCCCATTCCCCTGCCACCAGCAGACAGGGAGCCCTCACAGCAGCACCCCTATCCCCATGCTGTGAGGATTAATTGGGGCAACAGGATGGGAGTCTTATTAACATATGGGTTATAGGAGCTGGAACCTGAGGCTCCCCTTAGGCTGAGGCTTCAGCCTCTATAGCCTGTGGATTAATCCAGCCCTATGTTTGAGCCCCAGCACCTAGCTGCTGGAGTCCTGACACCTCTTTCATTCTAAACTAAGTATGGTGTATCACATGCCACTAATTAAAAGTCTGTGACATTCCTACCGACAAAGCTTACTTCACTTCTAACCTTTATGCTGCCTTCCCTGGTTCAGGGGTTAAAGTAAGCTAGAATGTACTGGAACACGATTCTGGGGCCCACAAATTTGAGGAGCCAGCATTCCAGGGGCCTGAAAAATAGAAAAATCAGGCAAAACACATGTTCTGCCCTGCCTTGGCTCCTGGCAGGTCCTAGCATCAGGACCCAGTGGGGCCACAAGGAGTCTTGGTGGTAATGTTCCTCTAAGCTGCATGGGAGCGCAGCTGGTCACATATCCAGGCAGACATCACAGATGCTAACACAAGGCTTGGGAAACTGTGAGCAAGCTGGGGGAATTTTCAGATCTCCTGCACTGAGCATACTCAGTTGCATGCTCAGGACAGAAGCAGCCTGGCCAGGGATCAGCTCTAGCCAGGTAAAGGAAAAGGGCTTAAGGGTTGGGGACCAGGAGCCAGTGGGAAAAGGGCAGGGGGGATCAGGGTCAGAGAGTCAGTGGCTGGGTCAGGGAAGGGGGCCAGTGAGCCAGTGGGCAGCAAGGAAGAGTGCCAGGGAACCGCCGGGGAAGGCCTGGAGGATCAAGGAGCCAGCCAGGGGGGCAGGAAAGGGGCTCAGGGGGAGCCGGTAGGAAAGGTCCCAGGGGATTGGGGAGCTAGCAGGTGGGTGGGTCAGGGAAGGGGGTTGGAGAGCTGGCAGGCAATGGGGAAGGATCCCGGGGGGATCAGGGAGCTGGCAGGTGGGTCAGGGAAGTGTGTTGGGGAGCCAGCGGGCATGACAGGGGGATTGGGGAGCTGGCAGGCAGGCAGGTCAGGGAAGGGGGTCAGGAGCTGTTTCCTGCTCTCCAAAAAAACCAACCAAACAAAAAAAAAATGACACTGTGTGCATGAGTCAAAGGCACACCTACCCTGGGATTTGCACTGAATTAAATGGAGACATACTGATGGAAGGAAAACAAACTTGTAGGTGGAACTTTTAAAGACCCACATATTTATTTATTTAGAGGTAAATGAATTTGTTAGTCTTCAGAGGCGTCGCTGGCCCGGGGAGGGACCCCATCCCACAGGCCCTGCCCCCTGGCCACGGACAGAGCCAGAAGCCACCGCACTGCCGCAGGCGGCTAGGCCCAGCATGGGGCCAGAAGCAACCGTGGGAGGCTGGCCCCGCATTCCCCCGCTGGTGACGGGGCCAAAATCGGCCACGGGAAGCTGGGCCCCGCATCCCCAGCCGAGGACGGGGCTGTTGCTGCCACAGGCAGTCGGGCCCCAGATTCCCCGCCGTGGCCGCGGGTGGCCAGGTCCCAGATCCCCGGCCGGGGCCGGAGCTGGGGCTGCTGCAGCTACCGGTGACTGGGCCCCGAATCTCTGGTCTGATTGGGCCAGATCTGGGGCACTGGCGCTAGGTTTTTGGGCATGTGCCCCGAGTGCCCAGTGCCAGCAACGCCTCTGTTAGTCTTTAAGAGTGCCACAAGACCCCTTGTTTGTTTTGCTGAACTAGACCAACAGGGTTATCCCTTTGGAACTTGATGGAAGGAACTGAATTTTCTGCAGGATGTTTGAATCCTAGTAGAAATGAAGAAAAGAAGCTTGCCTCAGAAATATTTTGAGAAACAGATGCAGCCTTATAGTTACTTTACATTGGGCCAGAGGCCGATTCAGCCATATAGATCAAAGGAGGAAACTAGTTTTTCTATAATGCTTCTCCGTAAGTGTGATGAGTAAAAGCCCTTATGCCCTTGAAGAGCTAGCGTCACTATCTTTACTGTTGTTTTCTTCCCCCTAATTGTTGTTGTCTGTTTCCTCTGTTTATCTCCTGCCTCTCACTCTGCATTACACTTGTATTTATTTATTTATTTATTTAGGCCTGTCCGCTCTATTCTATCCTCTTCCCTTTTCCTCTCTTCTCCAGCATCCTATTAAACATTACTGCTTCACCCTCCTAGAGTACTACAATAATTCAGTCAGATAGGATGAGAGAAGCCATCATACAGATGTAGCACAGGGATTTCTCCACTTTCTTCTCTTCAGGCAATGTTGCATGCCATTGGACCACTTCAAAGACAGAAGAGGAAGTCAATGTGAGATTAGCAGAACATGACATCCTGTATTTTCAGCACTTCTTTGTCTTTAATCTCTAATGCCAATTTAGTGGAATTTTGTGGTACTGTTACTAACGATAGTTAACTAATAGTGCTATACTTATTTATTGTTATCGCTGTTAGCATAGCAGTTTTCTATAGTGCATTTATTATTTAAGAGACTCCTTGTGGAAATGTGTGAGGGTATTGCACCTTAGCGGAAGGTATCCTGACATTTAAAAAACATAGGTTTTAGGTTGTGGCCAGATGTTAGATCCATGTGCAAGGGGAAGGGGAAGTGAGTGCAAAGGAACTCATATGCAGAGACCTCCACAGAGCAACGGGGTACATTAGAATTTCCCGCATGCCCCAAAGTACAGGAACTAATTCTTATTTGTACACTCAAGAGTGCAAGAAACTCTAAACAGGGGTTAAAGTATGTGGGAACACCTAAAAACACCATTCCTGGGCCCCACAAATCTGATGGGACTCTATTTGCATTGTGGGAACCTTTAAAGTATGCCAAATCATGGCTACTTTTAAACTGGAGAGCAGTAGCTAACACTCAGGGTCTCAAGAAAGACTGGTCTTCATGATGAAGATGCAGCAATAAAATCAATGTGGCAGACAATGGAAAAATATGTACTGCTTTTATAAACTGTTTTCATTGAAGTTAGCTTCAAACAAAAACGTATGTATGTTGATATTAATGAAAGTTTGTGTATCTGTGTTTTACTGCAAGCAATATATGCAGTTTTGTGTTTTTATTTGTCTTGATTGTTTCTGCTTATGTCTGTCATTGTGTTCAATCAATTATATATTACATTTTATTTAATCATCATGTTGTTAATCACAGTATTTATTGTGTTATGTGGTGTTCGCTAGTTTGTGACAATAACTGGCATAGGCATAAATGCCATATAAAATTATGTATATTTTTATGGTGTGATAACCAATGTATATGGTACTGAGCAGTGGTTGCAAATGCCTACCTGGGCTGGAGACCACACACGCATGGAGGGTGTCCAGACAATACAGGAAGGGGACACAGAGGTTAGGAAGGTCCCAGGGCCCGTCAAATTATACTGCCTGCCACAGCACAGTATGGAAAAGGTTATGTTCTCCAGTTACATTGTGCCCAGCAAACAGACTCAGAACCAAAGGAATCAAGAAGGACACAGTGAAGGAGAACTAGATTCCATTCTCCCGAAGGATACTTATGTTGTTAACATATGAAGCTAGGATTCAGGAGATCAGTGGTCAATTCCTTGCGTTGCCACAGACTTCTTGTGTAAAGAATCTTCATCCTTAGAGGTTTTTAAGACCTGGATTGACAAAACTCTGGCTAACATGATTTAGTTGGTGTTAGTCCTGCTTTGAGCAGGGGACTGGCCTAGATGACTTCTCCCTCCGAGCAGTGGGTGCAAAATCCTAACTGACTTCAAAACAGCACTTGATACATTTATGGAGGGGATAATATGATGGGACAGCCTAATTTTGTATCTGACAGATCTTTTGCTACTGGTGGTAGTCGTGCCAAAAGCCATGAGATGGGATGTTTGATGGGGTGGATTCTGAGTTATTACAGACCATTATTTTTTTAGTGTCTGGCCAGGGAGTCTTACCCACAAGCTTAGGGTTTAAGTGATCATCATATTTTGGGTCAGGAAGGAATTGTCCCCAAGGGCAGAGTGGCAAATGCTCTGTGGTCCTCCCTGCCCCTTCTTCTGTAGGAGGAGGCAAAGCTCAATTGTTGGTGGTTTCTTTCTATCTTAAAGTCTTTAAAACATGATTTGAGAACTTAACTCATTCTTAGGTTAGGGGGTCTATTACAAGTATGGATGAGCAAGGTTCTGCAGCCTACAGTGTGCCAGAGGTCAGACCTGAAGGTCGTATTGGTCTGTTCTGGCCTTAGAGTCTATGAGGTCTCCTGAAGTCCTTTCCAACCCTCATCTTCCATGATTAAAGATTTATGCTAATTTACAGAAGCTGAAGATCTGGACCTTAATCACCCTTTCTCCTTTATGAAAGTGAAGATAATAATACTTCTCTATCTCACAGGAGATAGAGCATTTATGAGCATAAATTCACTAGACACAACAGTGATGGAACCCATATAACTAGACATTTCAAGTGAGAATGAAATTCTGAATTCAGTCTCTCCATATTTGCCTGAAGGGAGCAGGAAAGAAAACTATCCACTACTACTACGCACAACTTCTCACCACTGCACAGAGGTCTGTATATGAGAAATGTTTCATATATTAAAGTTAGTAGAAATATAAATAGATTTCCTGAATTCCTCCCAGATGCACTGAATTTCAAGTAAATTTATGATAAACAGGCTGCAGTGTTTCCTCTATTTGATTCTTTGAATCCACGTATTTTTCAAAAGTTGTACAGCTTCAGCCTGAAGGGACAGTGCTCTCCATTCCTTAATTTTCTATATTTAATAGCCTTTTTATCAAGATACATTGTTAAGGGCTTCATAAAGAGTACAGTGATCAATTGTTCTCCATATCCACTGAAGGAAGGAAAAGTAGTAATCAGCTTAATCTATAACAAGAGAAGTTTAGGTCTGTTAATAGGAAAAAATTCTTAAATGTAAAGGCAGTTAAGTACTGGAAAAGATTACTAGGAGTGGCTGCAGAATCCACATCACTGGAGATTTTAAGAACAGGTTAGAAAGACACCTGTCAGTTCTGGCCAAGGTATCATTGGTCCTGTCTCAGCAGGGGGGATGCTCCAGATGATTTCTTGAGGTCTCTTCCAAGTCCGTATTTCTGTGAATTTAAGGATGTTTGCATCATTGCAATTAAGTTTACTTTGATCTTGATGCAAGAGTTAGAATTCTTTGTGATAAGCAAAATGGTCATCTTATTGTATTTATAAATAATTCACCATGAAGATACTCAGGGCTTATTTATCAGGATCTATCACCTTTATTGGGGCTTAAGCTAACATTTAAAGCAATCAAGCAGTAACTCTTAGAGGAAACCAACAGACAAAAATATATATGCAGAAAATAAATAAGGAAAATCAAAAGGCCTGTGGCTCACCTTCTCTATATAAATGTATAGAAAAAGATTTATACAAACACTTCAACACACAATAAAGGCTGATTAGCATTAATATTTCCTCTCAGAGACTAGGGGAAGTAGGCAATAGTGTGAATGACATAGGAAGCATGGCTCTAAAATGGAGTACAGAGGACTGCAGATTTCCAAGCCTCCTAAACCCCACAAATAAACTGGCAAACACACAGAAGAACTCTCCCTCGCCTGTGTTATCTGTTTATTTCCATTACTGTAGTGTGTAGAGACACATTGTAGACCACCTTTCCTCCGCAGTATGGACTGGACAACTTGGTTTGGTTGCTATTGCCTTTGTGCTGCAGCTGAACATTGACTCTTCAGAAGGCAGATAAATTCCATGTGGACTTCCCCTAATCTGATAACTGACTTCCTCTCAGCCCCTTTCTGCATATAGTTTTGTGCAGAGGTGTGACAATGACTAGGGAAATGAGGGAACATTTCATTTAGCTGCCTTCCCCTTTCCCTTGTCTCTTTTTTAAGGTTCTCATTTGATCACTGTTGTTTTGCTCCCCTCCATCCAGGCCAGCAAAGAGAGCATATAAATACAAGTAGTACTCCTGCTGATCCATGAGCCCTCCTGATTATGTTATAAAAACCTGCCACCACTGATTTCAGCTAGAGGCACTTAGACTTATTCTTTACTGAATGGGTCTGGGAAAGCAGTTTTCTGAGAAGCTGGCTGGGTAGCAAAAGCATTTTTCCCCCCTTTTGTGGTACATTGCCACCTCTGTAATGTTAGATTTAATCCACAGATTATTTGAGTAGCCTCGAGTGAGAAAGCAATGTCTTTAACTCTCCATTACTTTTGGCTCTCAAATTGTTGAGCTGGAGTTAAGCTATTGTAACAGCTTTTTCAATCTTTTCAAACGTGCACTTGAATTAAAAAGTGCAGTCAAGTTGGTAAATTTAAATTGCCTTGACTCTGAAAATGTCAGTTCAAGCTGAAACAAAATTGTTTTGAAAACTAGTAATTTAATACAAATTGAGTACTGTATGAAGCAAGCATATATTTGAGTATGCAAGCCCCATCTAATTCTATTTATTATTACTCCTTGAGAATCTGTGAAATGACTTAATATTGCACACAAAACTCTTCCCTAGGAGACAATATCATCACTCCAAAGGAGAGCAAATGTGAACACTGCAAACTCTTAAAATCTTAGGGCCAAATTGCCCCTCATTTGGATTATTCCCAGGCAGGATACATGAAAATACATCAGTGTTTAGGACCGGTAGCTTGGTCAGTGCAGAGTGGAGTTTCTCTCAAACACTGCAGATCTGCTAGAGCAGAGATGGCAAACTGCAGCCCTCAGGAGCACTTTATTCACCCTGCCAGGCGGGCCTGCCTGGAGTCCAGCAACTGCTCCCCTTTGCTAGCCACACCCATTCCCCCCATCTCTCTACCTAATGTGTGCAGCAGCAGTGCTCTGGCCATCCTGGAGCACAGCTACTGCAGCGCACCACTCTTTTCCCACTACATGGGCCAAGTGGTGATGCCCTGGCAGAAGCACAGTGACTGATTCTCCCAGGGCCCAGTGACACCCTAGATGGAGCAAAGTAGCCCTTCCCCCTCCCAACTCCAGTCTGTTCCCCACCCCACTCTGGCCCTAAGGCCAAAAAATCCCTCCTTATCCTTGTACTAGAGGGCAGGCCCATAAACCTTCCTCAAATTTTGCTGGAGTCCCAGACTCTGCACACAAAGACTTTGTATGTTTTCATAGCTTCCCATCATCCCTGAGCAGGAGCTGGGCTCACATGGCTTCCACACACCTTTCAAATCTAAACATGGATTGTGGCAATAGAACAGGGACTTTTCAATATCATTTTGGAGAAACTAGAATAATATTGAGATGATGAAGTTGTAACTCCTGTGAGTCAAAAGCGGATATCCTGCTGCAGATATCAGCCTAGGTATGGTGCTATGCCACACATATTCATGGAGTCCAACTCTCACAGAGGCTCTCCTGAGCGACCAAGTAGAAGATAGAGAACATAAAGCAGAGTTGACTGTCCTCTCACAACTTTCTGCCTGAATTCACACTCCCCACTCCCCCACCTCCTCCCTTTGCTCTTCAGAGTGTATCACTTGGCATTACCAAAAACTGCAATGGAGATTCTTTACAGTCCTGCAGTCTCTTCCATTTTAAATGACTCCAGCAATGGGGTTTCAATCACCTTCCTTGCAAGGACTATTAACTTTAGGCATTCTGCTTTGTATCACTTGTTCTGGTATTTCATTCTGTTCATTAATATTATGCATTGATACAAAAATATTTATTTAGAACTCTTTTCCTCAAGCCCTGACTTGGACTGTAGCTAGTGGTTACTTATGTTCCACTGATTTTCCTTCATGTCCATATGCATGGTATTCAATGCTATTATCTCTTCCTTACTGTTCTATAACTGTAGTTTACACATTTTGTTGTCCCTTTGTTCGTTCTTCCTTGAAACGATTATTAGTTTTGTTTTGCTGGATTATAACTGCTAACGTATGTAATAACTGGTTATCAATAAATGTGGATGAACAAATGAAAATAAGCTGTAAAAATAATGTAATGAAGAGTGGTTTGCATGTTATGAAAGGTGCTATCCAGCTGCATGCAGGAAAAAGAGAGATTTTGAATCTTATATCAAACAGAACAAAGTTCCTCGTCACAATAAGGTCAAGTCATATGATCACTCTGGGCCAATACTGCTCTCCAATAGAGGCACACCACTCCCACTGAAGTGAATGAAAGTTGATTATATATCTAGGAGCAGACTATAGAGCCTGATGCTAGAAGGTTCTGAGCTCTCTGACCTTGATTTGACATAACATTTACAAATGTACTTAAAGATAAGCAGATACTCAAAATCATTACCTTTCAGAATTCATTCAACCACTCTCTGCCCTCATTTCCTTCCTTCAAAAAAAAGGAAAATTTAAAACCTGGTCCATGGGAATTACAAGAGAACTGAAAGAAAGAAAGAAAGAAAGAAAGAAAGAAAGAAAGAAAGAAAGAAAGAAAGAA
>ML681993.1:40556530-40721528 GCA_007922195.1 Podocnemis expansa | reverse complement strand
GAAAGAAAGAAAGAAAGAAAGAAAGAAAGAAAGAAAGAAAGAAAGAATTTTGCTTCTATAAGAATATCAAAGCTTCCAGATCAGAGCACTCTTGAACATATCAAATCAAGATACAAAATGTGAAAGAGTTGGGTCTTTTCTGGATTTGATCCACAAGTCAGACAGTTTCCAAACTCAGATCAACAACCAGGACGTGCAGTTTTGACCTACGCCTATTTCTAAAGTGAATCAGTAATTAGTTATAATTATTATAGCAAGTTATCTCTGTTTTGATTGTTAAACTTCAATCAAAATAGTTAAAAGAGTAGATTCTCAGATGACATAAGCTGCTATAGCTCCAGTAAAATCAGTGCAGTGTGCTGACTGATACCACCCAAAATCTTACCTGATATGCCCTTATTGTAGCAAATACAAGGAAGATTCCTAATTGTTTTAGTTCAAGGAATAGCCAGAATTCTGTTACAAACTTTATGACAAACATTTTTTTCATTCCTCCCATTTTGTTTTTTAATGAAAAACAAAATTGAAAAATAATATTTTTGTTCAGTTTTCAAAATATTTTAATTATGTTTTTCTTTGTATGCTCTCCTCCCTTCTCTCTCTCCATGACTTCATCCATTTTTTCAGGAGCAAGATGAAAAAAAATATTCAAAATATTTTGTAAAATGTATCACCACTTTATAAAACCAGCTGTATTTTCATAAGGACTGCTTGGGCCAGCACTTTGACTTAAAGCTAACTGAGCTCTGTCAATTTATCTTAAAAAATCTGGCCCTATGCCCCCCTTACTTTAGAAGGGGAAGATAAGATGTAGCAAATGCTAACACCTTGTACATATATAGCTGCCTACCTGAAACAGTGTGCTAAGAAAGCAGTACTTTAGTCAGATTCACAAATAATTTCCATTCACAATGTCTCCTTGGAAAATTCTGACAAATTAAATAATTAGATATACACTTGTGGTTGACAGTTTAATTTGTTTTAATGAGGACAGTAATACACCTGTTTTCAGCATAAAGAAATATTGTGCTTTGACAAAACCACATTATGTTCCCTCACAAAGAAAGCAGAGCAGAGACAAGCATTGAGAATGCAACAATAGAAAGTGAAAACATGACTAAGATCTTTTTCTAGTCTCGTTTTATTTGTGTATATTACACATAAGAGGTTGCTGAACACTGTATTCTTTCTTACTCGATCACAAGAGAGGGGAAGGATCATAACTTAAAAGAGACAAAGCTTCAAATACATTCTGCAGTTCCTCCCCTTCATGCATGAATAACTATTAATCCTCTTTGAGCTATTATTTCAACTGCTTAAATGGCAGTGTTTTTTATTCATATTTTTGTCACAATTATAATAGTGGCAGATAACTAAAGAATAGACTTTGCTGTCTCCATTTTTTTTTCTACTTCAGACTGCTATGGTTACCAAGGCAACAAACACAAGGACAAATTCTTCACAGACAGACAACTTGTATAGGTCCATTGAAGTCTACAGGGTGCAAGAGTCAGAAAAGAATTTGGCCCAGAGATAGACCAAAAATATGATGGCCAAAAAATCATCTCTAACAGAGAGGGATGTAGCACAATTCCTACTGGCTGAGCCAAAAGAAGGGTCTATTTGGAGCTCTGGAAAGGACACAAATTGGGCATGTTCCTCAGAGCTCCTGACTATGGCATTCACCAAAGAAGTGCTACATATAAAATCAAGTTCAGTCACAAGAAATGAGTATTAACTTGCTGATTAAACTATTCTGGCTGGCCCCCTCTTGGCAAACATGGAAGCAGGTTAATCACTGTAAACAGTGTTATACCAGCTTGAAGTCTGCCAGCTCCTGCAGGGCCAGACTGACCCTCCAGTTTAATGGTATATCCATGCTGCAATGAAAAACCTGCAACTGGCCTGTGCGCCTGCTAACTCAGGCTTGTGTTTGAGCTAAGGGGCTATTTAACTGCAATGTAGATGTTTGATGCTGGGTTCCCTCCCACAGGCTCCATTCTGAGCCTGGACTCCAGCCAAGCCCATTTAATTACCATGTCAATATACAACCACCTAGCCCAAAGCCATGCAAACCCAAATCCATAGCCATGACCCAGCTGAAGATTTTCACTTGCAGTGTAGACATATCCTCTGGGGCCTCCCAACAGGGCCTCAACTATAGGGGTTGCTAGAATTCTCCAAAAGCTTTAAGTAGCAGTAGAAAGGACAGCACTCATGGTCACATAAAATGACAATTTCAAAGGATTATTATAAAAAATCTTCAAAATTTTAGAGGAGTGAAATAATTATTTATGGCTTTACAGAGGGGTTAAAGTATCCTGGAATACCTAGGACAGTGTTTTGGGGCCCCCAATTTTTAACCCTGAATATTTTACTCTGATTTTTTTTTTTTAATCTTGCTCCTGAAAAAATGGATGAAGTCATGGAGAGAGAGAAGGGAGGAGAGCATACAAAGAAAAACATAATTAAAATATTTTGCAAACTGAACAAAAATATTATTTTTCAATTTTGTTTTTCATCAAAAACAAAATGCGAAGAATGAAAAAATTCAAAAAAAAAATCTAAAAAGGACTTTTTTGTCATACTATGTTTGCAACAGAATTCCAGTTATTCCATGATCTAAAACAATTAAGAATCTTCCTTGTATTTGCTACAATAAGGGCATATCAGGCAAGATTTTGGGTGGTATAAATCAGCACACTGCACTGATTTTACTGGAGCTATAGCAGCTTATGTCATCTGAGAATCTACTCTTTTAACTATTTTGATTGAAGTTTAACAATCAAAACAGAGATAACTTGCTATAATAATTATAACTAATTACTGATTCACTTTAGAAATAGGCGTAGGTCAAAACTGCACGTCCTGGTTGTCAATCCGAGCTTGGAAACTGTCTCACTTGTGGATCAAAACCAAGAGAAGACCCAACTCTTTTACATTTTATATCTTGATTGATATGTTCAAGAATGTCCTGATCCGGAAGCTTTGATATTCTTCTTATAGAAGCAAAATATTCTCTTTCTTTCTAAGTTCTCTTGTAATTCCCATGGACCAGGTTTTAAATTTTCCTTTTTTTTTTTTTTTTGAAGGAAGGAAATGAGGGCACAGAGTAGTTTGATGGATTCTGAAAGGTAATGATTTTGAGTATCTGCTTATCTTTAAGTACATTTGTAAATGTTATGTCAAATCAAGGTCAGAGAGCTCAGAACCTTCTAGCGTCAGGCTCTATAGTCTGCTCCTAGATATATAATCAACTTTCATGCATTCCAGAGCCCTCAAACTAGAGAAATGCACCGGAAGACAATGTTCCAGTGTGTTCCCCCAGGGCGAGCTCAAGGGGCCACACATACCTGGCAGCTGTAGCCAGAAGACAGAGTCTTCCAGTTGGCAGGGAAGTGCCCCAGATTGGGCCTAGGAGATTTTAAAACTCCCACCCTGAGCCTGCTCTGACTGAGTGTGCTCAGTCAGAGCAGGCTCAGGCTGGAGCTCAGCCTGTGCCTAGGTTGCTCCACAAGGCAGTCAGGTAAGGGGACCTCGGGAAGGAGGTCAGGGACTGGAAGCTGGCCCAGTAGGGAAAGGGTGCTGTGGAGGGGGAAGCTGGTGACAGGGTAGAGGGGGTTAGGGAAGGGCTTGGGGGACTGTGGCAGCCAGTGGCAGGACTGGTGGGTTAGGGAAGATCTTGGGGTATCTAGGAGAGCAGGAGAAGCCACTGGGGGAACTTGGGGTGTCTGGAGGTGCAGAAGAAGCTTGTGGGGGGGTGCAAAGGTTTCTGGGGGAGCAGGAGAAGCCAGCAGGGATCTTGGGGTGTCTGGGGAAGCAGAAGAAGCCAGTGGGGAGGCTTGGGGTAGGGGGGCTAGGGAAGGGGTTGGAGGGACTCAGGGGAGGTGGACAGGGGATGCATGGATGTGGTTGGGGGGCTGAAGGGGGTGAAGTGAAGATGGGGGAGCTGAGGAGTGGGAGGTTAGGAGGGTGGGAGTGGGGTATGGGGGCAGGGATCTTAGGGAATGGGGATTGGGGGTGAGGAAGACACGGAGTGGTCTGCCGGAAGATAGGTGTTTCGGGGGCAGTACCTGGGGTGAGTGGCAGGCATTTGTTGGGCAGTTAATGGGGTCCATGAAGGGGGCCTAGACATTTAGGAGGGTTCCTGGGCCTGCCAAATTATAATTTAACCTCTGGCTTTACACATATATGTATGTATTACCATACATATATATTACTTTGCATATATATGTATGTACTCCCATACTGCCTAGGAGCCCTAGTTTTGGACCAGGCCCCCATTGTGATAGACACTGTAAAAATAGGCCGAAAGAGCTCATAGTACAAGAAAATAGCCAACAGATGGACACAGACAGATGGGGCAGTACAAGGAAACAATGAGACACTACTTTCAGCATGAGACATCATGATTTCAACACAATAACAGCCTAACCACCATCAAGTTTTGTTTATGTATTGATCTATTTATTTTTGTAAGCATCACAGCCAAGGAGAATTCTGAGGTGGGTACTGAAGGCAGATAATGAGGTGACTTTGCTCCTCCTCCCAAGCATGAATGTTAGTGGGACAGAAACAACAAAGGATGCTTGTTTGAAAATTTAATAAGTGAATTACAAAGGCTAACCAGAGGCAACTGTCAACATCTCAATAGTGCATGAGTGCTATTAGGGGAAGTAGGGACTGACTATGATTGATTTTGAAAGTGAAGACAAGCACCCTATGTTTGAAATGGGAAAGCAGCAATGGGATGCAAAGAAAGTGGTCACATGATCAATGTTATGAGCTAGGAAAATGATCTTTGTAGCAGTATCCTAAATGGATATGAGTAGGACAAGATTGCATTTATCAAGGCCAGAGAGAAGGATATTGCAGTAATCAAACTGTGAGCTGATGAGAGTCTGGATAAGAATTTTAGCTGTGTGGATGGATAAGAGAGGCTGTATCTGAGAATTGAAACACAAAAAGAATTGGCAAGATTTAGACATAGCCTGGTTATGAGTACCTAGAGAGAAGTCCAAGTCGAAGATGATATCCACATTATAGGCCTGAGTGACAGGCAGGATAGTGGTATTGTAAACAGTGATTGAAAAAGGAGTCTGCAGGAAGGGTATAAAAGGCAGAGGAATTCCAGCACTGTCAGTGATAAAATATGAAAAACCATTCTATGAGATGTCAGGAGGAATTCTTATCTAGCAATGTTGTCTAAGATATCTCCCTGCATAGAGACATTCACAATCAAAAAGATCAGATCAAAGTGTTAAGTTTGAAAATGTGGTTTGAGCTAACCCCCTAAAAAATTATATATTTCTTTATAGAAACTCCCCATATTTAAAATAGCAAAAAAGAGAACAAAAATATACAGGAAAGAATAGTTCAGGGATCAAGCCAGTTCCCTGTTGCCCCATTGTCTGTCATCATTCACTATCAACCTGTCTGATTATTTTATTTCTTCCCCCAAAACTCTTTATACCCCTACAGTTTCCCTCCATCCCTCCTCCGTCTCCTGTCTGTCTTCACTCCATGTGGCACTTCTATTCTTGCCTTGCACGGAGCACTCATTCCAAGACCAGATAGTCTAATTTTAAGCCAACATGTCTCCTACCCCAGTCTCTATCCTCCTAGTCTAGTGCCCTTCTCTCTTTGTCCCTCAGTCTTGATCCACCAGACTCTGTCTAAAGGAATAATTCCTATTATATATTGACACCAACTTTATGTAAATTCCTTTTAATTAAAAGGAAATACATTTTTAATTATTGTGGTATTTTTCTGTATATCGGATATGTTTCTGTTCATGTCACCTCTTAAGGAGCCTATGCTATATGATAAGAATATTCCTAACAGATGCATATTGAAATTCAAATTGTATTACTTTTTTAGAATTCCACCAATAACTCCTGAATAATGCATTTATTAAACTTCAAACTACAATATAACCTGCAATTTACTGCATAAGATGTGATAAATGACAAAAGATGAGCACTTCAGAATCTTTTTGAGCATTATTAGGAATTCACTCACGTGCTCTACTAAACATCTTGCAACACTTAACATCCTTTAAAAGAATTGTTAGCTCCACTTATTTAAATACAGATCTTTACATTCCTGTAACACTAGTAAAGCTTCTTGCTTTTCTCCTGGCACCTCTGTACAAAATCTGATTGCACTGTCCACAAAGAGAGAACTTCTCTCATTTCTTTTGTAGACAAGATCTGTTTGTACAAGTCTGCCATTAGTATTGTTACTGTATCTCCAAGGATGTTTTAAAAAAAGAAAACATTTGTACTACAAATGAACAGGCAGATTATACCCTACAATTATGTTACATACAGCACAATTAATAACATCCAGTTCCTATATAGCACTTTTCATCAGTAGAACACAGAAGAAGCAAGTATCTATATCCCCATTTTAGTGATGGTGAAACTGAGGCCCAGGGTGAGACTGTGACATAGAGCACATGAATTCAGTCCACACAAAACAGGACATTCATGTTATGGATTTTCTTTCTTAAGTCACATAGTGGGTGGGGCCTACCTATTTAAGGAGACTGAGATAAGTTTATAACATTTTGTACTGTAGTTACAATGCAGCTACTGAGAGTTCAGACACCTAGATTCTTCACACTGTTACAAGATACAGTATGAATCTGTTTAAATCTCAATGTTCCTAATTTCATATTAAACATTTATAAAAAACTAGTATAAATCATCAGATATCAGGCCAAATTTTCCATTCTGACACAGCTGTAAAGCCAGTAAAACTCTAGGCTGGAATAATTTAGTGGAGTTAACACAGGTGTCACCTAGCATAGAATTTGTCCCAATGACATCAGCTGCAATGAGCATCAAGACTTATTGACCTGAGTGGTAAAAATAGTAACCTAAACAAAGCTAAAAATCAATATGTACTTTAAAGAAGGAAGTGCAGTCTAGAGAAATGAGGACTGGATTGAAAGATATGAACACCTCAATTCGAATCTCTGCAGGACCATTAACTTACTCTGTGGCCTCAGGCTAGTTAGTTAACCTCTCTATCTCATTTTTCTCATCTATAAAATAGGATAGGAATATTTACCACAGAGAGTTGTTCTGAGGATATTTAATATTCATTATGAATTTTGAAGATGTTACAGCAAAATTGTTGTCGTCTTATCATCATCCTCACCCACTGCCTTTGCATGTGAATTAATAATAATGTGCTTATGCTTTAGAACCTCTGAGCACTTAGTTATATATAAAAGCAAAAGGCAATGGGCTTCTAAAGCACATAATAGAAATATAAACCATGGATCAAATTAATCCCTGATAAAATATCCTTGAGACAAGTGGAATTACACCAAAGATGGAATTTGTGCCATATCCATAGGCACACACAATACACAGATTATTAAATGTCAAAGTAAAGTTAGGCACTTAAAAGTAATAAAGTCAATGAAACTACATGGAAATGTCAAACTGCATTATTATTATTCATGATGCACTAGATCCAAAGGTCTAATTCCAGATCGGGACCCTAATGTGCTAAATAGAAACTTCTTGAAAGCCATGGAGTGTGTGCCAATTAGCTTACAGCACAAAATACCAATGAACTATAACCAACAGATTCAGAAAATACAACAAAACAAGCCTATTTTACTTGTAAAATGGGCAAAGTTCATCACTGAGAAACAGAGATAACCCAACAGTGTCATTTCTCAAATCATTTCCAAGATTCAAAAATTACACTAATTTCATTTTTCTTCTCTTCAGTTGTGACCAACACCATCAGACTGACATACTATACACAAACTATCCTTCAACATCCCCCTCTCTGCACTAGGGGCAACAAAGGAAAAGTCCTTTAAATTGAATTGACACATCACATGAAGCAAATTCAATAGAAAGAATTTGGAACATCTAGAAGCAGCCAGCTTTATTCAACATAAAAACAAAAAAACACCACCAAACTGGGCTCAGTCTTGAAGCCCTGAGTTAAGTAATATTCACAGTGATGACAGCTTGATTAGTTTACCTTTTGAGTACAGAATTCAGCATAGCATCCGTTTCTTTAAAGTGGAAGCTTCTTAATATACCAATGCTTAATTAGTCCTTTTTAATCAAGGTGCCCATTCCAAATTTTTCTCCAGGGGAGCAGACACTGCAGACAGAGCTTTCTAGTACTGAGATGCTGTGCAAAAAGTGAAGAGAAAATGAGTGAACTATGAGAAATGATAACTATTGGGTGGTAAAAAGAAGAGGGGAGAGGAATATTTTTGAACAATTGAGAACAATCTAAAGAAAGGATTTTTTGGCATACCTTAAATAACACATGATAACTGATACAGATAACTAATCTGGCCTTGTAAGTGGAAGAAAAATAAGGAAAAGTTTTTCTGAAGTTTTCACCTTTTTAAGAGATCTTGAAATCTGATTGTAAAGACATGCATTTTTTTCTTTAAAAATCATGAAACATTCATAAAAATTTTCATGAATAAATCAAAATTCAGAATATTTTGATAAGATTTTTGGGATTGATTGTCCAGATCAATATGCTTTCACTTTAAGTGAGTTCCACAGCATAAGCTAACTAAGCGGCTTCACATTTGAAAAAAATAAATCTGACTTTACAAATCTTGTTTTCTTACATTTTATAAAAGAGAAACATCAACCACCTTGGTGAGTCATTCTTTTATATTACCGCAAGAAAAGGAGAATACCTACTTACATTAGATGCTCAGTCCTGACAGCCTACGAGTACATGTAGGACACCTAAGCACAACACCTGCTGTACTGATTTTCACAGATTTGTAACTCTAAGCAAAATCCATTAGAAAGCTCAAAGCACAACCTAAGCTACTTTCAGTTTTCGTCTTGATTTAAACAATGACATCTGCCATGGGTTCAACTCCTCACTACACGGAAACTCCCTACTTACATTCTAAAATCATATTAACAAGCAGTTTGCTCTGGGAAAGGTCACACTGGATCATTTTAGTTTTGATGCTAAAATCTGAAATTAAACTCATTCCAAGAAAGCTACTCTGTATCATCAACAGCTCAATCATGTTTATTAGACATAATATCACATTGCCTCAAAGATCATTTTGAGGGTCAATGTGCCTGGATGATTCAGCACTCTCAGGCTGGCCAGCAGAGCTGGTTCATGTGGTTATGGACGCAACTCTAGGGCCACACTTCGCCACTCCCTTTGATATAACTAGGAAGGAGCAGATCGACTGGTCATGTGAGCAGGACTGCAAATGTTCTGGCCTCTGTATGAGTGGGAACAAAAACAGCAAAAAATGCCTTCAATGCTACCCTCCCATCAGCAACCAACACCATAGAAGACAACAGCAATGTAACAGAAACCAACACCAACAGAAAAAAACAAGGAGTCATGTGGCACTGAAAGACTAACAGATTTATTTTTTGCATGAGCCTTCGTGGGAGAAAAACCCACTTCGTCAGATGCTTCATTCCATTCTGTAAGTTCACCCATCTTCGAAGCATCTGACGAAGTGGGATTTTCTCCCACGAAAGCACATGTGAAAAATAAATCTGTTAGTCTTTCAGTGCTACACGACTCGTTGGTTTTTTTTGCTGGACTAGACTAGCACGGCTATCCCTTTGGAAATCAACACCAACATGTCTCCAAAGTTTGCAGAATGGAATAAAGCTGCCAGGAACTGAGAGTCATGTCATTTTGTATTATCAGTCAGGTTTTTCCTATTAAATTTTTATTTATTTATTGGAATTTTTAACTGCAGCCTCTGACTTGAGGGCACCTAAATTATGTAAAGAATGAATTAACTTAGTAACAGACCTCGCCGAGACAACCCATGACAGGACATTGCTTGTTTCATAGTTTTGCATAAAGATGGTGCCCCACTTGGAGGAATCAGCTGCTCTCTGGGACATATAATTTCAGGGAGATCCTTTTACCAGGCTGAGGACAGTATAAGGGCTGCCAAATGATTCTTTTTACACTTCTAACTTTCTGTTCTATGTCTAAGGATAAAACATTCTGAACTATAAATTCATATATTTTAGTGACATGAGAATACACTTTATTTTGCTATTTCATTAGTTATTTTTGTTATGGAATAATCTGCTGCTTTCTTAATGCATTTTACACAGACCAGAGGTTAGCTCCTCTTATTATGGATGTTCCATTTACAATTCAGCCGAGAGGGAACAGTTCAGTTTTGCTTCACAATTCCATAGCTCAGAACCAGAGCTGCTCACCTTTCAAAACAACAGGAGTTTCCCTGAGGATACAGTAACTATATAAATTGATAGTACACTATATACAAACTAATTTCAGCCTTGGGAGATTTGTGTTGAATGTTTCCCACACAGAGACATACACCAAAAATAGGTAATTCACTATGATTTTATGAATGTGTCACCTGACACAGTGATTGGTGAATGACAGCATACCACTAAATGAAAGTATCTAACACAGGGGGGAAGGGGGAGGGCTGTGGTGTGTCTCTAAAGATAGATGAGTTGGCAAGTAATGTTACAAATTATCATCAGGTGCCAGTCACAGAGGGTAGGAGTCTCATCCTGTATGACAGTCATCGATCTGATGCAGAACGAAGATGCAACCTTTGATGACATTCCTTGAGGATAAAAGGTTATGCTTCACATTGAGTTATGAATAATAAGGTCATGTTTTAATTAAAGTAGCATCTCCACAGAATACTACAGCAGGGAAAATGTACAAATTAGTATGACTGTTACAACAGTTGGTGCTGGAATAAGAGCCTAATGCTAAGGATGGTAATACACTGTAGCAGTGCAATTATATTAATGAGGCAAATATCCCACCTCATTAAAATGATCTGAGCTATTTACAAATAAACCTAAATTAAAAAATAAAGTTTAAGGTTGAGAGCCAAACCACTACATCAAGATAGTCCATAGCTATGTGTAAAATACACTATGCAGCATGCATCCTCCAATACCTATGGGCATTCATTTCAGATTATTTGACTTGAGAACAATTTTTCAAAAATGGTAAGGACTCAGAACAAAATATTTTCTTGAAATAGTAAGGACTCACAACCTTGAGACTAAAGGTCAAGAAAGGGTTTTGGTTTTTTTTGTTTTTTTGGGGGGGGGTCTGCTGTGCTAAAGCAGACAAAGACGTTTTATTTCCTTAAAAAAAAAAAAAGAAAGAAAATCCTTTTTCAGTGCCAATAGAATACTTACTTGAGTGGCTGTCCTGAAAATAGAGCTGGTCAAATAATGAATAAATGTGTTTCAAGTAGATAGTCAAAACTTGTAACAAACATTACTCACAAATACTTATGGTCTCCATCCAGCAAAGATTATGCACACGTGTCACTTTAAGTACATGAGTAGTCAGCCTCAATAATTTCATTGGGACTATTTGTGCTCTAAGCTAAACACAGGCGTAAGGGCTTTGCTGAATCACAGTGTACATTACCCACTCTTTCTAAGACAATGTGATATAAGACATCATCCAGTGTATAATCAGGCAGTGATAATAAAAGGTAGCGCCTGTCTTTGAATAACCAGATATCAGTCAACCAGTGGAGAATTCTGCTGGTAGGTGTATGGCTACCATGTTTACTTCTGAGTGAGTTAATTTTCTGTGATGCCCAAGAAAAAGCATCTGAGACTACATTTTGATATTTACTTCCCCTCATGATGCTAAATTATAGACCAAACATTGGAAATTAATCTGTCAATCAGCAAAAGCATTAAAGGACCCAAGAATGACCAAGAGATTTAACAGCAAATGACAAGTAAACACCATTGGAAAGATGTGCAGGTTGCCAGCATGGCAAATTTATTTATAGTTCATCAGATGGCAGAAGACAGGCTACCTACCATCTTTCTCCACATCCACAGCACCAGTGCCTGAAGTGGCTTACATCTAAGAAAAATTCTTGTTTTGCAATCACTCTGCTGTCAGATGTTAAGTGAAATACAGGATATATACAGTAATTAATTAATAGCTTTAAAAACACTTTCCATCAGAAGGGCACAAATTGCTTGTCAGAATGAAGAAAAAAATAAAATGTTTAGCACTCTATCTAGCAGAGAACATTCACATTGGGAAACTGTGGATTCTGGCTCCACAGGTGGCCACTCATATACACTTGTTAAAAAAAACAAAAACAAAAAACAAACAAACAAAAAAAAAACCTTCTTTGAGGTTGAAAACTGTAGAACCCTGCTCCATCACCAATTCTCTATCACAACGGGGCATTTAGACCTACTGGAATTTTGCATGTGGTATATTTAACATGGGGACTCCAGTGTGTAGTCAGGTCCATGCAATCCTGGTGGTTGGTGGCCAGGTTCAGTGGCATGATGGACCACAATGATGGGGGCCACTTATCTGCTGCAGGATTATTTTCCCAGCCATAGGGGTCAACAACCTTCCTCCACCTGCTCTGCAGTTGAGGACTTCTTGGCTCATTCTGTAGGACGTCCCCCTCGACCTTATCCTCTCACACTCCTTGTGGTGCCAACTTCAGGAGCAGACTTTATATGTACAAACAGACATACTCTGCCTTGCTGTTAGCAGACAGAGCTGTTTTGCCAAAGTAATCGATTTTGGCTGGTTTGTGGTTACAATTCACTTTAGCAATGAATGCAGATACAATGAAATATTGTTATCCTTATTGTACGAGTAGCAAAACTGTACTTAGTTTGTCATGACTGAAGCATCACTCTTAACTGAAACACTTGTTAAATAGGGATCATAGAGATATCAAAAATTAGGTGGGATAGGGACAGGAGTAGATTCTGCTTGAGGGTCCTGGACATCATTTGATCATTCTCTCTTCAGAGTTTAAAGACAGAGCTGTTAAGAATCAGTTAGGAGTTGTTCTTCCAGTTCAGTGATTACTAGAGCTGAAATCACAGATGAGCAGGTTTAGGAGCTAAACCTTATCTGACATGAGGATAGTGCACAGTGCAAGACAATGCACAGACAGCAGAATTTCTGAGATTCCTCAGTGAAATTACTTAAAGCTGGAGCAGAACCTAAGGAAATGTCATTGCAGATGTGGCAGCAACAGCAAGGGGCTACAAAGGTAACAGCAGCAGATGTGGCAGTGAATGGAGTGCAACAGAAGGAGAAAGGAGTGGCATGTTACAGGGACATTAATTTGTCAGACACTCAAACCACAAGAAGGGAAACGGAGTCAAAGGACACTGTTCAAAGAATTATAGGCTGGGGATTTGCATATGGTTACATGCTTTTCAGTCATAATTATGGTGTTTTCCTAAAACACTCCGGGTTCTCGTTCACATTTAATAAAAGTCCACAGTGCTTGGGGAAGTATTGCTTCTTAAATGTACCCAAGTGGCTGGGGACTCAAGCTAGTTCTGTTTTGCGGTGTTCAGATGAACCCGTAGATACTGAATGTGCCCCTTGTTGCTGCAACATCACCTGGGAGAAGGGTTACATGAATAAGCAAGAATTTGGCCTTGTGGATTGCAACAGCAGGCCAATAACTTCACATGAAGTTTGTTCTGAGTCAGATCTACAACATCCAGCTTTAAAGCAATGTTGGAGGCTGCTATAAAATTCTATGCCTGTCTTCTACTATAACCAAAATCCTCAGCTTTTCAAGAAAGATATTTTCTGCTGAACACAGTCTTATCATTTTACAGTTTGCTCATTTTGACAAGCAATCAGTGCCATTCCAATAGAAAAATGAAAATCTATTAAGTACTTATTTCATATATTCTATATATTGCAGCTCACAGGAGACAGCAGCTGTGATTGCAAAATTAACACTTAGCCTGGATTGAGGCCACTTGAGAAAGCCACATGAAATGCTCAAAAGTATATTAAGGTCATTGTTTGCGTCCTATAATTTTGTATTCAACCCAGTTTCATGACATCAGATGCATGTGCAAAAAAAAAAAAAAAAAAAAAAAGAAACATATTATGTAGCAAAATGCTGTATTGATCTCTTTTGCTTCCAGCTTTAGTGGTGGGAAATAGATTCCTCATTTTAAATCACAAAAAAAGGGAAAAAAATTCTGGTAGGCATTAAGATGTATCATCAGTACAGACAAGCATATGCTATGATGTAGATTTCTGTATTTCCTGGGGGACAATGTTTTTCATCAAGGCCTTTTATTAACATGCTGCTTGATAGCTGTATCAATGTACACCTGGTGGGTTAGTGATCATATTCCATGTAACAGCATGTCTACCTTGGGGAATTTGGTTACTACAGATGGGAATACAAAATGTCAGTCAGTGTGTACGAACAGCTAGCTACAGCCCCAAGGCACATAATGACAAAAATATGAAAATACTTTTTATTTTCTTCCAAAAAAGAGACTCACTTTGTTTGTGCATTATTTTTGAGACTTGTATTCTGGTTTCACTAAGAAATAAATATATTTCACAAACAGCTCAGCTGACTTCAATTTTCAAGGAATGTGTATCCTTACTCTGCTCTGTATGAATTTCTTTCCACGCACCTTCATCCAAGATACTCTGATTCCTCAAACAACACTACGTTCCCAAATAATCTTCTCAAACTTCAGAGACGTAATAATGACCTAGTTATCCTGTAACTGGATATTCTCCCACTAGGTGCTGGGAGGGCATCCAAGTTCAACAGAGGAAGAACAATGAAAACACAGATGATCTAGCATCATTCTCATTGTCTAGTATAAAGACTGCAATTCCACTCGGTGTCAAGTATGAAGTCCATCGTTTTTGCTCTCTTTAATAATAAGGTTCCCTTGCTGTCTCCCACAGTATGTGTCTACTCGTGTACATTCTCTCTTTGTTTCTAGCTGGCAAAGCAATAAAATTCTAACTATTCTCCCCAAAAATACTTTTAATATGAGAAGAATTCCATATTTACAACTTATCATAGTCTGAACAGATGTTACTCGCTTTACAGAAACTCTTCTGGTTCAGATTGATCATTTCAGCATAGACTCATCTCTACCTATGGGAGAAAATGAATCACTGAGAAGTAACAAAGCCCAACTGTGCTTGCATTGAAGTTGATGGGAATTGTATGACTGATCCCCATGTGATTGACAGGAATGAGGTCAGGCTCAATATATGCATTATTTTTTGAAGCAGACAATTTGTAATGTAATTAATAATTGTGTAATTCATAATAAATAATTAGAGCTATTAAATTCATGGACTAAAATGAGTGTTCTATATTCAGAAGCCAATTTCCAAAGGGATAGCTGTGTTAGTCTAGTCCAGAAGGAAAAAAAAAAAAAAAGTCATGTTGCACTTTCACTAACAGATATATTTTTCGCATGAGCTTTCGTGAGAGAAAATCTCACTTTATCAGGTGCTTTGAAGATAGGTGAACTTAAACATCTGATGAAGTGGAATTTTCTCACATGAAAGCTTATGTGAAAAAAATATCTGTTAGTCTTAAAGTGCCACACGACTCCTTGTTTTGTGGGTTTTTTTTTTTTTTTTGGCTATATTCAGAAGGACACACTAGCATTCCATGAGTGAAGACCTGCAAGCTGAGTACTGTATAGTATGCGTGACTATCATAAACACCTAGCTAAATCTATCATATACAGTAATTTTCCTCTCATCAATAAAATCAAAGTTTTCAAAATAGTGTATATTTGTCTGAAAGACACATAACTAGGATTTGATTCTCAAATGCCACATGACAGAAACTCAAGGAGTAATGTGCAGGGAATTCAGCAAGATAAATGATTAGGAGATAGAATAGCATCTAATATGAAGGTTCTTTGCCTGTTCTAGCCCAGTGATTTTCAAACTTAGGGTTGAACCCAATACTGGGTCACAGACCCTGAGAAACTGGGTCACAGTATCCCCTGTTGCTGCTTCCAAAAGACTGGAATTCATTGCTCAAAGAAGTAATTGTTGGGTTGCAGGCATAAATGATTTTTTTTTCAGCTGGGTCCCAAGAAAGAAAGTTGAACACCACTGCTCTAGCTCAGTGGTTCTCAACCTTTTGTAGGTTATCACACTCTTGGTGGCATATTGTGACCATACAGGACACACCGACCCACCTTCCACAAGAACTCCCAGTTATGTAGCTAAAATTAAAAGTGTGAAAAAACAGAAGACAAAATAGCTTTGTAGCAAAAAGTTTGCTATTGGAACTCAAAGTAAGCTTGAAAGTCATATTTCTGGAGCACATACAAATAGCACTTGAAATTTATAGTTTGCAGACAGAGACAATCATTCTGGTTTGGTAATGAATCTAGCTAATATAGCAAAAGAGTCTATCAGAATATTGGATAATTGCAGTAGCATAGACCAAGTAAATGCCAACAGTGATGGCAAAAATTATAAAAAAATAGAATTTAGTACTGTTAGTTATCACCTATCCTTAACACCTGAGAAAACGTAAACATGTCATAAAGATCAAAAGTCTACAAAATTTTCTCCTAATTAATTCCAGAATTATATTCCTTACCAGCGTTCTCACTGTATCTGATCCCTGCAGTCCATATTTCAAAGATATATTACTAATATATAATATCTTCATTTCAGTGCTAATAATACTCAGTCTTCAGTTGAATCTATAATCACCACAATGTGGGGTCTGTCCGCTTCCCCACCCCATAGGCAAAGATGATATTCCAGTTTGTTTTTGTTTTTTTCTTGAGACACTCACCCTTCAAAGAGGTATGATAGAACACAATCCCAATACATTTTAACAAGGAACTTGATTTTTAAGAGTACAAAATTGAGAAATGGGATTCAGTAAGGAATATCAAAAGGAATTACAGATAGTGTTTAAAATCCCATCTAGATACAATATATTCAGCTTTATGCTAAAGTTAAAACAAACTATGCTAAACCATTTTAAAATTAAAAAAAAAGATGGTGATATGTTAAAGATTACCTAGTTCCACGGTTAGTAAGGAGTACTACAATTAATATGTGCATTATTGGCCAGCTCTGTTTCCTATTTTCCTCTTTTGGATTACAGTTTCTTCCAGTTACAAAACATGCCAAATATAGTGTGCTGCCATTGTGGTACGAAAACAAGATCTTAATCAGGGATATAGTGGATTTGGGTTCAGAGATCTCTCATTACTTCATCAAACAGTAACTTTTTCTTTCCTATGTTCCAAAGGGGCAGTCATGTTAGTCTAATTCAGTAAAACAAACAAGGAGTCCTGTGGCACTTAAAAACTAACAAATTAATTTATCACATGAGCTTTTGCCTGATGCTTTGAAGACAGGGGAACTTACAGAATGGGAGAAAATAAATGCAGGGAAGTGTAAGTCATAGGAACAGGTCACACTGCAACAACGAATCAGAGCAGTTGTTAAAATTCAAACAGTAGATAGAGAGGAAGATGAAGTCAAATCACATGTTAAGCCCTGAAGCAATGCAATCAAATTTGATCTCAGCAGCTTCTCTGAGATCAGAAATCACAACACTCTAAATTCAGTGGGTCAGCATTTCAATCTTCCTGATCACTCCATTGATGATTTACTAATTGTGGCACTCAGAAAGATGAATACCAGATTAAGGCTTCAAAGAGCAGCTGCAGAGCTTGAATTTATATGCAAATTTGACTGCATTGCTTCAGGGCCTAATATGGATTTCGGATCCTTCTCTCAATACAACAGATGATTTGACCTCATCTTCCTCTATATGCTGTTTCCCAGTGTTTGAATCTTTATTACTGCTTTAATTTGCTGTTATAGTGCAACCTGTCCCCATCACTTACACTTCCCTGCATTTATATCTTCCCATTTTGTAAGTTCCCTCATTTTCAAAGTGTTTGATGAAGTGGGATTTTCTCCCATGAAAGCTCATGCAATAAATAAATTTGTTAGTCTTTAAGTGCCACAGGACTTCTTGGTCATCACCCCCATAAATCTCCTGTTCTCTGACTGGCAATTTTATAGCTTTATGATTGGAAAATTAACTTAAAATGCTCACACAAAACCCGCATTTTTTACTCAAGCTACACTTCCAAAGGACTTCAGTTGGAACTTTGCTTTTGTTGAGAAAAATTCCCATATTTTCCCTTCTGAAGCAGTTTAGACCATGATAAAGCAAAGCACTTAAGCATGCACAGAGTTTTAAGTATTCAACTACTGCCACTGACATAAGTAAGTCTTCTTGTGAGCTTAAAATTATGCATGTGCTTCAGTGATTTGCTGCCATTAGTATTAAAGGAGAAATCCAAATATTCTCCACTCCCTCACAGGACAGAGCAGAGTGAAATGCCTTTTCCTGTATATATGGATCTGGTTTGCCTTTCCCACATTGCTCTGTTTTATCCCATGAGGTATCTAGGCACAGTGGTGTACAGACCCAGTGGGTGAGGGAGGGCCAAGCACCCAGGCTCCAGCCTTCAGAGGGGTGCCCAGCAGGCCCCCACACTACAGCTGGATTGAAGGTGTCCCAGTCCATGCTGCTGGCTTTTGGGGCACCACACCACCCCTCCCTCGTTCTGCACAAGTCAGAGATGGCAGAGCGGCTGCACTGCATCCACTGACACTTTGTGGGGGCAGGGGCAGGGTCAGAGCCAGCGGCTGTGCTATCCTCCCTTCATTGCAGATGCAGAACAGTATTTCCGGACTACCCCGCCTGCCCCACAGCCCGCCACCCCTCCCCAGGGGGCAAAGAGCAGTTGGTGTATGGCTGCTGCTTTCAGGGGTGGGGCCCTGGACCAGACCTGTTCAGGAGTTCGAGCTGCTTCACCCCTGGCACCCTACAGCGCTGAACAGGGGCTGCCTTGCCCTCAGGCCCTGGTAAGGGTCCATTCAGCGCTATGGGAGGATAGGGGTGATGCAGCCCCAGTTCTGCTGAACAGGCCTGTTCCTGGGCTCTACCTCTGAAAGCAACAGCCCCATGCCAGCTGCTCTCTGTTCCCCAGTGAGGGGTGAGCGGGAACTCTGCTCCACGTCTGCAGTGGAGGGAAGGAGGGCGGCATGGCCTCTGGCTCTGGCCCTGTCACCCCAAGCCCTGCCACTTCTGACTCATACAGTGGGATGGCAGGTGTGGCATGGTGCCCTGAAAGCTGGCAGCATGAGCTGGGACTCCCCCCAATATGGCCTTGGTGCAGGGCTAGCCGGGTGCCCTCTGCAGCCCAGCAAAAGTTGACTGGAGCCTGGGGGCTGTCATATTTGCCTCTACCCCTTGCACCTCATGCCCCCCTTGCCCTATGCCTCTCCCACTCCGCACATAGCAGGAGGGATCCCAGTGACAGCCCTTCTTGCCCTCTGTGCGGAGGGGCTGCACAGGGAGGGGGAGGGCATGCAGCAGGAGAGGGAGGCAAATGTGACTTGGCCCCTGGGCACCACATAGCCTAGGTACGCCACTGTCTAGGCATAAGACCATGAGAAAGGAATTTGGCATTTTGCATATTGATACTTTAAATTCCTATCTTTCCTTTTCATATGCCTTCATTATGAGTATTCCATCTCTCCATTTAACACCCCCCAGCTAAATTAAGAAAGCCTCCCCCCTCATTTGTTTGCTGTTTTAAAGAACAAGCTGTGAATCTCTGCACTCGGAAAATTTTATAGGCATATGTTTTATGTATTACCCACTCATACATATAGGCAAGTACACTTTGTATCAAATAAAGCTGAACAGGGAATGAGTGGGATTCCTCATCTGATGAGATTCAGGCACAGATGAATTTCTAAATCTAAATAACTTGCAATTTATTAAGTCCACTTGCAAAGTGAATCATCTTATACTTTCAGATAAAATTGCTTGTTTTGAAAAAAAGAGTTTATTACTATAATTTTATGAAGCACTAATTTAATTTATGTAAATTGACATTCTCTCTTTGTTCAGGGCATGCTAGATCATTGGTATTTGTAGAGAGACACAGCATTTTTGTGACATTGCAGTATTTATGTTGTGTCAGTGCATTGTTAAGACTCAGTATCATCTTTTGATGAGGCTAACTGATAATGAAAACATTGCAAAGCCATGACAGGGCACAACATTGCATCTCTGGTACAACACTTCTTGACACTGCCTCATCTGACTTTGGAGAAGATGATGGCAGAGAGGGTGTACCTCTTTTCCATCCCACCATTTTCAGTATGAAGGAAGAGACAAGGAAGGACCCTCAAGATCCATATCATGTGTGGTGAGGCACCCCTATAGGTCCTGCATTTTCTGTTGTGTGGTGAGATTTGGCTGACCCTTCTCAATTTCTCCTTCCTGCTAGTAGTGAGGGGTTGGCTGGTGAGAGGGAGTCAGGGGAGTCCAGTCCCACTCTCTACCCCAACCCTGACCCAGGGACCCTATTAAGTAGCAGTCTCCGCATTTAGTCCAGGAGGGCTGCTACCTTCCCTGGATCTCCACTCAGTGGCCCCACTGCTCCTGGTCTCTGCCTTCAGACCCGGGGAAGTCCCCCAGTCTCTAGTTCTAAAGCCTCAGTCTTCAGGCTCTGGAAAGTTCCACAGTCTCCCTCAATTAAATATAGTCCACCCTCAGGCTGCAGGTCCTAGTGGCCTTGCTTGTAGGGTTTTCTCTCCCAAATTTCCCCACTGTACCTCTTGGTGTTGTGGCAAAACTCCAGACAAACTGTCAGTGTCTCTCAGCAGCTCTATTCCTCTCTAGTCTCCTTTCAACTGCCCCGCCCTGCCTGAGAGTGAGGCTTTACGTAGCAGGTCTATTGATTGGGACACCTGGGACCAATCATTCTAGAATATTCCAGGCTAATTTAACCCAGGGAACAAAGCTTTATTAAGCCTGGGGCTAATACATACTCCCTCCACCACTCTCCTATACAGGGAAAGGAGGTTGGCTGGGGAAAGGGCCTGCGACAGTGGGGCCTATTTCCGGTCCCTTGTTCATGCACGTTTCTGGGCAGAGTTCCTCTGGGCGGCGTCCGCTGGCTCCCTCGATAGCTTTTGGGAGCAGTGGGCGCTGTCGAAGGTTCTCTGCTCAGTGTCCCCTTCCAAAATCCTTATTATCAACCTGTGACCCTCACACTTGCCCCTGTTATTTCTTTAGTTGTCCCCCACAATTTTCTGAAGAACGGCCCAGTGCCACCTCCCCTTAGGCTGGGGGAGGCGTTTTAGAAGTGGGTGGGTTGCACCCACCCACCACCCTGGTTCTCCAATAGGACAACTCTCCTATACCCATCCAGCCTGACCCTGTCACACATGTTGCTTTCACTAATACCCTGGTCATGATGTGTGATAGCAGGGAGAATGTGAGAAACTCTGATCTGGGGATTCCCTCAGAATGGAAAACAGGGTTGTCAAGATACATAGGTGACTGTGTGGCTACAGGTTGAATATCACTACTTTTCATCATAGAAAGAAGGGAGTCATATACTGAGATTTTTGAAAAACTTAAGCAATGCATTCATCCAAATTATTAGACAGTCATTCTAGCCATGATTTTACATATGGTCCTTGTTATGATTATATTGATTATTAAGTCAACAGAAAAGTATCATAAGGGATTGCAGATCTCTTTAGCACTTCTCTGTAATATTAAAATATCATTACTGAATCACCAACTTTTGCCCTGCTGCAACGTTATTCTCTGTTGATTGCCTGCCTGAGTTGAAATTTGAAACTGTCACCCACAGACTATAAAGAGTGATTCAACTTCACTTATAAGAGAAGTGAAATTAAATATTCATTTAAAGGCTGCATTTCAAGTTCAAACTGAAGCTCCTCAAGGCAAAATGTATTTAAATTGCAGCAGATTTTGTTCATTTTTAAAAATTCAGGATGTCTATTTATTGAGGCTGGAGAAACAGTCAATAACCATTTATTCTGAACTTTAGCATGCTGATTATTTCCCCTCTACTTTGCAACGAGCTCATCATTGGCTCAGCTAATAACTGTTGTTTCCATATTGATCATATTTTTACTTATCTGTAGTGTTGTACTTCACCCAAAAACTTGTAGGTGCTTTGATGCTATAGCAAAGAATCTGATACAAGAATTTAGGAATACATTGCACAACCCTTAATCATGTAGTAGTTCTCATTTACCTTAATGGGACTACTTACAAGAATACCTGCTTTCAGCTAAGAGTGAGAGGTTCACAATTTGGCCATAAGGAGGAGCAGTTTGAGATACAGCATTCCCCAGCCGCAGACTCTCTTTCAAAAGAGACACATTCCATAAATGAGTCCTAAAAACAGTAAGTAGATATCTAAGGCTATATTTTCCCCTGTCCCAGACTCTGCTTAGCATTGCAGGGAAGGGAAGGTGTTGTGTAAGGGAGCTGACGCATTCAATATACCAAGAGGGCTGCTGTATATTGCACCATTAACATAGGATGCTTAGCCAGCACCAATCTACAATGCCCCAGACACATCCATAGTGCCAGGAGTGGGAGGTGTGCAGGACACAGACAGCCAATTATCGTCCACCGATAGAGAAATTCTTTGCTGGGTATTAGCAGCCAGGTTATAGCCGCAACTGTGTAAAGAATCCAGCCTTTAGTCTTGAGCCTGGCTTCACTTACAGTGTGCTCAAAGACAGAGGCACACTAGCCTTGCTGAGCATTGGTTAGCATTCTTAGCATTCTTCCTAAAATAGCCTCTTTTTTTACCATCATTGATGGTTCCCATCCAGGGGATGGCTAGAATAGGTATAGCTCAGTCATTTTAAGAACCATATGATTTAGTCCAACCCCAAGTAGGTCTCACTAAGAACATAGTAAAATGCCAGCATCTTTTCTATGTTACTCTTCTCATTGCTTGCACTTGTGAAGCCACACTGGTAGTAGTGAATCAGTGAAAGATTTTTATAAAATCCTTAGTGTAGACAAAGCCAGAGAAAAACAACAACAACAATGCAGATAATGGCCAATAAAATTCAACCTCCTGCTAACAGAACAATGCAGGACAAATATGCATTTCTTCAGAGGCTGCTCAGGAAAACCTGGCAGCTGAGGCAACTTCAGTGTGCTGCCTTACTCCTCATAGCCCAAGGGCAATAGATTGGGCCCAGCCACCTCTCTGCCTGGATAGAGAGGCAACCAGAAAATCTGCCTCCTTGCTCCGACTTTTGGCAGTTTCCTAACTTGTTGATAGCCACAGCTGCCCCTGCATTTCCTGATGCTACCTTTAAAGTCAATGGAAAACAAGGTGATCTGCTCCTTACATGATTTAAATAATATTAAGCTAGTTTCAGTGACGGCTGCCGTGGTGAGATGGCTTCCACTAGTAAAAGTAAATTCTAGATCTCAGTTAAAAAACAATAAAAACCAAATCAGACTACACTCAGGGCATGTCTACACTGGAAAGCTTTTTTGGGATAAGGAGCCTTATCCCAAAACAGCTTTCCCATGTCTGTGGAGCCGTTTTGCTTTTTTGAAAAAAGTGCTTCAGTGCATCGAAACAGAAAAGCGCTCTTTCGAAAAAGCAAAAGCCTTCAAAAAAGCTGCTTTTTTCAAAAAAGCCATTTCAAAAGAAAAAGCACCCTGATATTTCAAAATACTGGAGCACTTTTTCAGGATGGTTAAAACCATTTGCTTTTTGAAAAAAGGGCTTTTATGAAAAGCTTTTTTCGAAAAAAGCCATCACTGGATGCAGCAATAGCTTTTTTCGAAAAAGCATGCCCATCTTTTCAACTAGCTTTTTTTTTTTTTTTTTTTTGAGAGAGAGAGAGAGTCCAGTGTGGACTCTCTTTTTTGGAGGAAAAACAAAACAAAACAAACAGAAAAAAACAAAACAAAAAAAAAGAAAAAAGAAAAGAAAAAAACCTCCTGCCTTATTTTAAGATAGGAGGTCTCAGTGTCAAAAATAACATTTTTCAAAGTAAGTTTTTTTTCCCCCAAAAAAACCTATTTTGATTTCAGAATAGATTTTTGAACAAATGTTTTGGGTTTTTTTTGAAAAAATGTGGGGCAGCGTAGACATAGCCTCAGATGTACTAAGTCAGTTCAGAGATTTCCTGACTTAAGCAATGAGTGGTTTCAATTATCAAAAGGACATCATAAACTTTCATTCTGTGTAGCTCAGCTAATCACACCCAAGTAAGCATACAAATTTGGTCTAAGAGTCAGAAAGGATCTTAATTTTTTTCTTTTTTAATTGTAGGAGCTCTGTGGAATTCTCTTTGCAAGACATTCTGGACTAAACATGTGAGATTCCAAGACACCAAGAGTGCAGAGTCAATTCCTAAAAAAAACCCAAGCCATCAGAGTTCAAGCTTGCTCTCCTTTTAGTGAATTCCAACTCTCATGAAATATAAGATCTGATTTGTCATACTCTAGTCATTTTTCTTGGGTATTAAAATGCTTGAGAGACCACCATGTAAAGTTATGACATTCATGCTTATCGTCTGTTTTTGATACAGTAACTATATTCCCCTCCCTATGCTCCCCTTCGACATGAAAGCAGGGGTCTTGACATAAGATTTTTCTTCTGAATGTACTATAATTACACATCGATTAAATTTGGCTTGTGTTAGGCAGACTGCAAATTCCAAAAGAAAGAACTCAGCATACTAACTGCCAAAGACACACATTAAAAAACATTAAAAGTGCCACAGAACTCCACATTTTTTCTTTGTTTCTTCTTTCTTGAACAGCATAGCAAAATATAGTCAATTATTGTTTAACCATATTTACAAAAAATACTGACAAACTATATTCGACCAAGAATACATCTTGCAAAAGATGTATTAATCAATGCAGCAAACTTCAGAGAATGCAATTGTAAGATTTGTCTATTGCTACAGAGCCCCTTGTGTTCATTAACTCCTGTTAATGACAAGAACAAGGCAATTGTTACAGATTTCACATATATCAAAACACTTATTTCAAAAACTGGAAACCAGCTCAAGAGGATAAAGTAACAATCAATGTGATCAAATTCCTTTATTCTTCTGGGATAATTGTGCAACATGATAGAAGCCTAAGGAGGGAAGGAAGCCAGCCTGGTAAACAGTATTGGCTAGCACCTCTGCTTAATGTGCAGATGGTCCTGGGTTCAAGCCCCAGGGGTTTAGACTCAATGATCTCATGAGGTCCCTTCCAACCCTATGATTCTATTCTATGTTCACTAGTAAATGGAATAACATAAAGCTCAGTTCTTCATGTGAAATTCAACACTTGTGACACATTTTCATTGTAAAATACTTTTTTTAAAAATATTTCTTATCAAAAGACAAATCCTACAATCATATGTTTTGTCTACACAATGGCTAAGCACTGCATATGTAGCCTCAAATCCTCAGAATTTCTCTTCAGTTGCGAGTGTATCTTTAACTCATTGCTGAAAACCTAGCAGATCATTTACCTTCAAGACAGGTTTGCATCAGAAATGAAAGTAAAACTATCCAATAACCACAAGCTGGCTTAATGAACCAGACAAATGAATTCTCTCATTTTGGGGCTCAACCCAAAGTATCAAAATTATAGCGGGTCTGCAGCTGAATTATCCATTTAGCATGCTGCCACTTACAATTCTGCCCACTTACTTCCAAAAGTTTCAACATGTGATCAAAAACTTCCCTTGGCAAGGGAAATAAAAAAATTACAACAGAAAGTTAAGAATTTCATAAAACATAAGGTGGTTTGGGTTTACAAATACAATATTATGTTGTAAATGATATTTCTTAATTGTCTATCTTCTCAAATCTACTAAATTGATTTCTATCTGAAAATCTTTACAAGCTCCAGAAAGCTGCATGATGACAAGTTCCACAGGGGAAACCATGTTAGTTTAGCTCAGCAAAACAAACAAGGAGTCTGGTGGCACTCTGAAAAATTAACAAATTTATTTATTTCATGAGCTTTCATGGGAGAAAATTCAAAAACTCATACAGTAAATAAATTTGTTAGTCTTTCAAAGTGGCAGCAGACAGTATATCTCTTAAGCTCCAAATGGCACTCTATGGAATTCTGCCAGTGAAAAAAAGAGACACACAATTGATCAAGATTTTAACAAAATCAATCCATCTTTCTTCAATCTGGAAAATGCTAAAATAAAATTTGCAGATACCAGTAAATTCCTTTATTAGAAAGAAGGGGGGGGAGGTCTGTAATTACCTCTGGAAGATTACAAACTTTCTTTGTATCTTTGTGAACGCAAGCAATTAAAATTATTAATATAATTTAAAGTTATTGCAGTTGTGTGTGTACAAAGCATACAAGCCAACCCTTAATAGTTTTTTGTATATTAAAAGTTACATCCTTCTCTCATTTAGTCTCAATGATTAAACAAGTTATTTGGATCATCCTATCTTACTTGTGTATTTCACTTTCAAGGTGAGAGGGACATAAGAAAAAAAATATATTTTTGTGGGGACAGTTAATACTGGACTATGATAGTGAATCCCAACTGAAATTACAACTATTTAAAATCAGAAAAAAAAGTATAAATTCCTGCATATATGTTCCAATACATTATACTGATACTATGGAAATCAAGGTGCTAATTTAAGACACACATAATTTTATCCCTTAAGGACTGTTCTAAATCTTTTTGGTCATATGATATAAGCATCCTAGGAAATGGTATAGATTTTGTAAGTTACTGGCTGAATCAGAACTATTATTTGCTGCATGGTTTCATTAATATATTGGGGGAAAATGTCATTTAAAATGACTTCAATATATTTTGGTTGCACAAAAGCCCAGTCAACTCACGGTTCAAATAAAATTGCTGAGTTGTCTCAAGTTAGCATCATGTTATAAAATTCATGGCAAAGATTACATAATTTTCCCTTCTTTATTTAGAAACACAGATGAGAAATATGTGAAATTGCTATGGAGATCATGTAGTGGTTTAACAGTTCTGGATTTTGTTGTTTGTCCTAATCGTCATTATTCTTATGTGTGTAAGCACTTTTTTTATATAAAAAGGAATAAAGACAGAAGTAACAGATAGGAACTCAGCATATTCGTAAAGTCACATATTCATCCATGTCTGAAGCAATATTTGTTAATAGCAGGCAGTCAGAGAAAGCATATTTAAAATGTATGAACTCTTTCTTCTTTTAAGGATAGTTGTTCTCTGAACATATTCCAAGGAAAGTTGGGGGAAAGAATGTTTTAAAACCCCAAACCTTATAAGCAATCAGATCCATGAAAATCATTGAATTATAAAATCATAGACTATTATGGTTGGAAGGGACTTCAGGAAGTCATCTATTTCAATGCCATGCTCAAAGACAGACCAACCCTAATTAAATCATCCCAGCCCGGACTTTGTCAAATTGCACCTTAAAAATCTCTAAGGATAGAAATTTTGCCACCCCCTAGGTAACCCATTTCAGTGTTTCACCACCCTCCTAGTGAAAAAGCTTTTCCTAATACCCAACCTATTCCTCCCCCATTACAACTTTAGACAATTGCTCCTTGTTCTCTCATCTGCCACCACTGAGAACAGCCTTGCTCCATCCTATGCAGGTAGTTGAAAGCTGCTATCAAATCTCCCCTCACTCTTTTCTTCTGTAAAGTAAATAAGCCAGTCTCCTCAGCTTCTTCTAATTAGTCATGTGCCCCAGTCCCCTAATCATTTTTGTTGCCCACCACTAGACTCTCTCCAATTTGTTCAAATCCTTCCTTCAGTGGGGAGCAAAAAGTGGACACAACACTCCAGATATGGCCTTACCAGTGCTGAATAGATGGAATAATTACTTTCCTCAATCTACTGGCAATGCTCCTATTAATGGGAGCCCAAAATGCTATTAGCCTTCTTGGTAACAATGGCCACTGTTGACTCATATCCATTTTCTTGTCCAGGGTAACCTCCACCTCCTTTTCTGCAGAACTGCTGCTTAGCCAGCCAGTTCCTAGTCTATTGCAGCACATGGAATTCTTCCATCTTAAAAACAGGACTCTGCACTTGTCCTTACTTAACCTCATAAGATTACTTTTAACACAAACCCCCAGTTTTCTAGGTCACTCTGTATCCTATTCCTACTGTCCAGCCTCTCTACCACTCACCCTCAGCTTACTGTCATTGAGAATTTGCTGAGGATGCAATCTACCACATCACACAGATCATTAATGAAGATATTGAACAAAACTGACCTCAGAATCAACCTGAGGACTGGGGGGAGGTCACACCACTTGTTACCAGCTGCCAACTAGATATCAAGCCATTAATCAATATCTGTTTCTATCCATGTTATAGTGCATTCATCCAACCCATATTTCTTTAACTTGCTGGCAAGAATACTGTTGGAAGCCCTAACAAAAGCTTGGGTAAAGTCAACGTATATGACATTCCTCACTTTCTCCACATCCACAGAGACATTCATCTGATCATAGAAGGTGATCAGGTTGGTCGGTCATGACTTGCCCTTACTGAATCTGTGCTAACTGTTCCTGCTCATCTTCCTCTCTTCCAAGTGCTTCAATATGGATTCCTTAAGGAACAGATTCTATAAGGAAACTAGATTCTTCCATTTAATTTTATCATTTCTCTCAAACCCTAATAATTTAAAACTAGTATCTAACATGCTATAATCAATAACATAGCAATTTGTATGAGTAGCAGGATGTTTTTGATAGTATTCAAGACATCTGCAAGTTATTGAAAATTGAAAGTTATATTGACAGAAAATGGTTTAAAATTGATTTCTGCCATCTTCTTTCAGTGTAGTGATGAAATAGTACTCAAAAGGTCAAAAATCTGCCAGCAGACAGATAGAAGTGTGAACTTTTCAGTAAGGAAATACTACCATTCACCGAACGTTAGTACTTGATCAATGAACACTTCTACAGTTTTAAATATAAATGTTGACTGCCTTCTCACATACTGACTGAGCAGTATTCACTAACAAAATTTAGAACTAAAAACTAATGACTGTAACCAGAATGAAAAATGTTAAACAATGTATACAACTTTACTTCACAGAAAATCTATGCTCCTCTAAATGCATTATTTTTCTCTTATTGTTTTACGCAGAGGCATCGCTGGCACCTGGCACATGGGGCACAAGCCCCAAGTCTCGACTCCAGTACCCTGAGTGTTCAGGCCAGCCCCTGCTTCTTCTGGCCCCATCCCTGACTGGGGATCCAGGGCTGGGGTGCCCGCCACAGTGCCCACCTCTCCCAGCCCCAACCCCAACCAGAGATTGAGGCCAGGACACCTGCAGTAGTGCCCTCTTCTCCCAGCGAGGGACCAAGGCTGGGCCACCCATGGCAGTGCCCGCCACTCCTGGCCAGGAATTGGAGCGAGGACACCAACAGCAGCGCCCATCTATCCCATCCAGGGATCCAGTTCGGGACACCTGCAGCTGTGCCTGCCTCCCTGGGCCCCGAACCCAGCCGGTGATCTCGGGATAGCCTGGCAGCAGGAGGAGCCTGACGCAGGATTGGCCCTGGGGTGCCAGATCATGACCAGGGGGTGGGGTCTGGGCCCAGGCCCTGGGTCCCTCCCCGGGGCAGCGACATTCCTGGTTTTACATCTCTTACCTCCTGCACGTCCCTAGTTTCTTCCACAGTTATTAGCCATTTTATTATTTTCTTGAAGCAAATTAGGTCTTGTTCCTTCTAAATTCCCCACATGAACAGACCCTTATTTTCATTTTGGAATCCCACTGAGGTCATTGGGGCTTCACATGGGCAAAAGGGCTCACCCATGTGGATTTGATTACAGGATTGAGTCCTTGGATTATACATTCCTGTACATAAGGATTTTGTCTTTTGCTACACATGGGATATGTCCACACATAGGTATTAAATTGAAATAATGCTGGTTATTTCAATTTAAAAACTGTTAGGTCCACATGACATTTTCTTGTTTTGAAATAACAAGCTAGAGGCGTGCCACACCTAAGCCGGGCATGGTGGTCCTATCTACCCCACCAACCGGTGAGCACGAGGGTCCCCTCTCCTGCTGCCCAGTGAGTGCTGAAAAACCCGGCACAGGGGTCCCCTGTCCCCCGCCACCCAGCAAGCACTGAAAAAGCCAGAAGGGAGGTCCCTTCCACTGCCTCCTGGCAAGTGCTGGAAAAGCCGACGCAGGGGTTGCCTCTCTCCTGCCACCAGGCAAGTGCACCAGGAGACAAGGGAGCATTCCCCGCAGACCGGCTAGCCTGGCTGGAGCCAACCCGGGGGGGTGGGGGGGGGCTTTTCCCAGCACCAGCAAGCGTGCTGCAGCGGGGTGCAGGGGGCTCTTCTCTCCCCTGCCCCAACAGCAGTGGGAGCAGCAGGGCACTTGCTTGCTGGGAGTCAGACTTGCAAAGTGCTCTCCCCCACCACCACCCAGCTAAGGCTGGGGAAGGTGGGTGTGCAGGGCCCCTTCCTCACCACCCGGCTTTCGCCACAGCCCAGCCGCTGCGGGGAAGCTGGGCGCGGGGAGATCCCATTTCCTGCCACCCATCAAGTGCACCTGGAGCCCAGCCCCTGGGGGTCTCTTCCCTCGCCACCCGACTAGCAGTTTAGAAGCTGGGCACGGGGGTCCCTTCTCCCCCAAGCCTGGCTCAGCCCAAGGCTACAGCCTATGTTTGGGGATGTTCCCCCCCCCCCAAGTCCCGAGCTGGTGGAGGATTCTTTTCCCCTGCCACTGGCTCTCCTGGAGACAGCCAGGCAGCAGATTAGGTGGCAACATGGCCCTGCCAGGGGGCCATGTTGCCACACCTCCCAGGGTGCCCCTCTCCTAAATCGAACTAGCAAGTCCTGTCCTTGGACACGCTAGTTCGATTTAGGTTTTTTGATGTGGACCTGTTAAATTGATTCAACTTGAATCAATTTAATGATTTTTATAGCAATTCAATTAAATCACTTCAAGTTCAATCAACTTAACTGCTTATGTGTGGACATAGCCATGCACTGTAGTGCTAGGTGTATATAAACAACTGTAAGATTTATATAAATTCTCTACAAGATGGATAAAAAGCAAACAGAAAAATCTTTTCCCATTAAATTCAGAGTAGTTTCCATGGATCATTTTTCAGTTTTTATAGATCTATATTGTTCTCCTCCCAATTATATTCCATAAAGATTTACTGTGAGGTATGGTTAAAGCAGGCTAAATCAGAGAAACCCCAAAGGCTAATGGAGTCAATTTCAAATTTGGACTCTGATTTAGGAAAACATTTCAGTTCAGGACAGCACCTACATTTATGTAAATTCCACTAAAGTCACGCATAAAGTTAGTCACATTCTTAAGTGGTGATCTAAATAGGGATGAACTAAAATACATACTTATGTGTTTTCCTTAGTCAAGGCATTAGTGAGATAAAACAGAAAGAAGAATTCGGCCTCTATTAGTAGGACTATATCAAATGTACCAATATAACCAGTTAGCTGCAGATGTATTTATGAGTATTAACTTCCACAGATTGTAACCAGGTATGAATTTGGCTATCTTCACCAGACCCTACTGCTGACATCCTCTTTCATCTTTGCTACCCTTAGTCAACTCTCCTCAGATAAGATTTCTTTTACAAACACTAGTCCATTTTCCTATTCAAGGGGACTATATAACATTTCTTTTGAGAATCCATGCAAGCTTCGAGTATCATTTTAACAAATTTTGCAGTATTCTTCACTCTGCAGGAATGCTGTAGCAAATGTGTGTATGTGGCTGTTTTTGTTTTGTTGATTAGTACAGCTGCCTTTGAATAACTGTTTGTGTTACAGTGTCTCATTAAACGTCTTACTGCTAGCTTTGCAAGAGCTCATTTTTGCTACTTTTATCCCTGCTGGTATGCAATAGCACAACTTGATATGTGTTGAGAAAGAGGGGATATAAAAACTTTTTTTTTAAGTTTTCCATTGAGATCTCTCATTGATCTAATGTCAAATATGATTTGGCCAGAATAATATATGCACAAAATTTTAGATACAGAAAAAAATGTTCCAGCTGTTCATTGGTTTGTCAAAGATAAAAGCCAACATCATATGCAAAGCTTTTTATAAATTGTGGTAACATAGTAAATGAATAAAAAAACAAAAATCAACCAGGCTTTAAAAGCATTGGGGGACTCCATTATTAATGATCTGAAGGCTCTTGGTGCTTAATCAGTGTGTAAAGAATATGTAAGTCATATCAGTGACTTAAGGTTCACCAAACCTCCCAATATTTCTCTTGCTATTTAATAATGGTTTCAGTAATATTCAGTCTTACAATTATAGACCATATTTAGATGTTACTGTAACAAGGAGTCATTGCCCAGCATCTTTTTTTCAGCAGTCCATTATTTTCTATATCATTTCTGTGTATCAATTTCTCTAAAACAAAAAATTGCAAACTAAAAAAAAAAGTCTGTCAAATTTATGTGTGGATACACACACTACTCAAATATAAAAGAAGAAATATTTATATTGACATATTATAAAATACATGTTAGTTTATAGGTTCAAATATACCATGTTGAATATATTTGAGGTTTATCATAAAAAACTATGGCAGAAAAGATTGGGAAAGTAGCTCACAACATGATATAATGTTCTGCAGACTGCAATATGAAACTATTAGTGTCCAACATATGCTAAAGTTCCATGCTGGGAATTTAAGAAGAGGCTAAGGGAATCAGGCACCAAAATACCAATGAAGTCTCATCCCAACAAAGTCTCAAGTGCATGCTTGTTATACAAACACTTATGTTCATGTTGTTAGCCTCTAAGCACCACAGGACTCCTTGCTTGTTTTGCTGAACTAAACTAACACGGCTACCCCTTTGGAACACCACAGAAGCTCACATTATACCTTCAACAACCGAAGATGAATAGGAAGAGAATCCTTTCAGCAACAAAATCTTTTTCCCATTCTTCACCCTTCTGGAATGTTTTCTTTTATTCTTTTACTTGTAATGGATAATGTATATTTTATCTTCCACAGATTGGTGCATCTAAAGACTACTTTGGAAGCAGGTTGTCTTACTAGAGCAGATGGCAAATATTCAAGGGTTTTTGGGCATTGGCTGCTATAGTGCTTTGAAAAGTGTCTCTCATATATCAGTCTTAAAGAAACCTCAAGTTCCAAATGAGTAGCCATGATGGTCTAACTCTGTAAAACAAAAAAAGGAATCCTGTGGCACATAAACACTAACAAATGTATTATTGTATGAGCTTGTGTGGGAGAAAATCTCATTTCATCAGATACTTTGAAGATGGGGGAACTTACAGAATGGAAGGAAAATAAACGCAGAGAAGTGTAAGTCATAGGATCAGGTCACACTAACAGCAAATCAAAGCAGTTGTAAAGATTCAAACACTGGCGAACAGCATATGGAGGAAGTTGAGGTCAAATCACCTGTTGTAGTGAGAGAAAAATCCAAAATCCCTATTAAGCCCTGAAGCAATACAGCCAAATTTGCAAATAAATTCAAACTCCACAGATTCTCTTTCAAGCCTAGATCTGGTATTCATCTGTCTGTACACCACACTTAGTAAATTGTCAATGGAGTGATCAGGAAGATTGAAATGCTGACCCACTGGTTTTAGAATGTTGATTTCTGATATCAGATTTGTGCCCATTTATTCTTTTGCACAGAGACTGTCCTGTTTGTCCCTAAATAAGGCAGACGGGCATTTCTGGCACATGATGGCATAAATCACATTGGTGGATGAGCAGGTGAATGAGCCTTTGATGGAGTAGCTGGTTTTATTAGATCCTGTAATAGTGTTTGTGCAGCTATGTGGGCAAAGTTGGCAGCGTGGTTTGTTGCAGGAACGTGCCTGCTTCAACGGTTCTGTTGTTAGGTCTGTAGCTGCTGGTGAGTATCTGCTTACAGTTGGGGGGCCATTAAAGCAAAATTTTCTTCCACAAAAGCTCATGCAATAAATAAATTTGTTAGTCTTTAAGTGCTACAGGAATTCTTGTTAAGAAACCCCAAGATGTTAATAACCAGATCATAATGTAAGAAAGTGCTTAATGCACTGTCTCTTTGGGATTTTGATATGCCAGATTTTCTTCTTTATTGGTCGTTGCAGCCTCTTCTTTTAGATGTTATAGCACTCCATATATACAACTGCTAACATATCAAAAGATTTTGTGGACAAAACCTATTCTCTGATTAATAGGACAAGAATGCTGATCTATATCAGACATATGATCTTGCCAAAGACAGATTGTTTTATATAAATATGTTTTTTCAAGCTTTGGAAAAAAAAAACACAAAAAGCCTTGTACTTAGAGAAATAATGCATAAATTGTCCCCATGTAGGAGATCTTTTACAGAAACTGCAAAATTCAATCTAATTTTTTTAAGATGAATATTACTATGACTTTTCAGAGGGATAGAGAAAGGAGGGAGGGAGAAATCACATTGTTATTTATCTGGACATTGATAATGAGATGGGTGAACTCCCTATGAAATTTTAACTATGCTCTTAATGCAAGAGACATTCTGCTGTCAACTCAGCTCAGACAGCTTCAATATCTTATAATGCATGACGCCTTTTTGTGATCCTGATAAAAAGTTGTGTACTATGTTGTCAATTAAGGCACTATACATATGCCAATGAGACTAAACATGTCCATTATCATACTTTTCATTATTATTTTCTCCTGTAATGACAGATATACAGATGGAGTCAAGTTTTCTGAAATATATTATGGTCATTGATTCTGTGGAAATAAGTAAATATTGCTCTCCTTTGTTTCAGACATGTTAGTCTTAATGAATGGTTTAAAGTTTCCACTTAAAACAAATTAAATATATTACATAGTAATTAAATTAAAACAAACATGTTTTACTTTACTGCAGTTCTGCCTTCCATAATACCTGTTCCTAAATCTTCTCATACTTTACATAAATTTGCTTTTCAGTAAGAATTCCAATGCCCTTGTTCTCAGTTTTTAGACAAAAGATGAAGCCTATAAACTCCAAGCATATCAATCAAAAACATCACAGTCAGCACTAAGTCTAATAATGAAAATGATTTCATAAATCATCTTCCACAGGTTGGGGTCATCTTTTAAAAATTTCTTATCGGGTGCAGCTTGAAGAGATTTCTCAATCTCCCATTTGTCTTTTTTAATGAAAACAATAGAATGGATGTCAGGATACAAATGATGTGACCCTTTTTACTTAAAAATATGCTGGAAAAGAAATTATGCTTTGCTTTCACCTTGAAATCAGGTGAAGTCAGGATTTTTCTTCCCTAAGGTCCAAGAATAACTTCCTTCCACAGTTCAATAATGAGATACATTTTTCTAATCAGATATGGGTTTAATTTAATCAGATGCAGATTTAATTTAAAGAACTTTGTGCTCTGAGGCTTTACCCCTTCGAGTCACTGCCCACCAAAAAAATATCCCTTAATACTGCAGTTCTTTAAACAAGCCAGGAGCACTCCACTCAAGATATTTAAATTTCAAAAGACAAGTCATCAGTACTCTAAAAACAAATTCCTTGTTTCTACTTTCTGTTCCAGTATATAAAATGAAGACTAATATCACAAATTTCTCAGTGACTGATCTGAAACATAGACAGTTCTCCCTGAAAAAATACAGGTCCTGAATCATCATTGCACTACTCTAGTTTCACACTAGGGTAAGTAGTCTCTGAATGACTTATGTAGGGACTTTCAAAACTCAGTTTTATATCTTTTTCTTTTAAACAATTCAGTCTTCAACATCTTTTGAATACAAACAAAAACTTATGCAGAAGAAGCCTAATTGTTTCACAAAATCAACAATATGAAAAAATAATATAGTGTGGATGGTAGTGCCAAAGATGAATTTTTTTGATAATGACAGAAGAGGATGAGTTATTACCAGTGGAAAACTAAGATTTCTCAGCAAGTTTCAAATATACTAATGGGAGCATCTATAATATTTGCAAAGGTCTACAGAAAGTTTGGTCACAAGTAAACAAGGCGCACTGAAAATCACAGAGGTATCTTTTGTGTGTATGGGGGGGTGTGCACGCGAGCAAATGCAGCAACATCAGAGCTCAAGTGCAAACAGATTCAATTTCTTCAGATACTGGGACAAATCATTTGATTTCCAGTGATTTATTTAGTAAACACTAAGCATCTAGTGGGAAAAATCTTTTGGAAGACTGTTACTATTTAGAGACACTGGGGTCTTTTCTACTAACTTTGCTAAATTTCAGCTGAATATCTACTTCCTAAAACAATTACACTGAACTCATAGAATGTGCCATCAGTATTGCTCCACTAAGCTAAGGGCCCCTGACCCAGTGACTTTCTGCCATTGCTTGCCATTGAACATCTCATTTGGAAACTGATCTTGAAAAAAAAGACTACCAGAATAAAAAAATACAACCTCCCACCAAACTGTATATGTATCACTGACAGGAATTATAAACAAGATAATCTGTGTTGTTCAGTTCTTTATGGCCCTAACCATCTTAGCCATTTTTTTTTCATTTTCTTTTTATGAATAATCTATTATTCAGATAAAGTGTTACAAAACTGATGAAAAACAGAGCAAAAAAAATCTGTCAAATCAACAGCCAGTGTCCAAGGCGAACCGATGAAGACAAGTGGAAGTTCTTTATACATTGAAGGTTCCTCGTTTCATGGGGGAAGCGGTGGTGGAAAAGAGCATCAGTCAGTATCTTCTATAGAGACTTTGGTTAGCTGAGTAGTTTCCAAATGTGAAAATACCATTGGGCATATCAATAATAACTACTGCAAAATATTCTCTTGTAGCTACTTTTCAGAAGCCACAAGCGACTGATCCTCCTGAAAGGAATCGTGCTGGCAAGGGAAGGAGAGACCCATAGGTCATCATCATGGAGAACAACACCTGTCTCAGATCTAATGTTGTCCTTTCTTTCGGATCCCTTAACTTGAATGGCTGGGAGATGTAACCCTTTGACCCTCCTGTGGCCTCCTTGCACCTAGATGGATGCTTCCAAGGGAATTCTGCAAACAGAACATCTGTGCCTCCTTTGGGGGGGGGGGAGGCAGAGGGAGGGGTTGTGTACGAGTAAGTGATCTACAAAATTGAATGTGGTACATCAACACTGACCTCACCTCTCGGTTGGGACTCACTGATAACAGGAAGATGAGCTTGATACAAACAAGTAGAGCTACTAATCTTGAGCTTCTGTGAATCCCCTACAGAAATCAATGGCAGAGTAGCTACTAAATTGAACTGCAGCAGGATTGTACTTTAGCAGTCTGATCCTGTAATGTGTTCAGTACCTTGTGTGGAGTTCAGAAACTTAAACACTAATTAAAATTAAGAAACACTGGAGACATTCAGTCTCATAGACTGTAAGCAATTTAGGGGCAAGGACTTTTATTTTTTACTTGTTGTAAGAGGCCAGGAACACCTATTTTAACAGATAAATATTTTTAATAATTATTACACATTCAACAGGATTTCCAGGTCTGAAATGATGCACTAAATTTTACCACCATCAATACCCACACAAACTTATTGTGGTTACTGGTGTTAGACTGGCACCATTTAGGGCTAAATCAAGCTTCTTATTTTTAAAAGGACTATTCATTTTAGAAAAAGATGAGAAGTCCAGTGTAGGAGCTGTTTTAATTCTTATACACCATCTGAAGTGAAATATTTTACAGTTAATTTGCTTTGTTTTTCCCCATGTCATATTTCCTTTATAATTTTCTACTAAGGGCAATGGTATAATACAATTAACAAATGCATGCTTCCTAAGATATATAATTAAAATTCAAGCTCCATATTGTGGAGCGGGAGGGAGATGCAATGCTATTCATTTACTGGAGAAGTCACTGTTCACACTGAGTAATATCCCTGGGGAAAACTCTTGAGGAAAAGCAAACACAATTGCAAACATACACAATGTGCGAGTTTACTAATTGTTCTCTTGCCTCCACAAATGAATGGCAGGGTCTTTGCAGGTCTTGACCTTGAGAATTGCACTTGGTTTATCATAAACAAACATACATTTCCTGAGGTTTGTTACATACAGCAAGACCCTGACCTACTCTGAGAAAGCCAGCCAGAGATCCTTTTTCTTCCCTGCCTCCTCCTGCACAAGGTACCTCAATGCACATTAGTAGGTCAGAAGAGCCAGTTTGAAATTCCACCTCTGTTGGCTCCTACCATCTTTTCGTCCCCTGAACAAAGACATAAGAGTTGTGTGTAATTACTTTTACTAAGATCAGACCCCAAATTTGACTTTGTCTCTTCAGGACTAAATAAGGACTTTGATTTTTTTTTTCTTATTATAACGGTGATTTGACCTCTTCTTCCTCTCTGTGCTGCTCCCCAGTGTTTGAATCTTAACTGCTTTGATTTTCTGTTACAGTGTGGCCTGTTCTTATGACTTACACTTCCCTGCATTTATTTTCCTCCCATTCTGTAAGATCCCCTATCTTCAAAGCATCTGACAAAGTGGGAATCTCTCCCATGAAAGCTCATGTGATAAATACAGTCAATTTTTAGTCTGTAAGAGTTCCATGGAACTTAAACAAAGATTCCTTGATTGATGATTATTTGATGTTACAAACGTATCTATTCTTAAATCACACTTTCACCACTTGATTATATTATATTTTATATTATAGTGAGAACACGCTATTCTATCTACTCCATTTATTCTAGTTTTCTTCAGTCATTTTGCTGTATTCAGGAAGAAAAGAATACTGCATTAAAAGTAATGTGATAAAATATACTGAGAAAGCATGAAAAACAAGATTTTCGGTTTCTGTTACAGTTGAGTAAAGTTCTTTTTTTATACCATAAGAATTCATAAAATATCATCCTAACATGATTTCAGATCTTCTGTTTTAAAAGGAATTAGTGTTTCAGCAGAGATTACTGCTCTTTCCCACTTCTCATTTATTGCTAACCTGAGGAAGTTTGTAATAATTCAATTTAATTTATATTTCCCCAAAGTCATACAATTCAATGGATAATACATACTGAGCTTCTGTATTAATAACACCAAGCTAGAGATAGTAAAGTACATATGGTAAATAGTGGTTACAATTAAGAAGGAAGATCTGAGATAGAGGCATTTAAATCCATACCTTTGCATGGCTCAGGAGAGTAACAGACCCTGAGGCAAAGCTGCGGGATTTCTTTATCTAATATGATTAAGACTACTGATAATTCCTAAAGTGAAGGCTTCAGCTGCTGTTATACATTGAATTGCTATAGGTATTAATAGAAAAGTAGGAGCTCTCACTATGCAACTTATTTAATAACTAAGAACCATATTCAGTTTTCAATTACCAGTACCTCAGTGCAAGTCCAGAGTGACACCACTGACTGCTTATAAGATTGAAATAGCCTGTGTGCCTCAGTTTTACTCATCTGTTAACTGCCTGCTAGATGTGCTATAAAGCTCAATAAATCTTTGCAATGCACTTTAAAATCCTCAGACAAAAAAGGCTAACAATCCTATTAATTATTATGCCTGGTCCTATAGCCCTAAGTCCTTTTTCACTGTTTAATTACCATTTTTTCAGATAAATTGCCATTCAAATAAATCAGTAAGGAAAGAGTTAAGACTTCAGCATTTAGCCTGTTATTAATTTGAACATGATTATTAATATTACCACTGCTGGACACAGTGGAACAATATTATTCACAAAGGAGAGGATGGAGATAATGTTGGGCAAAGACCCTCACCCCTTCAGCTCTTCCTTCAAACCTACCAGCCACAAAAAGCACAGGGGACATTATTATGTTAATATCCTAATACAGTGTTTCCCAACCTGTGTACCATGGCACAGAGATGATCCATGAGGCCCAAGCAGGTGTGCCATGGAATTTTTTAAAAACTTCTCAGAGTTCTGGATTAACTTATGAATATTCATGAGTTTATTTGGAGACTATATGGTGGTGTGCCTCAAAATAATTAAAGATATCAAGGTGAGCTACAGCTGAAAAAAAAGTTGGGAACAGTTGTCTTAATATACACTTTTACTCTGCAATAATCTCCTATGAAGATAACATACACCTAACATGTCAGAGGACCCCAGGAGGCCCAGAAAGCTCTGCATTCCTAATCTTTGGAGCAATCAGAATTAAGTGCAACCTCAAATAATATATATAAAGTTTTAAACAAGACGCCAGTGAGTGTTAGCACAAGTTAGCAGCAACTTCTGTTTAACCTTTATGGTTTGTTTTCCTGCATCAGTGTTGATCTGTGGTAGCTCAGCTTTCAAAGAGTTTTTAATAAAATTCACTACTCTTGCTGCTACAATTATTTGTATTCCAGTAGTGCTTACAATGAGCTAAACGCTGTCCATGCACATTCAGGAGGCTGTAGTCCTTCTCCCAAAGATCTTATGCTGTGAATGTAAAGAAGTGACAAATACCTCCATATCACACTGAGTATTTAGATGTCTGCTACAGCCATGCAGGCTGGGAAGGATGAAATACTTAAATGTGGCAGAAGGAGAAGTAGCAGCAAAGATAGAATATGACATTACTGAATATGAACCATATGAGGTGCCTAGGTTCACAGCTTCCCCCTTGAAGAGCATACCAACCACTTGTAACACACCTGCTTCCATTTGCACAATGAATGGAAGAGCCTGTTCCTCTTCTAGGGACCAACACCTCCCTCTTCTCAACAGACCATGCACAGGCTTCCAGTGCCGGGACATGATAAGAGAAGGGAGTACCTAAGCAACAGGATCTTAGAATTGAATGGGGTTTTTCCCTGCAAAAAAAATGCTGAGGATAAAAAAGCCAAAAGTTTAATTTTATGACAACTCCCCCTCTTTCTTCACAGAGAGACCATATACTCTTTTTTTTAAAAGTCATTTAATCAAAATCCCATTTCTCTGCTGAAAGCCATTTTCCACAGAAAATCTTTGACCACCCTGCAGGAAAGGCTTTACCGTACACACTTACTATTAATTAGTTAAAAGAACTCAATTGCTGCCACTTTATATCTGCTGATGCCTTTGCCGTTCAGACGGGCCTACCCTCCTAAGGTAGACCCAGCACCAGATTAATGCAGGGGTATTGAGGCTGAAGCCCTAGGTTCCTGCCCTGATGGTCCCTGCAAGCACTATAGAAAAGGACCTTGGGGCTGGTGGATGGGAAGCTGGATACAACAGTGTGCTTTTGTAGCCAAAAAGGCTAATGGCATTTTGGGCTGTATCAGTAGGAGTGTTGCCAGGAGATTGAGGGGATGTGATTATTCCCCTCTATTTGGCACTGGTGAGGCTGCATCTGGAACACTGTGTCCAGTTTTAGGCACCCCACTACAAAAAGGATGTAGACAATTAGAAAGAGTCTGATGGAGGGCAACAAAAATGATCAAGGGGCTAGAGTACAAGACTTATGAAGAGAGACTGAAGGAACTAGGCTTATTTAGCCTTCAGAAGAAAGACTGAAGGGGGATTTGATAGCAGCCTTCAACTACTTGAAGGGGTGCTCCAGAGACGAATTAGCTAGGCTGTTCTCAGTAGTAACAGAGAACAGAGCAATGAACAATGGTTTCAGGTTGCAGCTAGAGAGGTCAAAGTTGGATATTAAGAAAAAAGCTTTCTCACTAGGAAAGTGTTGAAGCATTGGAATGGATTGCTTAGGGAGGTGGTGGAATCTCTGTCTTTGGAGATACTTAATGTCTGGTTAGACGATACCCCGGCTGGATTGATTTAGTGAGAATGGTCCTGCTTTTAGCAGGGGGGTTGGATTAGATGACCTCATGAGGTCCCTTCCAACCCTATGATTCTAAGATCTGCCTTCCCCTCTACATTGTGCCGCACTAAGCCCCCACAGGGCAAGGGGAGGGAACTGGGAGAGCCCCTGCCTGGCTGGTGCTGGGGGGGGAAGGGGGACAGGCTCCAGGGCCAGAGTTTGGCTCTGCACTCCAGCCCCACCACTTAGCTGGCTGGTCCACTCCTGCGGGCAGGGCAGGCCAATACCTGTTTGCTCTGCTCCACAGGCAGGTCTGGGGCTGAGGTGATGGTGCATGGTATGCCACTTGTGCAAATTTCCAGGGCCTGTGCCAGTGAGCCCTGTTCCTGGGTACAGAGAAGCCAGACTGGGGTTGGGAGTGCAGTCTTTGGCCCCCACAGTGCCAGCCCTGTGTGGATCACATAACTTATTGTAGATTCTTAACATCACCACATGAGGTAAATGAAGAGTGCAAAAATCCCTGGCTTCTCCTTTCCTTGTCTCACCTAGCACGTCTATAGTATGCTGTATACAGTTTATCATTCTGCGTATACACATGGCTATATATTGTTTTCTCTCTCCCACTTCTCTTTCTTCCCCAAGCCAAAATTGCCAGTGATGGTACAAGATACTTCTGGATGCTATTATAAAATAGCATAATTACCTTTGCACAACATTTGTGACCAGACGTGGTTTTCAGAAGTTTTTCGGTGTGGTGTGGTGTGGTGTGTGTGTGTGCGCGTGCGCGCAAAGCCCTGAGGGGTAGTGGGTTGAGTCTTCATAATTTTTAAAAAGTGGAATTTCTAAAACATGGAAATAAACCAATGCAATATTTCACCCACAGTAAGAGGACTGTCATCCATCTTCCCAAACTTCATATTTTATATATGAAACACAATAGGACAGAACAGGTGATGCAAATAATTGTATCTCTATATAAGTCATGGTGCTGTACTAAATTTACATAACCCAAGAATCTGGATATATGTACACATTTAGACACCCACAGTACCAGTGCATGGTTATGTTATTCTCCTTACATTTGCACTAAGTAGTGTCTTTCCATTGCAAAATTTTATGCTACAATAGCACAGTCAACATTGGCTAACTCCTTCAAAAACGGGCTGACTGCATCACATATCTTTTGTAATTTATGGGAACTTCAGCAGACATTTTGGTGATGTGACTTTAAGGAACAGGAACAGACTACATTAGTGTGTCTTTGCAAGACAAAATAATTAGTCTTTAAAGATGCACAATTTTTTTTATGTGACTGACCTATGACAGTCCCATTAAAAGAAGATACATGCTTTCACAATATCCTGAAAGGGGATTATACTAAATAAAAGATTTTTGACTGACATGAGTTTCCTATCACTCAGTTTGTCCTTTTCTGCCAAAACAGGAAGACAATAAGAAAGAATTCCTTTACTCAGGTTCTTTGGAATTTTTTGGAAACATCTGGTATTGTTCAACTGTCCCTGAAATTCAACTGTCTCATAAATTCTTAGGTCTTAATACTTTTATGTATCTTTTCTGTTTCTCAAAAGCTATATATTAGCAGTAAGATTTCCTTGACAATAGATTTATATTAACATTTCTCTACTTTCACAGTATTCTTTCATCTCACATTAATTTAACTTTTCATTGCCTCGTAGATATGTTATGGTTTAGTGTTTTGTTTTGGTTCCAGGAAATCAAAAGAGATACCATTAGATGAACTTCAGTAGTTTCATTATACTTCTGTATGAATAATAGTGTTGTACCTGCAAACTGTGACCACAGTGTATTTAACCAGTTAATACCCAGTCCCCAAATGGATGGTTAAAGGTATAAATCTTAATATGTTTGTCAGGGTTTCATGCACTCTATATGCTCTATCATGGATCACAGTTATACTAGGCTTTACCAGTGGAACTAAAGAGGAGTCTCCATTAGCAAAGCTGTAATATACAAAAACTAGCCATTTCATTATACCTCACGTGTCAAAGAGCAACTCTTTTAAGCTCTCCTTGGAACATGATGTGTTCAAAAAGAAAGGCTCTCACCTGGTCAAGCCAACATGCTACTTTTCAGAGTTGGAAATCAAACTTTCCATACCTCATCTCTTTTTGCCTCAACAGAGCTGAAAGTCACACTTTCCATACATTATCTCTTTCTGCCTTCTCAAAACCTTATTACGGTTAATCCCATCTACGCTTCCACTAGCTGTACCCACCAGCAAGAGGCTAAGAATAGAATCAACAAAACCATTTAACAGAATTCTTCAGTTCATTTTAACAAGGGGTTTCTTGTGTATCCTGTACATTACTGTAGTGGAGACAAATCAGAACCCTGGTGGCCAAGTGGCAGCAATTCTACCAGATGAGCCAAATGGGAGGGGAGAAGGAACTGAGCATTGCTTCTCAGCTGGAAGTTGCTCTTTGCATATTTTATCACCGGGTCTGAATCAGCAGCTGAATGAATTCCTCAGCATAATATTCAGTGTTTCCATGGAGTCTGATGTTTCTGCCTCAGCAAATCAAAACTGAGAAACATTACATATAACCAGCTTTGTGGCTCAAGTAGGCTAAACATTTACAGCCATTGAGTGTCTAACTGCCTTCATCCAACTATACCAGCTCATTAAGCAATATTCCCCCTCCCCATAATTTTGTGTATGTAAACAGTGCAGAAAAAGCTAAATATTGTACTTAAATAAATACAAAAAATCTGAATACTGCACAGCATGGTTTGATGTTAGCAGCCAATTGCCTCCCTTGCAGTTGGAAGACAGCTTGGGTAACTATTCCAAAGATTAATGAGCAATCAGTTCTAAATTAAGCCAAGACCTATGTTTAAATCTCTCCCCTCCCACACCCTTTGCAAGTCTGAATATGAGTTACACTAGCACAGATAAAATGAGTTGGCTTTTCTTGTGTTGTGGAACATTATTAGCAGTGTGAAAAATTGCTTCTGAAACATTTCCTTCACATTTTTTCATCATTTATTTTTCTGAGCAATTTGAAGGGAAATGGGCCATGATGAGTTTTGCAGTTTCTCCAACAGAATATAGACAGAAGCTTTCTGTCAGTCACTCCTAGAAATGGAATGCTATTCTTCTAAGAAGCTGGAACAAAAGTCGGGGATTTGTTAGAAGCACAGCTGTTCTAATAGGCTGCTTTGACTCTGAATTTTGCTCCCTAGTCATTGAGAAGACATTTCTGATAATATGAACCAGATTTTTCTTAGTGAACATCATTACAGGAAGTCATTACTTTTTGATGGCTTTTTCATGGCCCTGTCTTGTGATGCTTAATTAATTAATTAATTAATTAATTAATATACAAAATTCTTCAGCTATTTGTCTTACTTCCAGGACAAGACTGATGGAACACAAGGGGAAAAGAAAAAGAGGATCTGAATTGTTACATACGAGCACCCATAAGAATGACCATAGTGAGAACAATGGGCCATTTAGCCCAACATCCTATTTTATGACAGCAGTCATTGCCAGGTGCCTTAGAGGGAATGAACAGAACAGGTAATTATAAAGTTCTTCCTGTTTCCCATTCCTAATTTCTGGCAAACAGCAATCCCTGCTATCGGTCTAATAGCCAGTTGATGACTTATTCTCCATGAACTTTACTATTTCATTTTCTAAATACCATTATAATTTTAGCCTTCATATCATCTTCTGGCAAGGAGTTCAACAGATGGACTATGCACTGTACAAAGAAATACTTCCTTTTGTTCATTTTAAATCTGCTGCCTATTAATTTCATTTGGTGACCCCTGGTTCTTGTATTATGAGGAGTAAATAACACTTCCTTATTTACTTTGTCTCACACCAGTCATGTTTTTATAAATTTCTCTCATATCCCTCTTAGTGATCTCTTTTCCAAGCTGAAAACTCCTGATTTTATTAATCTCTCCTTATATGAAATCTTTTCCATATCCCTGATTATTTTTGTTGTCTTCTTCTGCAACTTTTACAATTCTGATATTTCTTTCTTTAGGAGAGGGGTACCAGATCTGCACCCAGTATTCAAGACGTGAGCATAAGATGAATTTATAAAATGGCGATATGATATTTTCTGTCGTATCATCTATCCCTATCTTAAAGATTCCTAATAATCTATTAGTTTTTTTGACTGCCACTAAACATGAGAGGATGTTTTTAGAAAACTATCCAGAGTGGCTCCAGGAAATCTTTCTTGAGAGGTCACAGTTAATTTAGGCTCCATCATTTTATATGTATAGTTCGAATTATATTTTGCAACGTGCACTACTCTGCATTTCATCTGGCATTTTCTTGCTCTGCCACTAAGTTTGGTAAGATCCCTTTGTAACTCTTTGCAGTCTGCGTTGGACTAGACTATCTTGAATAATTTTGTATCATCTGAAAATTTTGCCAACTCACCATTTGCCTCTTTTTCCAGTTCATTTATAAATATGTGGAACAATAATGGTCCCAGTACACCCCCCTGTGGGACACAATTATTCTCTCCATTCAGAAAAAAAAAAATTCTTTGTCTCTAGCCTTCATTTCCTAACTTTTAACCAGCTACTGATCCATAAGAGGACCTTCCTTCTAATCCCATAACACCTTACTTTGCTTCAGAACCTTGCTCAACTATTTGTGAAAACCTAAGTATATACTACATCCATCCTTCTACATATGCTTGCTGACTTCTATCAAACCGTCTAGTAGATTGGTGAGGCATAATTTCCCTTTACAAAGACCATCTTGACTCCTCTCCAATAAATTTCATTTGTCTACGTCTGATCATTCTGTTCTGTACTATACTTTCAACAAAACTCCCTAGGAGTTAGGCTTACAGGACTGCAAATGTCAGAATTGCCACTGGAACCGTTTTAAAAAATTGGCATCGGATTAGCTATCCTTCAGACACCTGGTATAGAAGCTTACTTAAATGATAGGTTACATACCACCGTTCCTAGTTTTGCAATTTCACATTGGAGCTCCTTCATAACTGTTGGGTGAATACTTTCCAGTTCTGGTGACTTATTATTGTTTAATTTATCAGTTTGTTCTAAAATCTCTTCTAATGACATTTCATTTCCTTTGATCTGTCACCTAGAAAAGACTGGCACAGGTTTTAGACTGTCTCGCACATCTTCAGCCATGGAGACCAATGCAAAAAATTCATTTAGTTTCTCTATAATAGGATTCTGTTCTTTGAATGCTCTTTTAGCATCTTGATTGTCCAGTGGCCCCACTATTTATTTAGCAAGCTTCCTACATATTATGTCCTTATACATTTTTTGCTGTTACTTTTTGAGCCTTTGATTAACTTTTCTTTAAATTCTTTTTTGCCTTCCTAATTATATTTTTACACTTCAGCTGCTAGAGTGGTCCTTTCTATTTTCCTCTGTAAGGCAGGCTTAGAAGCTGCACCTAACAGCTTTTGAAGGGGGGCAACTAATCTGCATGGGTCCTGTATTAGCATGAACACAAAAGAGGACAATTAGGTATTAGCATACTGGGTGCAGGGCATAGTGGGTAATGGTATTTGGGGTTAATCTGCTCACAAATCTGCCAATATCTGTAATTCTACTGAAGAGAAATATGAAATACTGTCTGTTGTGATATGCTATTCTCTGCTTGTTCCACATCTGTCTGGGTTAGCTAAAGAGTAAAATCAACCCTTAGTTAAAAAAAAAAGGCTTGTAAGAAAGGCCACTGGCTACTTCAGCCTGAAAAAGAATAAGAGGTGTAAGGTTTTACATTAGCTCCTTTTGGAGCAAAATGCTGGAAGTATTCCTGTCTCACCCCAGCCCCCTGTCAAATGCTAGATTCGGCTGGGCTTCATTGAGGCCCCCTTTTGTTATGTTAAGGACAGTAGGTATTTGCAGCTACTTGATGTTTAAGAGCTGACATCACTAGAGAGAGGCAAACTCTCTGAACTGAGATTACTAGAGAAAGGAAACTTCCCTTCTCTGAGCTGAAATTAGTGAAGAGGAGCAGTAGATGGAGTGACCAGCAGGCAGAGCCAGTGGACAGTGAGAACAGCCAGCAGCAAGCTGGGTGGCGTGAACAACCAGTGGGCAGAGCTGGTGGACAGTGGGTGGAGCCAATGGATAGTGCTATTGGATGGAGTGAGTGGCCCATAGGTGGCATCAGCAGACAGCTGGTGTAAAAGACACTCCCTACTCCCTAGGATTGGTTGAGAGCCTAGTTAGCACTGATTCTCCAGATCAGTGCCAGTTTTGCCATTAAGTTTGTATGTTCTGTTATGTGGTGTGGGTTGTTGGGAACTTTGCTCTATACTGATTTTTCTAGTTTAGTGCTAATCTCTGTTATTTGGCCTTTTGCATTCTGTTTTATTACTATTAAAAGTTCTGTTTACTACACTCAGACTTATGCTTGTGAGTGGGGAAGCCCTACCCCTTTGGGGTGCCCAGGGAAGAGTACAGGATTCCCCAGAAATCTGGGTGGGGGCTGTAGTAACTCTTAGGGAGGAAGGGGTTAACACTCTGGTCAGCGAATCCCAGGACAGCCAATAGGGATGAAGTACAGGTTTTTGAATTGGAGCAGCAGCCTTGCCTTTTCCTGTTTGGATGCAGCAGAGATCCTGGAAGGATCAGGAGGAGGCCAGGTAGAAAGGCCTGAAGAAGGATTCAGTGACATCCTTACCAGAGATAAACTAAGTTTGTTACTGACCAGGTGTGAGTACAACAGGGAATGTTTACTTAGATGTGATCAGGGTATTTCTGTGTTTTGGTTTGTTTTTGGATTTCTCTGTGCTAAGCACATGTACCCCCCCTACCCTGTAACTACCTAAGTTAAATCCCAGAGAAGCAACTGTCTGTGTTTCTTATCTGTTCTTTTTAATTAAAGATTTTACCTTTTAAGTAAGCTCTTGTTCTGTGTCCTGAAAGGCAAGAGGTTTGTGTGTATGTGCCTCAGACTGCACAGCCAGCTACTAAGGGGGATTCTGTCTCAGTTCCAGCTCATACCCCAGCTGGGGGGTCAATTACTCTCCTGAGAGAGGACTAAAAGTGATTGAGGATACCTCAAAGGAAGGAATTCCCAAGTGCACCTTCCTGGCTTTCTAGAGGTTTTTACATTTGGGTGGTGGCAGCGATACCACTCCAAGGCCAGGAATTGGAGGCCTTGGAGAGTTTTAAGGCCAGGCTTTAAGGCCAGTGGCTTTTAAGGACTGTTGCAGGCCCCTACCTTCTGCACTCAGAGCCTTGACAGGGGCTTGAGTCAGTCGGTGATGTTGCACTCTTAGGAAACCCCTACATATAGAACCCAGCCCTTGATCTGCCAGCCTGCCGTGGCAGAAGGGTTATACCTCAATAGGTGTTAACTTCCACTTTTTAAAGAATGTCTTTTTCACTCTGTTGTTTAGTCACAGTGGCACTTTTTTGGTCCTCTTATGTTTATACATTTAAATTGAGGCTTATATTGTCTTTAAAAATTCTCCATGCAGCTCGCAGGGATTTCCGTTTTGGCACTATAGTATTTAATATCTGTTTAACTAAATTCCTCAGTTTTGTGTAGTTACCCTTTCTGAAATTAAATGCTATTGTGATGGGCTGCTTCGGTGTTTAGTAATAATTTTACTCTCAGTGTTGCATTTCCTTTGTGAACAGAGGACACTAGTCTCCAAGAATCTTACACTTTTTCTCACTACTCATTTAAATTTATAAATTTGTAAAGTTGACCCTATAGGAAGCCCAAGATCCTAGGACTATGTCTGTATGGTTTCTAGTGAACTGATGATGCACAGTACATAATATCAAGCCACAGACAGAGTGTCTGTTTATGTGTATTGGTCATTAGCTCCCATAGCATGTGATGGTGCATGGGGAAAACTGAAGGAGGATTTCCAGCTGTGATAGTGTGGGGGAAAATCTATCAGTGACAAATAAGAGAGGAAGAGGACAAATGACTCAGTTAAGGGAGTTCCAAGATACGAGTAAGATGCAAAAATATACCTAATAATTTAAAAAAAAAAAAAAAAGCAAACAAGGAAGCAACACACCGATATTTTGGGTTTTCCTTGGTTCAAGTGTAGTTTATGTGAATTACTGGGTTTCCAGGATTGTTGTAGGGTTCTGGGACCCAGGGAAAAAGTCAAGGATGCACCCCCCACACCACAGGGCCACATCTGTGAATTTTGCCTTACCCTTTCCCAGCTTCGCTGCAGAGCCACCAGCTCCCCTGCTGGGGGCTCCCCGGTCCCATTGTTCCACCACCAGGGCCCCTGGCCCTACTGCAAGCCTTGACAAAACCTCCCGGCCCCAGAGAAGCCCCTGTTGCCCCCCTTCACTGGGGTCCCTGGCCCCACCATGTCCTCCGTGGCTCCTGCTGCCCCCTGCCAGGACTCCTAGCCCCGCCACCTTGCTGGGGCCTCCATGGCCCTGCTGTGCTCCCCACTGCTGGCTCCACTGCCGGTCTCACTGACAGCCCTGTCTGGGCCTCCCCAGCCCCAGAGTAGCACCAATTTCAATCCCTGGCCCTGCCGCAGCCACACTCTCCCACCTCCACTGATGCCTCTAGCCCTACCACCAACCTCACCAGGGCTTCCTGACCCCACTGCAGCCCCATCCCCCTCTGCCATGGCCTCCAGCCCCACCACCAGCCCTGATGCTCCTTGTGAGGGCCCCCAGCCCCAAGGGAGGTAGCAGTTACAAGTGGTCTTATCAGGTGGAAACTGCGGCAGCCAGGCACATCATGGGGCTCCTCCCTCTGCAGAGCCCTAGACAGCTGCCCTAAATGCCCACCCACTAAGACCACCTGTGCTGGGTCGAGTAGTGAATCAGAATTATCTGAATTAGGAATTACTCAGTATCCCAACTGAGAATTATCTAATGCGTCTCCTTGTCTTATTGCAGAAGCTACCAAAACCTAACAGGACAGCTATGTCTAGCTAGATCATCTGTTTGTATATAACTTGTAAACACAGTCATTTGAAACTAAACTGAGTCCACATGGTTTCCTCATATTCCTATATAAAGTAAAAGACATGACAGAATCTTTCTATTCTTAACTTGTCTGAGTTAGAAATCAGACACCTGCTAATAATTTTTCAGAGACCAACTAAGGTGCAAAGAACAGCAGTTTTAGAAGGGACAGGGGAAATTTAATGTGGCAAGGAGGTTGAAAAGATAAATATCACCAGTGATACTGACTCGTACAATAGCATGAACAGTCAAACTCTCTGAAAATTTTGCCACTCTGAAATCCAGGATACCAAAAAAAAAAAAAAAAAGGGTGCCAGTAAAAAAATGAAAAAAAAAATTAAAATTAAAATTGATAAGGAAGCCATCAGAAAATAAGCAGTCAAATCAATAATAAAATATCTGTATTATATATAGGAAATCATCCACAGACTACATGAAGCTATAACAGGTCAACTATGGCAATGGCAGCTAGACAAAGGAATTTAAATGATGAGGGTAGAGTTCAAGCATCATCTAAAACTAGACTGACTAATCAATGGAAAAATACATCACAGGGAACACTTCTGTATCATTATAGAATAAATTAGATGACCTCATGTTATTTTGTATCGACTATGAGCTTCAAGTTGTATGAAACTAAAGAAAAAGATGCCCTGCTCCATGAAGAGCATACAGGACAAGTAAGAAACAAATAGACAACAGAATGGGAACTCCTAGGAAGGGAAAGTTATTAATTTCTGATTAATACTTTGTGATATTTTACATATTTTGTGAATACTTAAAATGTATGCTGACGTATTATCTACTATACTAATTCACTATATGCGTGCACGTGTGAGTGAGCGAGCGTGTGATCTGAAGTGTACCATGTGACAGCTCATTGTGATGTCAGAAGTGACTTAACCAATTGCTCCCAAGGAGGGAGGAAGGAGCAATTGGTTGAGTCACCTCTGACATCACAATGGCTTGTCACATGGTACACCCACCCACCCTTTTTCTGCCCTCATCTCCTGTCCATGCCCCTCTTCACCACGCTCACTTCCTGCCACCAGCCACCCCTTCTCTGCCCTCATCTGCTGCCTATGCCCCCCTTCTCCAGCCCCTCCCCTTCACTGCCCCCCATCCTGCCCCTGGCCCCCCTTCAACACCTCTACCTCCTGCCCCTGCTCCATTGTTCCTCATCCCTCCTTCCACATCCTGTGCCCTCATCCTTCCTCCCATGCCCCCACCCTGCACCCCTCACCTTTACTTCTGCCACGCCCCTTACCTCATCCTTCCAAATGCCTCCGATGCATATGGTACTGACAAGTGGTCTACCTCCTGCCCCCACCTACCCCTTCTCTGCCCCCATCTGTTATCCCTGCCCCCTTTCACAGCTTTCAGAGGTTTCCAATATTTCATGTTGACTTTTCAGACAATTGTATGTGGTGTTCACTCAGGGAAGAAGCCATTATTTCCCCCCCTCACTTTTGATACAGCTATTGTATACATAAATATCTAACACAGCTGAGTGAGAACTGCAGCTGTCTCCACTGACTTCACTGCAGCCAGAGTTTCACACAACGTGACTCAAGCTGAGTATCCAAATTAAGGTATCCATAGTCACTGGCCACTTTGCAAACCTGGGCCTCAGCAACTCATCCAGGATGACAAAGAGAGCCAGCAGAAGAGAAGGAATAAAATCTAGCAATCCTGTCTCCCAATGTCCTGCTCTAACCACCAGATCAAATGGACAACATGTGCACATACAGACATGCATATTATTTATGAGATTTAAACTATAATTTTTCTCTTATCTTTTTAGGGTCTTGTGTTTGTATTTGCTACCAGAATTGCCATCTGCTTCTGCACTCATGGACATCTGCACACAAACCCTATATGAAGGGAAAAAGAAATCCAAAAAACTCTGTTCTTTGTAGTTTCAGCAATCTCTTTGAGAGGAAAGCATGTCAGAAGAATACTGTACTCACCTTTAGGAAGATCTAATTTTGTCTGTTTCCATAAATTCAATCTATATGAGAGCAGCTACCACACTGTGTATCTGTTATTGGCAGGTCAAGCATTCCCACTGCAAAGTAATCCTGGTAAATGATTTACTTCATCATAATTCAGCACTTAAATATGTAAACAAGGAAAAATAATGGGTAAATGGGGAGAAAATAAAAAATGAGTTCTTGTTGCTTTTTCCAGGCAAAGTGCTTATGTTGTGTTGCCATCTTGTTAGAGAGATTATTCTGTTAAATTTAAATAAATGAAAAGTAATGGGAAAAGCAAAAAGACTTGACTTGCCTGTTATAAATCTTCAGAGTTTAATAAATGCTGATGTTGCACAGTGGTTACTAATTTCCTTGGTTCCAAATATGCCCCTTTTCTAACAAGCATAAAATCATAGTTTTTATTTTACTGTTTATTATTGCTCTTTCTGCATATTTATACTGGATAATCAAACACCTTGGTACCAGCACAGTCCAAGTTAGCAAGGTCAGTTCCAATGCCTCAGCCCATTCTACAGAAACTTCTGTTTGGTCAAGGTTTCATTAGAAACATTTGGTCACTTGTTCATCTCACTAGCTACCTACCTTACAGTGCCCTCTCTGATCAATAGCTACTTTTGTGCTTCCCTTTCCACTGAGGGGTGCTGAAGGCAGAAATTAAGGAAACAATGTATTCAGTGTTTATTACTATTTCAAGGCACGGGTGTTGGCGGACCAGGGGCCCAAGGGGCATGTGCCCCTCGTTCCCAGCCCAGTGCTCAAAGTTCGGAGCCAGTTGGCCTGGCCAGGACCCTGTGCCAGCCCTCAGAGGCATCAGCGGCAGAACAGGACCCAATCCACCCCACCCAGACAGGGACTTGGGGCAGGGCCTCTAGCAGTAGGATCCAGCCCCAGCCTCTGGCCAGGGATCTGGAGAACAAGCTGCTGGCCGGTGCTGGTAGCAGGATCCAGCTCCCATTAGGGGACCAGGGAACAGGCTGCCAGATGGTGGTGGCAAGAGCCCAATCCAGTCTGGAGCTGGGGTGCCAGCCAGGGAGACAAAATCCAGCCCCAGCCCCGGGCTAGGCACCCAGTACTAGCAGCGGCAGTAGCCTGATCTGGTCCCAGGGCCAAGCCAGCTGCTTCAGGCTCCAGCCCCAGCCTGGGAGCTGAGGGCTGGGCCACTGGCCTGCAGAAACAAGATCTAGCCCTGGTCACCAGCTGGGGACCTGGGACCAGTGGCAGTGGAAGCCTGATCCATCTCTGAGTCTGAGCTGGCAGCAGTAGGATCTGGCCCTCACCCAGGTACCCAGGGTCCAGGCTGCCAGCTGGCAGTGGTGACATGAGACAGGATCCAGCCCCAGCCCCCAACCAGAGACCCGGAGTCAGCAGCGGCAGGAACCCGATCACGCCCAGGGGTCATACTGGGGTTGACGCAGAGTCAGCATGGAAGAGGACAGGGCTGGTGCAGCAGGGGGCATGGCCTAAGCATTGCACAATTATTTTTTGCAGCGGTGATGCTTCTGCTTCAAGCCAGGAGGCATGGTAGCAACCCTGCTTCCATCTAGTGCTCATTAGCAACCTCTCAACATTTTAATTAATGTGCAGCTGTGAGTGATAACGTGAGCAGGGCAGAACTACACTTTTTGGCACCTAGAGCAAGCAGCCCCAAAGGTGCCCGTCCCTGACCTGGGGCCCAATCCCCAGCCACTGCCAGCCAGCAGCATAGAGCCGGATCAAGCCCCTGCTGCCAGTGGTGGATCAGGGCCACAGGCCCCCTGGGTTGCCTCACCAGTGGGGCCCCCCCAATGCCTCCCACCCTGCCAGTGGGCCAGCACGGGGGGGGGGGCAGCTGGGGCCAGAGGCCAGCGGCAGCCTGGCTGGTCGGCCCCAGGGGGAGGCAGGGCTGAGTGCCAACTGTGGTGCAGCTCCCACAGCAGTCAGCCGTGCCAGCCCCCAGCCGCTCGCCCTTGGGGGTGAACTGACCAGCCCAGGGGTGGGGTGAAACTGGGAGAGCTAGCCTGTGGGCTGGCTTACCCCGTCCATGAGGGCAGATTGGGCCTCAAGCCGGCTAGCTCCCAGTACCGGGGGCAGGTTGGAGAGCTCCAGTGCAGTGCCCTCTAAAATGGAGCGCGGGGGCTTTGCCCTAGTCACCCTGCCCCAGTTATGGCCCTGCGTGCGAGGGAGCAAACACCTGCTCTGCAAACACATGCTTTATGTGTCCTCTCACTCACCCACCCCCCTATCCACCACAGCAGTAGTTAATGAGAACTAGGGCAGAAAAAGGGTAAGGCATTGTTGAAGGAACAGGAAAATGAGAATGGAGGGAGAAAACAAGAAGAGGGCACAGCCAAAGAACTGAGGAAGAAGGGAAAAGAAAGGAGAATTTACAGAGATGAGGAAAGCAGAATTAGGAAATTTGAGGGAAAAGCTAAAGAAAAAAGTGTGACAGAAAAGAAGAGATAGGACAAAGAAGGAGGGGGACTCTTCCAAACCTTTTCACAGCACAACAATTGATGAGATTTAGAACTAACAATCAAGGAATATGGGGAAGGTGGTCAAAAGAAGGGGAAGAGCAGATAACACCAAGATCAAGTATATCTAAATAGGAAAGAGGAGCAGCTTGTAAAATAAAATAATGAAATAGCTTAAATGAGTGTTGGTTGGGGCAAATAAATAACAACAAAAGAAATAAATTAAACAGGACTAGCAAAGCCACTGGATGAAATATCCATTAGCAAGAGGCAGAAAAAACTGTCAGCAATAGTCACATCTTCTGTTCCTTGAAGAGTGGTCACCTCATATTTACCTCATTGCTGCTATTAGAATATTTGACACCCCCACCCCAGTTTGAATGATTTTAGTTAGAAAGAATGTAAACAACAACATATTCCTCTCCCAGAAATCTTAAAGGGTATGTCTATATGGCGGGCAGTCAGGAAAATTAAGCTAAATTAACTAAAGGTGTGAATTTAAAGTACATTAAAGCACATACAAGCTCTTGTGGGGATGGCTCTCATTCAGAACTTAGGTGACCATTGTTCACTTCATCTTAATCTTCAAAGGGCACCAGAGTGTACTCAAGGGTTTAATGCACATTCATTAAGAGGTTTAAAATTTACACCTTTGGTTAATTTAGTTTAGCGTCCCTGTGTAGACATACTCCTAGATCTGACACACTCGTCCTGCTTCTACTTTAACATCAGATTGTGGAAACTTATGTTTCTGATGTGAAGTTGAAATAATCTATGAACATTAGTTTAAATTGGGACTTGGATTCCCACAAGAGTATATGAGAAATTTGGAAATACATACTTAACAGGAAAGGTTAATCAAAGGTTAATGGTTCTGAAGACTTCATAAAGATAAAGCCTAAAGGACTGAGAATGGGAAGTAGGGACACATTAACAGGTTTTTTTTTTTTTCTTCATGTTAGCTTATTTCAGCTAGAAATCTCAGAGGAACATAAAGTGGCTATCCTACCTCTGTTGCTTGGACAAAAATAGTCTAGGGATATACCAAGACATTAGTGTCTAATCAATTTGACATCAGCTGTGGGGAAAGTGTAAAAAACTATATTTAGGCAATCAGAAGAGGAATACTGAAGAAGTACAACTTGGTTTAAAACAACCAGGTAGTTTCAGAAGAAGGGAAATCAAGCTTCCAGCAACCTGACAGAATTATTGCCTTCCAGGCGCCCAAGGTAAGGTATTGCATATTGTTGAGTTCAGTGATCATTCACACAGATATCATATCTGGACTTCATACAGTGCGATGCAACATCTGAAAAGAGTGAAACCACACAAACAAGCTGCAGAGGCAGACCTTCTGCTGCACAAAGAAGCCCTGAAGATGGCACACCCAGCTATTTGAAGACTTCCACTGAACAAGAGAAATCTCAGATAAGTCAAATATGGCACAGCTGCTCTTCTGCCACCTTCTCTTTAGCTGCCAGTGCAGGGGCATGGCTATATAAATAGGATCATAACTGCCATCCTTATGCCCCAATAATGGCAATCAACACAGGTAAGAGTGACTTTCTATGCTTCTCAAATCTACATCAGGGTAATGACCCAGCACTCGGTGGACCAAGAATTAGTGAGAGTGTATTAAAAAAAAAATAAAAAAACCCCAAAAAACAAAAAACACACAAACAAACAAAAACACCTTGTCCCTATCTTGCTGTGAACAGAACCCTCCTCCACCTCAGCTCATCATCTGCCCTTCAAAGTTAGATAGACATGATAAGTTTCTTTCTCTCTCCTCCCCCTCTCAAACTTTATGCTACCAATTAAGAAAGTGCTGTACATGAAGTCTGTGAAAATAATAAAACCAAGCTACCAAAACATGTTAAAATTATATAAAGCAGAAATTTTGCTGAGCTCCTCTCAGTAGGAGGGGAAAAAAAAAGTTTCCATGTAGAAAAATATGAAGAATTTCTTTTGTACCTATAAATTAGCTTTATAGATACTAGAAGAAAAGTGTAGGTATATGAAACAAAGTTTATCTAAGCAGGGATTGAATTCCTTATGCAATCTTTGAAATACACGGTTCATGTTTTAGTTTTATCTGTCCCAGAAGCAGCCAAGTAAGTTTTACCCAACTGCAAATGTGTATATTAGATACACATGCCCAGTGCTTTCTTTGATTTAATTAACTAGCTGCTCTAGAATTTTCTGTAGTGAAGTTGCAAGGAGTCAAAGTCAAGAATGATACAGACTTTTGTTATAAAAGCTTTACCATGTGTGTGTAAAGTAATTTTGGTGTTATCAGATTAAAGTGGGCAGAACTCAGAATTACTATTTCCTCAGAAGAGATGCCGATGAATGGTACCAGTTCCAAACATTCATGCCTGCATATAAATGTGGGTTTGAAGACACTTAAAGCCATTGAATACACCTAAATCTAAGGCCAGATAGGAGTACTATCAAAGTTGATTTACTGTAGCATGAATAGGCTACATCTATAATATTTGTGCTACTCTGAATCATGCGATTTTTCTTCTCTCTCTCACCCGCAAATATCTGCCATTCACAAAGCTTGCCTTTACTTCAACATAACTGAATATGAAGGAAAGGGGAAGTTGCAAATAAGTCAGTATCTCCCAAGAATTAACACCAATTTACCATAGTTGAACAAACAAGGAGTCCTGTGGCACTTAACGACTAACAAATTCATTTATTGCATGAGCTTTCGTGGGAGAAAATCCCACTTCTACCACAAATGCTCCTGCAATAAATAAATGTGTTAGTCTTTAAATGCCACAGGACTACTTGTTTGTTTTACTGAAATAAACTAACACAGCTGCCCCTTTGGAATTTTACCATAGTTGGTTTCCATTATAATCAAACAAGAAAGCTGTGGTACTATAACTTCAAACACCATGAAGTGGTAAATTCTGGCTAATGCTGACTTTTTAATAATGAGCACTGTATGGGTTAATGATTTAAAGGAAGAACACCTTTTTTTCCTCTAATACGCATGATTTCAGACTTAATGACAAAGAAAAAGCTTTAGCAAACAGTTCTTTACAAATGTAAATTCAATACTTAAGGATATTTTCCCCTACCTTTATCTATTTCAGGAAAGTGATTTTCTTATTCCCCTGCTCAACTAAAATTGATAAAGTTTCAAAATTAAAAGAAAAGGGTACATTTGCACTTTAATCACTTGTCTGAGTTTGCTGAACATAAATCAGACTTTCACACTACACCAGCATGCCAGAAACAATATTCATAGAGCAATATCAACATCGCTTTAACTGCCTTATATGTAATATGCTTTAGGCTGCAGAAATTCATTGAATCTACTGGGGTCTGATTATTCCTGTGGCTTAGAGCAAATTACATAAGGAGAAAAAATGAGCCTTAAAGAGTTTGGTTTCCTGAACAAAAATCATGCAAATTGTATCCCAATCACTAGGCAACACAGTCAATTACATTAGCTCCTTAAACAAGAAAATTAAGTTATGCTCTAGTCGAAGGTTAACCATACTACATGCACTATTAGTCAACAGCATAGACTATTATTGCCTAGTCATTAAAACTTTATTGCTATGTCTGCACTTAGATTGTTAAATCAATTTAACTTAAATCGATCTAATTAAATTGAAATAAAAATCATTAAATCAAATTAAATTAAATCAATTTAACATGGCCACACTAGAAACCCAAACCGAACTAGCATGTCCACGGACAGGACTTGCTAGTTCGATTTAGGAGTGGGGCACCATGAGAGGTGTGGCAAGATGGCCCCCAGGAAGGGCCATGCCTCCACCCAATATATAGAAAGAGGAAGGCACCCTGGGAAGGAGAAGGGCAAACCATGTTAAATCAATATAACAGTTATTTTGATTTAACACAGCTACACTGAGACTCACATGGCCTCTGCACAAAGACCCAGTCTCATATGTAGGAGAGGCCTGAGCACAGGCCTGTGGCCAATAATGGAAGCAGGGACTTGCTACCAGGGGGGAGAAAATGCAGCACCAATGGGGGGTCAGGGAGGCTGTAGGGAGCAATTTGGGGGAACCAGAGACAAATGACAAAAGGAATAAAGGACAGTCATAGAGTGAAGGACAGATAATGAAGCATTTAGGAGGCTGCTGAGGTATGATTGCCCTTACCACAACCCACCATAGTGTCCTCACTAGCCGAACGCTCACCAGTCTGGGGAGTTATCAGCATCCCCTGAATGAGGGAGCAGGTAGCGAGTTGTGCAAGTAATGGCATCCAGGTGTGTGGAAATTTGTCCAGTCCGATCTTAAAGAAAATGCCTGTATCAGATGTGCTTAGTCCAGGCAACGACAGCACAACCCACAGGCAGGGATTGTAGTGCCCAGAGAAGGATATTTCTTTTTTCTTTCTTTCTTTTTTTTTTTTTCCCCCCTCCTTTGAGGACAAATCTTGACCAGAGGCAGTGGTTAAAGAATAATTTGACTGGCGACAGAACACTCCTAATCTCTGGGCTCCTTCCCATTTTGTCTGCCCCGTCTCAGAGCACCACTGGGCCCAGGGTCAGGCCAGTGGGGGGTGAATCAGGCCAGGTGGCAGGGCCGGGGGGGATCATCCCCTCCTGAGCCAGGCTGGTGGGGACTGTAGGCAGCAGAGCCTGGGGTCAGCAGTCTTGCTCCCCTGAAAAAAGGGCGGGGGTCTCACCCTGGCCCCAAGCCCTGCTGAGCAGCCCTTGCCCGGGGCCTGATCCACCTTGGGGCCCAATCCAGGAACCAGATTAGCCTTGTTCAACTAGCAGCCCAGTCCGGATCCAGCTCCTGCCACTGCCAGCCAGTGACAGGCAGCCTGAGCCCGGATCCAGCCCCAGCCCCAGCCTCTTCTGGTGGCCCCGATCTGGCTCCTGCCACTGTCAGCAAGTGGCTGGCAGTGCAGACCCAATTCAGTTCCTGCAGCTGCAAGCCAGCGGCAGGTGGCCTGGGCCTGGATCTGGCCCCAGTCTCTGCAAGGGGCCCCAGTCTGGCTCTTGCTGTTGTCAGGCATCTGCAGGCTATCTGTGGCCAATTTGCACCCCCGTCCAGCTCTTCCGCCTGGGCTTGCATTGGGAGAAGAGCTACCCTCAGCCCCTGGCAGGGGTGCAGGGCCTGGGACCAACTGGCTTGTGGGGGCCCGCACTCCTTCCCCACGCTGGGGGGCTGGAGGCAGGCCAGATGGGCCCAGAGGTTCGCCCTGCACTTGCCTGCCCCTCCCCTGAGCCAGCCAGTCTGCTCCTGGGGGCTGGTCGTCTCTGTGCCTAGGATGGAACAGCTGGCTCTGGGCTGGCCTGCTTTGCTCCTGGGCCAGATGTTCTGCCCTAGGGCTGGGGAGGACCAGTCCATAACAGAGCCCAAGTTCCTTGCTTCCCAGCCTCCGCGCCAAAGGCAGCAGGGTGGGGGTGGTGGACAGCACAGCCAAGCAGAGCAGCGGTCCGGGCTTCGTTCTGCCCTCCTCATGGCAAGACAGTGAGGGGCCCATGGAACTGTGTGGTCAGGGGTGAGGAGCAATCACCCCCTTGTGCTTCCCCTCCTCCCGCCAAGGACAGCCCTGCTGGCCACAGCTCTGGGCCAGGGCGGAACATGCATTCTGCCTGATTTTTTTTTATTTTTGGGGGCCTGAGAACGCTGGCCCTGCAGATGTGTGGACCCGGAACAGTGTTCCACAGCATTCTGGCATACTTTAAACCCTGACCACAGGGAATGAGCAGATATTCCCCTCACTGAGTGCTCAGCTGGTGCACCTGCCCACCGAGGATGGTGGAACATCATCTAATGATTTCTTAAACCAGAATCTCTGTGGTAAGGGAAGAATTGGGGCTTCTATAAAAATGGTGGGTCCAAATGCTGCAGAAGTTTGTGTGGAACTCTTGAGCAAAACCACAATCCTGTGGACAGGGTATTTGCCTCATGACATGCCTCATCAAAGTAATAGGCCAAGTTTCACCACTCCACTGAAGAGACTTTTTCTGTTTAACACATTTTATTTGTAGGTATACATCGTGGGAAATATTTTAAGATGACTTTTCATCTCTGTTTAGGAAGCAGTGTAAGGATTGCTTTTGTACATTTTAAAACATTTCTAATACTTAGTGTGTTTTGAAAACTGCTAAGAAGTTTTCTCCATTTTTCTTTCTCTTCCTGTGAAAGATATATCTGTTTGACTTGTGTTTTGTGTAGCCTGTGCCCTTTTTAACAGTTTCGTACAAAATAAAACTGCTAGCCCATTAGAGTTGTTTCTTATTGTGAATCTATCAAGTTACCAGGTGGGAACACTGCATCTCATGGATGGCTCTCTTCCTGGCAAAAGTGAACAACTGGACAAAAATATCATGCCAAGAGGGCAAGACAGTTTGGAAGCTTCCTCGCCACAGTCTCTAGTGTTCACACTGAGGTTTAGGATCTCATAAGCAACTGTGATCTCCCCCAGGAGAAATGGTAGTTGAGAAGCAGCCTTAAACCAATTTCATAGGATCCCAGCAAGGAAGGCCCTGCTGATGTACACTTGCTAGGTAGAACAGGGTGAAATAAAATTTCCTGGAGTTCTATAACCACTTCAAGCCTGTTCCTCTGAGTAACAGCAAGGTTGGTAAGAGATGAGCTGCTTTTCAACCCACCAAGGTAATTTAGGGTTGAGTATAGTCACATTTTATAATGACCCTGTCCCTAAACTTGTTACAAGCACTTTGATATGAAAGATAAAAAGATGAATATAGGAAATACAGTAGATTTAGATTTTTAAGAATGCCAAATGAAGTTGAATGTGGAAATCTGCAGTATTTACTCAGTCTGAGACAGGACGACCACACAACAGGGTGTCAACACAGACATTCACTGATCCTCAACAAAGCTCTTCTGACAGAATAGCTATATTACACTGGCAATCCTTAGGGAAATGTGCAGTTACAGAAAAGTTCTGTTTAATTCTATGAATCCTGTGCAAGTTGTAATCACTCCCAGTTTACGTGGGGCATTTAACTGATCATCCTGTTTACTCATGTAATGGAAAGAAAGAATAGTGATTATGGAACAGAAAAGTTTCTGTCATATCTCTGTGTTTTCTTGCTCTTTATAAGTAGAGAAAGCATAGTGGTCCTCCTTGCATTTAGTTTCATTCCTTTCTGTAAGTTCACCCATCTTTGAAGCATCTGAGGAAGCAGGATCTTCTCCCACGAAAGCTCATGCAAAAAATAAATTTGTTAGTCTTCAAGTGCCACACAACTCCTTGTTGTTATGTCGACACTAGCCAATTAGCCCTTGTCTACCTACACTAGGCTTTGCTTAGTTCAAACTAAGAAATTTCTTAGTTTCTAAGGGAGTCCGAAATAAGCCTGGTAATGTAGACATAGCCAATTTGAAAACCAATATTAAAGTTAATTCAGTGCCTAAAGGCTAATTTCCCTAGTACCTCTCAGTTCTTTTCATAATTTCTTATTTTATCCTTATAATTAACGCCAAAAAAAACTTCTAATTTCTTGCCATTTAGATTGATCTCTTTTAGGGATGATTTATTAATATACACATACAGAGCTCTCCCAGTGTAATTAATTAGCTCCTCATCACAACTGCCTTCCAATATCAAAAATCCCCTTCTATAGCAAGTATGAACTGGGATTGAATTAGAAGCATAAAATTGTTTAAATTCCAAAAGGAGATTACATACTCTATAAAATCTTGTATTCATAATCTTGGAAAGATTCACCAAACTCTGTGATTATTCTGTAATGACGAATGTCTGAAAGTTTCCTCACAAGTGAATAGTATGGTAAAAACATTGGCATTCCAGCTCAGCAGTGTAAGATCATCTAAATCTTTTGATTTTTAAGGGCAGATAAAATGACTGCGATTACCCCCAGTCTGACTTCTAAATAGTACAGGCCATAGCCCTTTACCCTGTAAATCCTACATCAAGACCAATAATTCTGTTGTATCTTCTAAAGCATATCTAAACCCAACCACTATTTTATCATCTCAATAGTGGAGAGTCCGCTATGTTTCACTGTTCATTCTTTAAAATTTGATTTAGTCAGAATCCAATTTTGTTTTAAAAATATGAACTAAAATTTTAAATTTAACACAACCACTTCCAACTTGAATTCTTCCAATTTCAGTCTCTAGTTTCTTATTAAGCCTTGGTCAGCCCCTCAAAACCCACAAAATAGCTATCATCCAGTGACAGAAAACTCAATATAAGGCCATAAATATTGTGTTTTTCACCACCAGCTTTCTGAAGAACAAAATATAATACTTCACAGAGTTTCACTGTAACAGCTATATTACTTTATCGGTCACTTCTTGTTAGGAAAAACCCACCATCTTCAAAGCATTTGACCAAGTGGGATTTTCTCCCATGAAAGCTCATCCAAGAAATACATTTGCTAGTCTTTCAGCACCACAGGACTCCTTGCTTGTTTTTGTGAGAACACTATATCTCATTTTATAAGCATTTATTTAAAGTAGCATAACTATTTTGATACTGTTATTTAGGAAGATGTTAACCATGGACAGCAAGTGCAAGTAATATCCATCCAAAATAACCATGACTATCTACATATTTTCTCCCTAAGCATTTTAACTGCTCTGTTGTATGACAGCTTCTGAAACATCTACTGAGACCTAAGAGCCTGCTTCTTCTAAAAGACATTCTTGTAACAGCTCATCATTTCCACAATCTCCTTGCTCATACAGTTAGGTAGGGATTAAAATCTGCCCTGCAATCGCTCACACTAATTCCGCAGAGAAGTGGTAAAGTCAACTGGCATAGCACTTCCAAGGCTTGAATGGCACTGTTCCTGCTCCAGCTGAGTCAGGTTCCCTGGGGACTGATAGCTACCACAGTAGTAGAGAATATCTCCGTTAATCTCCTCTAACTGCTATTGACCCATCTCTGCCATCCCCTCCCAAGTATGTAATAAATCAAGTGCATTTTACATGAAAAATGAAGTAATTATTCAGTGAATCCAATGGCTAATTGCACACAGAGGCCTCTGGGAGATGTGGGACAAATCTGTGTCAGATTTGAAAAGGCTGAAAAGGAAGCTGAACTTAATAACTCCTCAAATACTGACAGATTGAAGAAGACTTGAAATGCACCAGTTTCTTCAGACACAAACTGATTCTCAGGGGAAGTGGAAAATTCTACCATAAATGTAATCTTTACAGAAATAACAGCATTGACTTCCAGAAGAAATGATATATCAGCACCAGGAATCATCTGCTAAATAAAAGTTTTCTTTTTTCCACCAGTTCACATTTTGGAAACAATAATAAACTTTATCATCATATAATAGATCTGGCCAAAATATGTCAATTTTTAATCAGTAAATTGGATTTTTGATTAAAAAATCTACAGAAAGAAAATTTGCTGAAAATTTTGTCTTTGAGAATAAATAAAGCCCTGTAGGTAAGAATATTTTCAGACAAAAAATGAAAAAAAAAAATTGAAAAATTCAGTGCCTGAGTGTCACCATTCTTCTCTATGGACTGGGCTCCCATGTTGTACTGTAACAGCTCAGCAAGAGAGGAGATTATGGTACATCATGAGTTTGGGCTGTGGGACAAACAGAAAAGAATTCAGAAATCAGGCACCCAAACTATGATTCCCATAAGGCACATGGGAGCTTGAAATTTCTGAATTAAAACCTTTCAGTTGAATTTTTTTAGTTTTTCTCAAAATCAAAACTCAAAAGGAAAAATAATCTATTTTCCATTGAACTCCAGTCATTGAATCAGAGAAACTTCATGAGGTCATCTAGTCAATACACCTGTGCTGAGGTAGGGTCAAATCTATCTAGACCATCCCTGACAGGTGTTTGTATAACCTGTTCTTAAAAATTAAAAAAAAAAACACAGCCATGAGAACTACACAACCTCCCTTGGTAACCTGTGATAGTGCTTAACCATGCGTATGGGGGGGCAGGTTTAAAAAAAACAACAACAAAAACATTTTAATATATGGATCTAAATCTCTCTTCCTGAATATAAAGTTTACTTAAAGAGAAAAGCTTAAATACCAAAATGACAACAAGTCAAGGCTCTTGTGTGCTGATCTGATTTAATCAGATTGGATTTAGTCAGATCAAAAATGAACATTTACATAACTAAAAATTTGAAGAGGGAATATGTCATAAACTCAGACTTTACGAAGAGAAGGGCCCATCAAAATAATTTAGTCTGATGTCCTGCATTTTGAAGGCCACAGAATCTTATGCATTTTCTCATGCAATAGGCCCATAACCTGAAGTTACTGAAGTCCTCAAATCCTGATGTAAAGACTTCATGTTACAAAGAATCCACCATTTATTCTACTTCAAACCAGCAAGTGACCTGTGCCCTCACACCACAGTTTGGAAAACTAGTCTGTCCTAAAGACATTGCTACAAAGCAGGTTTTTTTGGTTTTTTTGGTTTTTTGTCTACTAAGGCATAATCAAAATTCGGGGGCATAGCTGAGTCCCTCAGAAATCAAATCTTCATGACTTCATTCTGTGCTTTCTTAAATCCTCCTAAGCTAAACAGTTTGATTTAAAATCAGTCTAGATTCAGCAAATCAAATACTTTGTTACATCTTTCCTATTTTATATAGTAAAACTTTAGTGGCAAATGTCTCCAATATGATAGATGATATATAGTATTGCAGTTACAAGAACAAAGACATAAACCAGAAAGGCAAGCTTCCACCAATCAATACTACAAGGTGATCAGACAGATTTATTCTTTCACTACAAAGAGATGTTACACCACAAATACATGACAGTAAGAAGGGCAGCCTCTTTTCAAAATAACGTGTTTCTGTCCCCTTCAAGAGTAGTCATGGATTTTCGTTGTTTCAGCCTTTGTAAATCCAGTCTGAGACATTTCAAGTTAAAAGTAAGTGGGCCAGCAGAGACAAGAAACTCTTGAGGCCATAAGGGATTGCACACGCATCCTCTCTTTGTGGAAACTTAATTTCTTCAAGGGTTGGAGGTGGGGAGCTCCTTGGCTGATAGCTTGGGAGGGGCAAGCATAATATGCTTATTGACCATGGCACACCCAAAGAAAATGTTATCAGGGCCTTAACCTTGCTCAGGGTGATCTGAGAAAAATCTCCCCTTCACAACCACCCAGGAATTAGAATAAGATCACATTTTGGAGGCTTATTATGGACATCATACCAATAACCTTTTGGGGACTGGAAATCAGTTTTTTTTCCCCTTACTTTACATAGACACTTTGGAGTTATTTTGTCGTCTTCTCAATAAAAATCTGGTATGATGATACACAAGGCTGAAAAATTTACTCTGTGACTGTAACCCATATGACTAAAGGAATTCTCTCTTTTAGGGGCTCTCTTGAGGCTGGGTTATGTTGCTAGGCAGATTTGGCTGCTGAGGTCCATAAACTTCTGGGAATTAAGTCTGTGGTCGCACTGAGCATGCTCCACAAGGTTTTTTACTGCTGCTAAGGTCAGATGCCACAAGAATAGCTGCCACAGAGTTGCAAATTCTGTAAGCTGCCTCATCTTCAAAGCATCTGATGAAGTGGGATTTTCTCCCACAAAAGCTCATGTGATAAATAAATCTATTAGTGTTTAAGTGCCACAGGACTCCTTACTTTTTTCTTTTTTTTGTTTGCTGAACTAGACTAACACAGCTGCCTCTTTGGAACACGTGCTCAATGTGTGACTGGGAGAAGCCAAGCCAATAGTGGACAGTAAAATGTTTTCTCCGTGCTGTGGAGCATTTTGCAGCGGTTTTTTCGTATGCATATATGCCTGATTGCTGGTTAACCAGTAAACTGACAGGATGGTGCTGGTTCCAGAAAAGAAAGAAAAGCCTGCATGGATTTCTGCCAAAGATCCCTGCAACCAAAGAAGAGGATTGCTTCTTCTTGCAACCCCAGCCTTTGGACTTGAACAGAGATTGTAACTGAGATTTTGAAGAACTCTACCTAAACTTTGAAATGCTTGGGTTTCTTTCCCCACAATGTTTCTGTGCAGACTATTCTGTTTAAATTCATCTTGTTTTCTTATTGTAAGATTTGTCATGTTCGTAGTTAATAAAGTTCATTATGTTTGTTCTTAGGTAGTACTTTAATGTGTGGAAGGTAACTGAACAGTCTTTGCTGTGGAGCAAGCAAGCGGTCCTGTGGCACTTGAAGACCAGTGGATTTGTTTGTTGTGTGGTCTGTCATGGAAGAAAGTCTCACTTCCTCTGATGCTTTGAGGTGGTTTTCTCCCAGGAAAGCTTATGCAGTGGATGGATTTGTTGGTTTTTGGGTGCCACAGGACTCTTTGTTTGTTTAACTGAACTAGACTAACATGGCTGCCCCTTTGGAATCTTTCCTGTGAGTTTCTTGCAGACTGAATCCTGGGTCTCCAGCTGCTTCTTTATAAGAGTTGGGGTAAATTTTTTTGAGGCATCAAAGAAAGGCAGTTAAATGAATTCTAGCCCACCCAAAGGTTACATGACCACTTGGCAAATGGTCACTGCAGGGCAGTTCATAGAAGTGGGTTTAATGGAAAAAATTTCCTAAAGAACGTAGGGAATGAATGCTGGAGTTCCTGATGTCTACTACAGCAAGGAGACAGCTTCTTTTCTATTGCCTTGGATCATAAAGAAGTTGATCAAAAATTGTCAAATGTATATATAATCACTGACTTCTCCTTGGGAAGTAATTTCCCATCTTCCTCACAAGAATATTTGATAAAAACCTTTTACAAATGGCATTCCACAATATTAGAAATCAGCTTTTATAAGTCTCACTGCAAGGAAAATGTCTCTCCTCCATCTTTAATTTTGATGAGGCCTACGGACTTGATGGCCCCATTTATGTAAATAGAAAAATACCTATTAATACACTGGAAGTAAAGCTGATATGTTTTACAGGCACTCGTCCTCCTGTCCCACAGTCTTTCAGATTCCATTATTTTTAAGCTAACCTCACTTTCTTGAAACAACACGAGTGAAGCAAAGGCTCAGTGCTGATATAACAATGTTTTAATTACAATGATTTGGGGAAAAATAATTTAATTTTCATAGGACATTTAGAGGGAAAAATAAAGCTATCTTTGCAAAACTTACTGAGCTTTTTGTAATAGCTGATTATTGTGTAAAGCAATGGGGCTTAGTTTCACAATTTACTCACAAGGTATTTTGAAATAAAGGAATTGTGGAAAGAAACTAAAATGCATCAGGCTCTTTTAACCTTACCCATTTTTAGTCATAGAACAAGTATTGAACCTAGAAACCAAGAAATTTGCTTATTTCCATAGCAGTGTGTATCTGACCTAAAGTGTGTCATAAAGATCAGATCCAAACTAAAATATCTGATGTTTATTTTGGCATTTTATTTATTCTATATACACCATCTCTCTTTTCCCAGTTTTTCACCTGGCAATGAAGAACATGGATGGTTTCTTCAGTTAAATATCACACATCATGATCTCAACACTGATTTAGTTGCATTGTAATCCTCAGGAGTTTATACTCTAGGGAAAGTATGAAATGCTGCCTTCTGCAATACATCAATAATCACTTTCTCCTTTGAAGTGTCTGGATATATCAGTGTGAAACCTCTGTGGCTTTTAGACCGGTTTTTGTTTTGCCCTTTGGTCCAGAAATGTTATACAGTCTCAAAATAAGATGAGGCCACCCCCCCCACCTTTTAATTTCTCATTTGTTCTCTGCATATTTATTAGCATACCAGTGTTGTCCTTTAGTTCTTAAGAACCATAACATTACATCACTGTAAAAAAAGCAATACTTGTTACATCTTTAACTGAGGTTTCCACCTTTAAACCATTTGTGCCTCACATTTTTGGTGCATTGCTGGTATTACACTCAGGTGGTGATGAGGAATAGAGTTCAGGGGATGATAAAGAGCTAAGTCTGACACACAAAAGATAAATGAGAATTGCTGATAGAAAGCTGTTCTACTTTTACATTCATTGTGACGGGAGGTAGGTGCATTTCCATCTCCCTGTCAGGCACCTGAAAACAACAGTCCTTATCCCTGCTTAATCTCAATGGGTTACCTTCCTAAGCTCTTTAAAAGTTATATATGAAAGCCTAGAATAAGCCGATTAGCAATTGTTGTTTGCAATCGGACATCAGCAAAGTACATAATAAGACTGAAATATCACCAAGAATACAGAATTAAGGGGACAAATAGAGTGCTGTCATTTTAAGAACTGGCAGACATAAGGGTCACACAAAACTCATCCATATACGCCCCTTCCACCCAGAGACAGACATCTTAGATTCTTGAAGAAGATGCTTGTGCTGCTACTACTTAGACTGCAAAGTCTGTTTGTATGACCATTGCCCACATACACACTTATTTCTCTAAACTCAAATTTTGGCATTCTGAAATTATAAAACAATAATTGCAAATTATGCTTGATCATGTTAAAGGTTTTTATGATGACAGGTTTATTTAAATACCAGCTGCATACCATCTTGCTAGTTCTAAGCATTTTTATTTGTATTGCATTAATACAGTTTTAATGCATTATGACATATCTGCCAAATAGTTGCATCAAACTAGTACAGAAGAATACTTTCTCACTGCTAATACTTGTGTGACAACAGTATGGTTATGACAGTATATCATTTTTTTAATATAACATGGCAGCAATACCAATTCTGAGCAAACTACATAGCCTAATAGCATCTTCTGAATAGAGTTGTAGCTTGCTTTATATCCTTTGTGATGGCATACTGAGCCCTGATAGGCCATTCATCAGTCCTAAATGACACTGAGGGTTGGGAGAATGCAGAAAGAAAAAAAAAGACTTGATTAAAAGTAAAAAATACAGGTAGTCCTCACTTAGTGACCGGGTTCCGTTCCTGAAACCCGGTTGATAAACGAATTGGTCACTAAACGAGGAGCAGCCCTTACCGGTATTTCAGGCATAATGTACTTTACTGGTAGTGGGTTTTTCAACCATCGGTAGATAGTTTTAATGTCACCTTTGCATCATTTATAACATTTTTCATATATATTTTAAATGTTTTAAGCTCTAATGTACTGAACTTAGTTTGCATAGTGTACTGTAAATATAGGTAATCTGAGAGAGTTGATGCGAGTTCTCGTACATCGCCATAATACCAACTCATCAGAGAGCCGGTCATAACTCTGAGGGGTCACTAAACGAGTAGGTCACTAAGTGAGGACTAGCTGTAATGCAAAATAGCATGTAAGTAAGCTTAACTTCTATATGTCTCCTCTGAGATTAGACAACCATTTGATTTAATTTTTTCTGACAGTTCAGGACAGTATCTTAACAGACAGATTGTCTTCAGCTATCACTTGTTTCTTCCCACTGCTTGTTCAGAGGCACCTTTTAGACAGCATCCCATTTCAGACAAAACAAAAATTCAAGAAGTATTGGAAATACACATAATGGTGCAAGTAATATGCATGGCTGACCTTATGATTTGTGAGTGCCAACATGGGAAAAAAGAGGCAGGCATGTGGATGGACAGATGGACACACACCCACACACCATGACGACAGTGGGTGCATTATGCTTAAGCTCAGGATAAACAATTTGTCTCACATGTATGTTGAGTATTTCCTCGTAATATCTTGAAAACTATAGTATTTGAATATATTTTGCTTTCATTAAGGTTTTATATTATATATAAAATATAAACAGGCACTGAGCACCAGATCCATTGAAGCAGGGGTCTACCACACTAGACAGGACCCAAGGTGCAGACCGTGCAGAGAGGCCTCAGAGACAGTCCAACACATAGTGGCAGGATGTAAGATGCAGGCAGGAACAGCATACACTGAATGGCACAACCAAGTAGCTGGCATTGTGTACAGGAACATCTGCACAGTGTATGGGCTAGACCCTCCCAAGACCAGATGGGAGATCCCACAGAAGGTCGTGGAGAATAACAGGGCTAAAATTCTGTGGGACTTCCAGATCCAGACGGACAGGTAGGTACTGGCCAATCAACCAGACATCGTGGTAATAGACAAGGACCAGAAGACAGAGGTGGTGATAGATGTAGCAGTGCCAAGTGACAGCAACATCAGGAAGAAGGAGTATGAGAAGCTGGAGAAGTACCAGGGCCTGAAAGAGGAACTAGAACGGATGTGGAAAGTGAAGGCCAAAGTGGTCCCAGTGGTGGTAGGAGCACTCGGGGCTGTGACTCCTAAGCTGGGAGAGTGGCTCCAACAGATCCCAGGAACATCATCAGAGCTCTCTGTCCAGAAGAGTGCAGTGCTAGGAACAGCTAAGATACTGTGCAGAACCCTCAAACTCCCAGGCTCTGGTAGAGGACCCGAGGTTGAGGAAAGACACATACCACCCATAGGGGTGAGAGGGGATTTTTTTTTTTTTTTTTTATAAATTATAAACCCCATTGATGTTATTAATAAGAAGTTACAAATTGATCTTTAAGTTATTATAGTTTTAAAGATATTCCAGGAAAATTTTAAAACTATAATAATTTAAAAGTCAATTTGTAACATCTTACAAATAAGATGAATTGGGTTTATAATAATGATTTGTAGCACTAATACAGGCTTTTTTGTCAATAAATTTCAAGTTATTTACTAAGGAAATATCACTATTCTCACTTCATATGTGAGGAAACCAAAGCAAGGAGTGGTGCTACTTTAGCTTCAAACTCCTGAGACATAACTGTAGCTCCACATCCCTTGAAATCATAGGCCTTGGCTCTTTGGGGCCCACCCAGTTCTTGGTATGCTAAGATGGTTGCACACCATGGGTGCAAGTGGGCTGATCAGGTTCAATCCTGCTTAGCTTTTATCATCAATATTCCATTGCATTTTCAAAATACTGAATAAAAATTAAAATTGATTGCCTAAGAAAACTGACTTCCTGAACCTGTTAATAGTGCTAAAGGAATCTAATCTTAAGGATGTAGTGTGCCTTTAACTGAAATGTGCTGTGGCACCTATAACGTATTCATTCCAGGAAGCACATCTGACATATGAGTATTTGAATTTATTTAAAATAGCTTTAAAACAGTTGATAAAGTGACAAAATTATAAAACAAGAGCAGCGATCTGAGCTGCAGGAAAGGAGGTATTTGACAAACAGCCATATTGAGTCAAATACACACATTATTAAGGCCCTACTCCTGGAATTCTTTACATTTTCTCTTTCAGGGAAAGAAATTCAGTGCACTGGCAGTAGCCTTGATCCATCATGGTACATTGTTAAACTCGTTATTATGAGATGTGTGACAGAGCTGTGACTCTGATATGAGAAGAACTATCTTTTGCACCCTCCAATATGTATGAGAAAAGGAAAGAGCCAAATGTGAACATTCAGGACGCATAATTTCAGTGCAGACGTGTATATGTTATATAACTAGCAAGGTGGGGGAGAGGGTGGTTATTACAAATCAATGGTAGTGAGCCAGAATATGAGAGTAGTTTAAACATTTATGACCTACACACACTGAGTGTAAAGTGACCATGGTCAGTGTCACATATTAAAAAGGGATGGCAGGAGATGGTTCTGCTTAGTAGAGGCATGTGTCCAAGATCTGTAGATTACTTTGAGGTATGTGACAAAGTGGTGACTGTGATACGAGGAGATCTATGTTTTGCACTCTCTTATCTGTGTGAGGAAAAGGAAGAGACACATGAGCATGCTCAAGATGTAATATGCAGCATTCTTTCTTTGCTGAATTGTATAGATTCTGTCAGTTGCAAGATACAGGGCTTTTATTACAAAGCTGTGGGTGTCTAGTTGCTCTGTAGACATACCCTCAGTTTAACAGTACAAGATAGCAGAAGGAGCCCCTTTATATTCTGAAGTGGTGCTGTAACTGAGAAATAGTGAGAGTTGCCCCTTTGAGGCGCAATGTGTTTCCTACCAATTTGAGTGACATTCTGGAGTTTAGAAAAGAGTTGTGTTTAAAGCATCTAAAACTTCTGGAATGGCTGTTTTCCTATATTGATACATATGCAGTGTAAAAAGGAACATTTTCTCAATAAGTGTTCTCAGTCCAGGTTTCCAAAAAGGTTCACTGGTGCCATCCTCTATTTCTACTCATATGCAACATATTGATACCATTTTGACCTGTATCCCATAAATAGTTTGATATCTAGCTGGGGGGAGAAGGATCGAGGCAGAAGACAATTGGAAACTTCTTTAAAAATAGCTGCTTGGAGTGAGATGAGTTGTTTCTGGAATCTCTGACTCAAATTACTGCAATCAGAGTCATTAACCCTAACCTGAACTCTTCTGAGCTACACCAAGTTTCAAAGAGTCTTGACTATGTATGTCACTTTTAGAATCATCAAACTTTGAAAAAACTGTCATGATAAAACCTAGAGGCAAGGGATGCCCTCATGTGACTACTCCATGTGATGCCACTTACATTAATTTGTACCATATTTGTTAGTGTCCAGGTTTTATAGGATGGGAGTCAGATACTTTCAATTATCAAGTGTAAACATTGTTAGTTACCTCATGGTTATAACTATGCAACACAGCAGAATTTGGTCCCTTTCCTTCTGTTCTGTTAACCAGAATGCTAGTACATGTAAATAATAAATATGTTTAACATGAACATGAGATTAGCAAATAATTTGATGGCACCACTTCAATACGTGAACTAAAGCAAATCAAACTCCTGATTTTAACCAACAGTCATGCATACAGTAACTCACTTTGAGATCTGAGTAGCAAACATTTCTCTTTCCCTTGAAAAAAATATGGTATTCAATTTTTCAGTATTAATCCACTTGGCTAGTTTGACTCTCATCCAATTTAATTGTTCCTAGAGAACAACCCTCATGTTTTCCTTGATAAACACAGAAGAAAAATAGTGATGTGTGTGTATCTTTCTTTTGCCCCTGCACACCACTTAGCCTGTGAAGGTTCAGTCACAACACTCTTACACTGAGTGTAGCATACATCAGCGATGGCAGAGCCTATGATGCTTCTATGAATACTGCCAGTGTAATCTGTTTTCAGAGTTATTGAAATCCATCACAGACTTAAAATGGCTTTTTGTGAGGAGTGGCAAAAGATATCATTATTAACACCATATCATTTTTCTTTGTTTTTTGGTTACAAAAACAGATGCCTGGATATTGTTTCTCATTCTTCTCTGTGGCACAATATTTTTTCCCTTATTGTTCTAAAGGCCAGCTATTTAGAAACATTCTTGGCTTCCTCGACCATGGGTTGCTGTTTCAGGAAGAAGGACTGCTAGGCAGAGATGGACTCCATCTTTCGAGGAAGGGGAAGAGCGTATTTGGACGCAGACTGGCTGACCTAGTGAGGAGGGCTTTAAACTAGGTCTGAAGGGGGAAGGAGACCAAAGCCCACAGGTAAGTGACTACGTGGGAGACCAGGGGGATGGGATGGAACTTGGGGGGTGCCGGGACTGTAACTACAGGGATAGAAGAGAGGATAATTGGAACATGCGGGGGGAATCAAATAACTTTCTTAGATGCTCTAATGAAGCCCTAATGCCTGAGGCAGGTGGGGGAGGTCAACACCAAAAGAAAATCCAGGGAGGTAGATACAATAGAATTGAATGTCAAAATGGGAAAGTAGGGCAATCAGCTGGGTATCTTAGGTGCCTATACACAAATGCAAGGAGCCTGGGAAACAAGCAGGAGGAATTGGTAGCACTAGCGCAGACAAAGAACTATGACATGATTGGGATAACAGAGACGTGGTGGAATAGTTTGCATGACTGGAGCTCTGCAATAGATGGGTATAGACTGTTCAGGAAGGACAGGCAGGGAAGGAAAGGGGGAGGAGTAGCACTATATGTAAAGGAGCTCTATGACTGCTCAGAGCTCCATTATGAAAGTGGAAACAAGCCAGTTGAAAGTCTGTGGGTTAAGTTTAGAGGGGAGAGCAACAAGGGGGATGTTGTGGTAGGTGTCTGCTACAGACCACCAGATCAGAAGGAGGAAGTGGATGAGGCATTCTGTGTACAACTAACAGAAGTTTCTAGAGCACAGGCCCTGGTTCTCATGGGGGACTTCAATTACCCTGACATCTGCTGGAAGGCCAATACAGCAGTGCACAGGCAATCCAGGAAGTTTCTGGAGAGTGTTGAGGACAACTTCCTGGTACAAATGCTGGAGCAACCGACGAGGGGCCTTGCGCCTCTCGATCTGCTGCTCACAAATAGAGAAGAATTTATCAGGGAAGTAGAGGTCAATGGCAGCCTGGGTAGCAGTGACCATGAAATGATTGAGTTCAAGTTGATGATTAAAGGAAAGAAGGAAAGAAGCAAAACACAGACCCTGGACTTCAGAAAAGCAGATTTTGTCTCCCTCAGGGAACTGATGGGCAGGATCCCTTGGGAGGCTGATCTGAAGGGGAAAGGTGTCCAAGAGAGTTGGGTGCATTTTAAAGAAACCCTGCTAAGGGCACAGGAAGATACAATTCCGATAAGGAGAAAGCACAGCAAATGTGGAAGGCGCCCACTGTGGCTTAACAGAGAGCTCTGCACTGAGCTGAAGCATAAAAAGGACGCTTATAGGAAGTGGAAGCTAGGACAGATGACTAAGGAGGCATATAAAGACATTGCTCGGGACTGCAGGGATAAAATCAGAAAGGCCAAAGGACAAATGGAGTTGCGACTAGCAAGGGATGTGAAGGATAACAGGAAGGGGTTCTACAAGTATATCAATAACAAGAAGAGGATCAGGGATGGTGTAGGTCCCTTACTGAATGGGGCAGGCATCCTCGTGACAGAGGATGAGGAAAAAGCTGAAGTCCTCAATGCTTTTTTTACTTCAGTTTTCACAAGCAAGGTCAGCTCCCAGCCCACTACACTAGGTACGGGGGACTGGGGAGAAGAAGAGAGGCCCTTGGTGACAGTAGGTCAGGTTAGGGACTGCTTAAAGAAACTAGATGTGCACAAGTCCATGGGGCCGGATGAACTGCATCCGAGGGTGCTGAGGGAGCTGGCTGATGAGATAGCAGTACCGTTGGCCATTATCTTTGAAAACTCGTGGCGAACAGGGGAGGTGCCAGAGGACTGGAAAAAAGCAAATATAGTACCTATCTTCAAGAAAGGCAAAAAGGACGATCCAGGGAATTACAGACCTGTCAGCCTCACCTCAATCCCTGGAAAAATCATGGAGCAGCTTCTCAAAGAATCCATCCTGAAACACTTGGAGGAAAATAGAGTAATCAGGAATAGTCAGCATGGATTTACCAAGGGTAAATCATGCCTGACCAACCTCATTGCCTTCTATGATGAGATGACTGGATTTGTGGATGCGGGAAGAGCCGTTGATGTCATATACCTTGACTTTAGCAAGGCTTTTGATACGGTTTCCCACAGCATTCTCATTGGCAAATTAAGGAAGTATGGGTTAGATGCATGGACTGTAAGGTGGATAGAAAACTGGCTAGAACAACGGTTTCAGCGTGTAGGAATCAATGGCTCCATGTCAAGTTGGCAGGCAGTAACGAGTGGTGTGCCCCAGGGGTCGGTCCTGGGGCCAGTTCTGTTCAATGTTTTCATTAATGATCTGGATGATGGGATAGATTGCACACTTAGTAAGTTTGCAGATGATACCAAACTGGGGGGAACGGTAGACACCCTAGAGGGCAGAGACAGGATTCAGGGAGACCTAGACAAACTGGAGCAGTGGGCCAAGAGGAATCTCATGAGGTTCAACAAGGATAAGTGTAAAATCCTGCACTTGGGACGAAAAAACCCCATGTACTGCTACAGGCTGGGGAGTGATCAGCTAAATAGCAGCACTGGAGAAAAGGACCTGGGAGTCATGGTGGATGGGAAGCTGGATATGAGTCAGCAGTGTGCTCTTGCTGCCAAAAAGGCCAATGGCATACTGGGCTGCATCAGAAGAAGTGTTACCAGCAGATCGAGGGATGTGATCATTCCCCTCTATTCTGCACTAGTGAGGCCACATCTGGAATACTGTGTCCAGTTTTGGGCTCCCCACTACAAAAAGGACATGGACAAATTAGAGAGAGTCCAGAGGAGGGCAACCAAAATGATCAAAGGGCTGGAGCACAAGCCCTATGAAGAAAGACTGAAGGAACTAGGCTTATTTAGCCTGCAGAAGAGAAGACTGAGGGGGGATTTGATAGCAACCTTCAACTACTTGAAGGGTTGCTCCAAGGAGGAGGGAGCTCGACTGTTCTCGGTAGTAACAGAGGGCAGAACGAGAAGCAATGGTTTCAAGTTACAGCTGGGGCGGTCCAGGCTGGATATTAGGAAAAACTTCCTTACTAGGCGAGTGGTGAAGCATTGGAATAAGTTGCCTAGGGAGGTGGTGGAATCTCCATCTCTGGAGGTGTTCAAGTCCCAGCTGGACAAAACACTGACTGGGATGATCTAATGGGAGTGGTCCTGCTTCTTTTGGCAGGGGGTTGGACTAGATGACCTTGTGGGGTCCCTTCCAACCCTATGATTCTATGATTCTATGATTCTTCTGACTGAAAAGTGTCTGCAAAAAAGACCATCCATTAATGATCAAACTGGCAAGTCAAAAGCCACTAACTAAATTCAAGCAGACAGTTGGAAGGGGATTATACTCAGTTATCCACTGTAAATCATACAGAAAAAACTGAAATGACTACCTCTGAACCACTGACCTTTTCATGCTCAAACCAGTACTTAGCTAAAACCAGGGAAATCTGCCCCCCCCCAAAACCTTTTAGACCATAACGAATTGGAAAATGCGATCTTCTGAGTTCTGTAACTACAAGAATATTTAAAGGCCAGAAAGTACTTACAAAAACTGTTAGCTAAGCTGAAAATACACTCTTGTGGTGAAATCTTAGCGTCTAAATAAAAGACAGCTCCCATTGGGTATGTCTACACTACAGCCAGACTCGGCTCACAGCTCCTTGCCAGAGGGCAGGAGCTGGATCGGGCCCCTTGGGCTGGATCGGCCGCCAGAGCTGATTGGGTTCCAAGTGCCTAGTCAGTTTAAGGGGCACAATAGGGGTGGGGTGCCCCGAGTATGTCTGCACTGTGTCCAGTACAGACATACCTGCAGTCGACTTAACAAGGTGGACCTTGTCAAGTCGACTTCCAGGCCCCGCCCCCCCTCCAATGTGGACACAGCCATTGACATCAATGATGTCACAATTCACTTCTGATAGAGACAGAAAAAATAGCTACTTAATTTTGAACTAGAGATGTACAATGCTATAACTTTTTTGAATCTACACAATTATTGAAGATAGTCTTTACCTGTTTGGATGAAATGGTAAAGGCACTCAAACCTCTTGAAGAATAAAAATAACCCAACTGAGTTTTGTCACCCTGTTAAATTGCAGTCTGTCTTGGGTAACTAGTTGTGAATTATGTCAGCTGTACTATTTTTTCACACAATTCAATATTTTGTAGTGGGCTATAAAAACTAGATTTTTCAGTTATATGTGAAGAGTTAGGAAGGGGGGTAAATGAAAATCTAAGCATTTTTTTCCTTCTTTTATCCACAGTTTTAGTAGCTCTTGATCTCCCATTAACTTCTAGGGGAGTCGTGACTGCCTCAGGATACTGTAGAGAGGAATGAGACTCTAACAGCTAGGGCAGTAGCTTGGAAATCTATGTCCAAGATCCTGCTCTTTCACAGACTTCCTGTATGGCCTTGGGAAAGTCCATAATTTTCAAGATATTTAGTCACCTAAAGATCCAGGAGATTTTTGAAAATTCCCAGACATCTCACTCTTCTGTGCCCTAGTTACCCATCTGTAAAGTGTGTACAACAGTACTCCCCAATCTGACGGATGTTGTAAAGATAAATATGTTAAACACTGCAAGACAATCAAACCCTACAAAATTGGGGACCATATAAGTAATTTGAATAAAGAATAAAGGCCACAACTGCCATCCTTATGCACAATGAATAATACTATACTACTCAAGCAGTCCTATTAAAATCAGTGCAGCTACTTATGGCATAAAATATGACAACTTGAATAAGGTTTGCAGACTCAGTCTTCAAATTATATTGTTTTATTGACTGATGATAGTTTCCATTAGAATGCGTGTCATGTCTAGGTCATTGCTTGGGATTGGGGGCTTGCGGAATTATTATAATTCTTTCATGATGAATTGGCATGCTCTACATGTGTATTTTATTTAATCTACTAGTGTAAAAATCCCATTTGCAAACTGCTGAAGAATTCATTTAATTAATCCTTTAGGAAGAGTTTCTGTCAGGTATTTAACTAACGGCTCCAAGCTACTCAATGAATTCTAAAAGAAAATATTAGTTGGGTCAATAATTAAACAGCCTGAGTTTTGATTTTAAGGGTTCTTTGGGGGCGGGAGGAAAGTGATATTTTTCTTATTAACCTTGCCTGGCATTGACTAGTGACTTTAGAAATCTTGTTACAGGACAAATATTTTACTTGCAATTGGCTATTTACTTAAGCTTTAGATGTCCTGGACATCGTGCTTTGAGAACATGCCTTCAGTCTGCCCTTTAATCACTGTTGTATTAACTGCTGTCAATATCCAGTAGCTTTTATGAATGTTTAATTCTGAGATTACTGTTCTTTACTACATGAACACTTCAAGCAAGTCAACAAGTACATGCTGCAAAAGCTACTAGACATTAGTGATAATGCTGCCATTGCACTAAGCAAAGTTCCTCTTCTACAGGAAGGGCAGGAGGAGCTCATATTTCACTTTGTGACTTTGTTCTCATATGCAACCATTTCAGGATAATTTATACCTTCAAGCAGCAGCACTGCTATGGATACCCCTGTGGCCACACAACAAGCCAACATTTTTATGGGCGACTTAGAACAACAATTCCTCAAGTCTCATCTCAAAAAACCTCTCCTCTACTTACACTATACTGATGACACCTTCATCATCTGGACCCACGATAGTTATGCCCTTGAAGATTTCCACAGAGATTTCAACTATTTCTACTCCACTATTAAACTTAACCTGGAACACTCTGCACATGAGATCAACTTTCCGGAGACTACGGAACAAGGTATAGACATACACACACCACCCTATACTGAAAACCTACTGATCGATATAATTACCTACATCTCTCAAGCTTTCATCCAAAACATACCACACGATCCATTGTCTACAGCCAAGCCCTAAGATATAACCACATTTGCTCTGATCCTTCAGAGACAAACACCTTCAGGATCTTTATCAAGCATTCTTAAAACTTCAGTACCCAGATGCAGAAGTGAAGAAACAGATTGACAGAGTCAGGCAAATAGCCCAAAGGCAAGTATGATGGGAGAAACCCAGGAAAGAAAACAACATAATGCCACTAGTCATCACTTACAACTCCTAATTCAGACCTTTACAGCTCATTATCAAGGATCTACAGCCTATTCTACAAGATGATCCTTCACTCTCTCAAGACTTGGGAGACAGACTTCTCACATACAGGCAGTCCCCCAACCTTAAGCAGATACTCACTGGCAACTACAGACCTAACAATACAACCATTAAAGCAAGCACATATCCCTGCAACAAACCACACTGCCAACATTGCCCGTGTATCTGCACAAAACACACCATCATAGGACCTAATCAAGCCAGCTACTCTATCAAGCGCTCATTCACCTGCTCATCCACCAATGTGATTTATGCCATCATGTGCCAGAAATGCCCCTCTGCCTTATATATTGGATAAAGAGGTCAGTCTCTGCACAAAAGAATAAATGGGCACAAGTCTGACATCAGAGATCACATCATTCAAAAGCCAGAAGGTGAGCACATCAATCTTCCTGATCAGTCTATTGATGATTTACTAATTGCTGTACTTGGACAGATGAATACCAGATCAAGGTTTCAAAGAGAAACAGCAGAGTTAGAATTAATTTCCAAATTTGACTGTGTTTCCTTAGAGCTAAATAAGGACTTTGGATTTTTTTGTCATTACAAAAGGTGATTTGACACCATCTCTCTCTATATGCTGTTCCTTGGTGTTTGAATCTTAACATCTGCTTTGATTTGCTGTTACACTGTGACCTGATTCCATGACTTACACTTCCTTCCATTTACTTCCCTCCCATTCTTTAAGTTCCCTCATCTTCAAAGCACCTGATGAAGTGGGATTTTCTCCCATGAAAGCTCATGCAATAAATAAATGTGTTAGTCTAAGTGCCACAAGACTCCTTGTTTGTTTTGCTGAACTAGACTAAGATGGCTACCCCTTTGGAATTTCACTTCTGGTCTCTGATAGAGTCTGTCAGTTAGCTGTTCCGAATGCATTAAATTAACATAAATTTATGTCTGGGTTTTGGATAGCACTTTATGATGCAAGCAGTCCCATTCACGTCAGTGGAAGTATTAATGGAGCTACACAGTATTCAGCATGTGTAAGGGTATTAGAATGTGACAATCTTATAATGTATATTACTCACACAGCTTTAATAGATCTTGATACAGTTTTCTATTATGTTATTTTGCTACCTTGTCAAAAATCAGCTAAATCCATTCAGTGTGCTAAAACACTTCAGAAAAGTTTCTATCAATAGAACTGAAGTGGGTAATTTAGACGATATTCCATAACTAATTACACAGAGAGATGAGGAGAAAGATAGGGTAAAGAGGGACCACACATAATGTAAATCCACTAGTTTCAGACAATTAACAAAGAACAAAACCCAAATTCAGCTCTTCTATAAGACAGTACAATTCCTCTTCTGTTAAATGGCACTTCCTAATTTTATAGATCAATTTGATCTCTCATCTACAATGTAATACAACTAAGGTGCACATATGTATCTGCTGAGGAATTTCCAATATGTGTTTACAATCAAGAAATGATTAATGGTACTTTTAGAAATTTCCACAAAAACAAAACTGAGTAGCCACTAAAGACATACAAATATCCTAAAGGAGCTGTGATGAATGCACAAGTAGTAAGCAACAGAAAAGGAACGTGGGGCGCTCTTTGAAAGTTAGGTAGTTAAACACATCTGCCAGACAGAAAACTTCATTCTATGTAACTAACCGACCTTGGCTTTGCACATATAAATGTATAGCCTAACATACAAATAATTTATTGGGGTAAAAGTACCATCTAAAATAAACTACCACACTGCACACACAATTCTCCCCCTGTAGAGAAGATGAGCAAAAGATTGAACTACATAACTACCAGAAGGCACTCAGATACCATTGTGATGAGAGCAGCACAAGAAACTGAACAGAGAGAATAGAATTGAATCTATCCCTGCCTCAGCTCCTTATTTTGAAGCAATTCTGATGGTGTTCGAATTGCTGAGCCAGCTGGGTAATTCAAGGCCAGCCCATATCTCATTGAAAGGAAGACACTTAATTATTTTGCAATTTTAAAAGGTCAGATAATTTAAATTAAATACAAATAATTTGCAGGACATGACACACAGCAACTAAAATGTACCCCAAAAAAATCAATATACCACAGAGTTGGTTCTGATTGGAATTAATCAATTGGACTATCGCATTAAGCCTGCCTGTGTGCTTCTCTTTAATGAAAAGGAAAGCCCAGAGCTTGTAGAAACCACAGTGCTTAATGCCATTTCTCATCCTTGTATTGTCAACTGTAATAACAAACACAATGTCAAACTATTTGGCCAAAAGCCAGCAACCCAGTAACTGGGCACTACCTTTAGCACAAACGAGATCAACAAGAAACAGACTACTTTTAAAATTTCTACATTAAACCTGAGTGCCACTGGAGATAGAATGCACTCTACCTCTCTATAAGGTTAGCAATTATTCCCTTACTATACATAAAGATTAACCTGTTAAAAGATTGGAGCAGTAATTTTAATTAAAATAACTGAGTGTTTTAGCTTTAATATCTTTGATCATTGTCATGTTAGCTAACTGAATACCAATGAAGGCTTCGAACAGCATGATCTGCTGGGATTTGTGCAGCATACATTGTCCAACTAGAGCTAAAAATCCAGTCGGCTAATTCTTTTGTTTCTTTATTCAGTTTCATCTTAAAGGTAAATGTTATCCACTGCAGTTTTACATTAAACTCCATCAGTACCTGTTAAGTCTTTTATAGTGAATTACTACTGTCAAAGGGCTAATCTTCTTTGCTTTTTATCATTATTTTCCTGCCTGACATAAGGCACAGATAGGTTTTATATAAGATACAAGCAACCAAAATGAGTTGGTTGCTCATACTCATTAGAGTCATCCTGCTTGTCTAGGTGAGAGAAAAAGGTTCACTTAAATAAAGCTTTCCATCCTAATGACACATGAACAGACAATGCAAATGTTTTACCGGTGCTATTCATTAATTTAGCTCACTTGCCTCTTTCCCTTCAAAGGGAGGGAATGGAAAGAGACAGCAGCAAACAGTAAAAACTCACATACATTTTAAGGTCCCACCATTCTGATTACTTTACTGTTTCTTAAAGACACTGATATTTTCATAGCAAATGCCTTCAAACCACAGGGCAAACTGTTTGAGGTTTTCATCCTCAAGGAAACTTAAACTGTGTGTGTGTGAGATCTATGTGATTTAAAGAAAGCAAAAATGTGTCAGTTTACTACAGTTAAGAATCTAGCCCTTAATATTTGCCTATTCTTATCCTTAAGAAAGGCTCTAGCTTAAAGAAGGAACTTGAGTGGTAACCCAGAGCCTACCATTCTATTTTAACAAAGTCCTAGAGTCAGAAGTAAGGATGACTTGTGAGGAGCAGGAGATACCAGGATTGCAGCAGTGGGGTATGCAAAAAATAAATAAACCTTCTAGCTAGGAATTAGAAACAATATTTCCCTTTGTTCTTCTAATTGTTAAAATCAACTGGAGCTTAACCTTGCTCATATAAAGAGAGAGTAGATCATCAGACAGAGTTGATCAAACCCATCAAGTCAGAGTGACATCTGGACATTGTGATTATCGTCTCCGCAAGACTCCAAGTTCATTAGTTCTGATGCAATACTGAAAAACGCCAAGTAAATATCACAACTCTGAACCACAATTACTTGGCAGCTCCATTTGGAATAAGGGGCCACTTCTGCCATTGTGTAAGTTTAATTATTTTAAAGGATCTACAGGGAGGATCATTCTTGTACAGTAACTCTTTTGTCTCCTCTCACTATCACCACAATACAATTGCTTGGAACGTATGGGAAAGGTAAGGAGCCTTCTCTGAATTTTGCTTCTTTCCTCACCACCACCAGCTGATATGAGGAGACAAAAAGCATTGGAGTGTTAACTAAAAACCCCTTGAGCTGACTCATCTAAGTCTTCATTTAAAAAAGTACCTGATGTAAGAAATGGCACTATAATGAAATGTACCGATTACTTACTGGTTGTGAGGTATTGTCTTAAAAAATTACATTAGTGTTAAAGAGCCACTCCCTCATCTTTTCTCAAGTTTATCCTGCTCCCCCCACACTGCTTTCAGTAATTACATGTTGCTTAATTATGTTTAAGTTTGTATCACAACAGTAATTAAAATTGCCTGAAAAAATACTTTGTCCCAAAAGTTAATCTGAAGCCAAACATTTTTGCCTTCCAGATTTAAGTATATTACACTCCATTGAAAAACTGCAGAATATTATTACCATTAAAAGATTAAATAAATACAGGCAAACATTAACGGCTATATTCTTAGCTGTTCTAAACTGACACAGGTCTATTGACATCATTGGAAATACAGTATTAAGATTTATACCACCGCAGATGTGTCCCTATAGTATTAAATGAATCTCCACTAATTGAGAATTTAAGCACAAAGCAAAACTCAGGTTATACCAAACAATAATAATGCTCAGTTATCTCTGTGTACCATTTCAATTCTGATCAGAGGTGCTGTAACAGCTCCTCTGTTAGTGTTAATCAGTGTGCTACCACTTTCACCTGTAGCAGTTTAGACTGGTTCAGTATCTGACTGGTTAAGTATCTGATGCCTGGAATCAACCCAACACTGACACTAAGCACATGCTGAAATGCATTGCTAAATTGGGGTCATGCTGTGAGAATGCCTGTGATGCTGGCTGGATTTAGGAGATCCTTTAAGATATTTAATATCAATATGCCAAAATTACAATAATTCATATGAGATATGCCATGTCAGGTACCATTAGGGGGGTTATAATTTACTAAGTTTGATGGTATTCTTTATGAGCATGTGGCATTGGAAGTTATGAATATGTTTGATATATCTGTATTTTACCTTGTGTTGTGCTGTGTTTCTGGGCCACACCGCAGACTGAATGGCTGCAGCCACAACTTGCTTAATGGCCCATTAAGAAAACTCTCAGCTACAATGAGCCCAGGGAGAAACTTGATGAGCCACCAAGACTTGCCCATGTGACTCTAGACTCCATCTTATTGCTGTAAATTTCTACACACAGCATGAATATGGCCAAGGGATACAAAACGCAGCTGCAACACAACTGTTTTTTCTTCAGGTTGGTCTTTGGTTGTCTTTCACTTTGCAACCAACACCTACCTCTGGATCAGGGCAGTCCCTAGGTGGGGGCAGGGCCTGGGGCCAGGGGCCATTTGACCTGTGGGGGGCCCCCACCTCCCCATATGAGGGGTGGGCTGGGGCAGCCCAGAGGTCAGGCCCCATTCTCCAACCTCTCCCCTGAATCAGCCAGTCTGTCCCTGGTGGCAGAGGAGGCCAGCCCAGGGGCCAGGTTCCGCACACCCACCCTTCCCTGCTGCTTTCAGCTCTCTGCCAAAGGCAGTGGGGCACAGGATAGTGTGGTGGGGGGGGCGCTGAACCGCAGAGCCCAAGGCAGTCATACCTCTTGGTCCTCCCTAGGGACGGCTCCACTCTGGATCTATTGATCTACAACTTCCAAAGGGGCACCCCTGTTAGTCTAGCCCAGCAAAAGAAGCAAGGAGTCCTATGGCACTTAAAGACTAACAGAATTATTTATTGCATAAGCTTTTGTGGGAGAAAATTCCACTTCATCAGATGCTTTGTGTTGGTTCCCAACCGCGATGGGAGAAGGAGACACCGGACTCAGTAGTTTGAACTGAGAAATGGGTTTGTTTATTTAGAGCAACAACGGGGAAAATTTTTCAATGGGCAATCACAGTGACACTTGAAGTAGCAATTAACAACTAAAACAGCAACCTTACAAGACCAACTAAGGTGGCAAATCTATATAAGCAACACAGTAAAACAGTAAAGCAAAAACTGTAAATCTATATAAGTGACACAGCAAGACTGTAAAGCAAAAACTGCAAATCTATATAAGTAACACAATGAAACAGTAAGGCAAAAACTACAAGATAAAACTGTAAGGTATTTGCAACAAAGTAAAACGGCTAGGTATTCCCAACAAGACAAAATGGCAAGGTAAAACAAACTGCAATGTACTTGTAGGGGATTCCTATATACGTACCACAACCCAGGCTCCACTGACCAGCAGCATGAACACAAGAGGCATGGTAAGGAACACGACACGAGCTAGCTTTCCTCGGGAGATCCAGCTGTCAGGGTGATCAGTTCTGGCAGGTAACACTTGAACCTCCATAACTTTTGCCAGCTGGTATCCCCTTTTTTATAGGATTTTTAGCTCAGTGTTTTTTCTGGTTCCCACGCTGGGGGGGTTTGTGTTCCCACGATTGAGATAGTAATTTTCCAATTAAGTTTTAAATTCCCAGGTGGGTCCAGATTCCTAGGTGGATCATAAATTCCTAGGTGGGACCCAAATTTCCAGGTGGGTCATAAATTCTCAGGTGGGCCCAAATTCCTAGGAGGGTCATAAATTCCTAGGTGGGACCCAAATTTCCAGGTGGCCATAAATTCCTAGGTGGGTTTCGGTTCCCACGAAGTTGGTGCCTTTGAGTTATGCTAGTCTGTAGCCTCCCAGATTCCAGGCCAGAGCCTCTTACGCTGTCCATAAGGGGTTTTTTGGTGTGCACTTGGTGGCAAATGGGGTGCCCGGGCAAGCGGCCCCCTATTAGTACATCAGGCACGAACACTTTGAAGCTTCTCCCATGAGCTCATGCAATAAATAAATTTGTTAGTCTTTAAGTGCAACAGGATTCCTTGCTTCTTTCATCTACAACTTAAACTGTGAAACAAAGGACTGAGACCCATCCAGGGATTGGATGTATACCAGAGGAATTATATAAGCCTGTGAACTTCAAATACTGAACACCTGCTTGTACATGGACTTCCAAATCATTTTGTGTAGATGTGATTTGTTTTCATCCTCTGACTGGTCTTTTATAATTTGTTTCTTTCCTTGTATTATAAACTTTTAATTTTAGCTACTAAAGGATTGTCTGGCACCATGGTATTCTGGGTCAGCTCCCAACTTACATTGATCTGGCAAAGTGACTGGTCTGTTGTGGTCAGGAGACCCCTTTTGGTAAAGAACATGGAGTCTTAAGTAACATCTCTTTAGTAGGCCCAGTGGCTTAATAAGGGCCAGAGACTGAAATGCAATAAAGGGGGCTAAGTGCATTTTTGTTTTAGCTTACTGATAACTGATGTGGGAGCTCAGAAGCATTGTTTGTGGGTGTCTGTGAAGTCTGACTTCCGTGTCATGCATCAGTACCAAGAGAAATTTGCTTTCATTTTGCAGCTTGTCCTGATCTTGGCATTTTCAGATGGCTACCCTACATCAGTGGAGTCACAGTGCCTTCCCCCTTGCAGGAAGGGCCTTTGACTAGGCCATCAGATGAAAGAAAATTCTTGGTGTCTTTCCAGATGGCACATAACCCCTCCTAGGCTCGTAACCTCCTTGTAGGCTTGAGGAGGAGGTTTCTGTAGCTGATTGTCTTGACAGAAGGGTGCAGCTTAAGCCTATGAGCTCCCATGTATGCAAAATCTTCCCCATCCCCAGGATTCCATTTCTCTGTTGGGATTAGAATAGGATCAGACATCATGAAGATTAGAGGAAGTTCATCCCCACTGGCTAATTTTCTGAGAACTGTGCCAGTTTTTATCTTTCATATTTATATTTACCTTCCTCTCAACAACCCATGGTCCCAGTGGGTAGGTTAGATTGCAAAATCTGTCATGTCACAACCTGAGAGATGGCCAGTGCAGGTGTGCATTCTGTAGGGAGCCAGTTTCCTGAGAAAATGGAATTAGAAGCCCATTAGGAGATGGCATCTCCTAAAGAAGGAGGGGAATGGAGTTGGGGCTCCTAATGATGGTACAGTGAGGAAAACCCCCTCCTCTTCCCCTTAACCCTCAGACTAGGGGAGAGTGGTACTGTCCCAGCAACCATGCTAGGAATAGATTAATTGGGTGGGGGTGAAAACAGCTCTCACCAGGTAATAAAAATGACAATGAGAGGACAAGTTATTGCTGGATCATATCCAGATGTGTTACATAATGAAGTTATGGACATGATAAACCACATTTCTGATATCTTTCCTTTCTTTCTGTCTGGATCACAGTGCTGTGGGGTCAAAAATACTTCATTATAGGCCTGATCCTGAAAGATATTAAGAACTGGCAACTCTTCTTGAAGCCTCCTGGCAAAAAAATAGACCATAAAAGAACCTTCTAGCACTGCGCCCACCCCACCCCACAAAACCAGCATTATGCCAGCTAGATAACTTAATACTAAATTCAATGTGAAAACTATGCTGGAAAAATGACACCCAATCTTCAGCTCCTTGAACTAACAAAAAGTAACAGAAAAAAAGAATTAGCAATACAGTATGCCACAAGGCCCATCACAATTCTTAAAAAAAAGTTTGGTAGATTAGGGCAAAATACATGACATGGCAGTGCTGATTTTGCATCTTCAGTAATTTCAGCTGAAAATTAAATTTGATCTGAACCTCACATCAAACTGTCAGTTCCATTCACCCAAATTAACAATAATTCGTGCTGCATGAACAATATAATCAGCAAATTAGTCATTAGGCTTTTCTCACATGGTAACTAAAGTCTAAATTTTCTGAAAACTCTTGAGGCTAATCTTATATGAGATACCACTGAGGACACAATTAAAAGTTTATGTACACGTACACTGCTTATAACTGTCAAACAAACAAACAAACAAAAAATGCCTCTGCAAATTTAAAGTTTACTATTTTTCCTCTATAAGAGCAATTAATACCTATTCACAGAAGAGCCACTGGGCTGGAAGGAAAAAAGAAACCAAGGACTCCCTTTGGGGAGATAGTAACTATAGCATGCATTAAATATGTAACAGGCCATTAGGGGGAATTAAAGATTAATTCTGTGTCATAGACAGTGCCTGAGATCATTACAGGTCATGAATTTCTTCTTAATTATTCGGTTTACTGTTTTTTATACAATTAGCTTGGCTTAATGAGTATTTGGTTATAGATGTCTGGGACATCAGAATACTGTGGAGCTGTTGAACCTGGTTCAGATAAAAATCTTCAATGTTCCCAAAACTAAGACTGTGTTTGAGATCAGAGAAGAGGAGGTTTTATATGCCAAAATACCTACTGGTAAGGTTAAATTATGCTCTCAGAAAACAGCATGGGCATCTGCTGACGTCAGTGAGAGCTGCATGCTCATGACCAAAGGCAAAATGTGGTCAGTTTCCAGACTTATTTGTGTGTTATGCCAGAAAGATGGGCCAAAACACTCTAGTGCTGCCCTGCATTCTCTTCCAGGCACAAAGTGCTATCAAGTTCCTATTTTCCAGTAACTACCAATGTCTAACACAATGTGCTCAGTCAAAACCAGCAACAGAGGGATTTATAATAATAATCATAACAACACCAAAAAAACAACACAGCTAAACCTTAATAATGAAAGTCTGTAATGAGGCACTGACAAGACACCTATGCACTTTTCAGACAGAAGCTGCTTTCCTCTCTGAGAAAATAATAAAAACTAAAGTTTTAAAAACTCATTTTAAAGATATTTTAGTGTCCCATGAATTAGCTGTCTTTCCTGCAAAGCCATGAATTTACTGTATTTTGCTAACCTCTAACAATGGCAGTCCAAAGGAAATATGTTTGGCTCTATACATAGACAATACCATCTCACCTTTTCAATGGACAGTGGTTGCTGGTCAAACTGACGAAACATAGGACACACCATCCAGCACGGAAGAAGAAGAGGGACAGCATATGCTCGCTGAGGAAGGAGCTGAGGTTCCTCTGTCTCCTATTATTCAAACTCAGGGGATTGGGCAGGCAGACTGGCCTTCACTCTACTCACCTTCTAGAGGTCCATGCCTTTGCTGATTTTTGCAAAGGAATCACAGATTTCAGACTACTTCTTTGTACTCACTGCTTGCAGGAAGGGGATGGCACTCTTTCACCCAGCTCAAGAGTGCTGTGCATGTGGAGATGCGAGGAAGCTTTCCGAAGCACAGTAAAACTCAAGTGAGAAACCGCTGCTACAGTCTGATGGAGAATCAGATGGGGACCAGGTGCAGGTGGTGAGTCAATGCCCCCTGTTCAGAGGATTTCAGAAGATAATGGGTGTGAAAGAGAGCCAAAGGGATGTGAAAGAGAGTTCTCTGCCCTGAACTATAAGGGACAGTCGAAGGGACATATTGCCTGACGGTCTGGGATATTACGCTGGGACTCTGAACCAGGTAACAATGGCATCAGACACAAAGGCTTAATTAGGGGAAAGTGCCTCACTAGAGGGGACTGAGTCAGTGACTCCCCACAGGAGCATAACTGTAACTGCTTGTTTGCATGGGTGGATTAATGCATGGGCCTACTGGGCTGTTCCCCAGGCCCCATACACACAATGTGGGGGGCCCTCCACTGTGTGGTGCTGGAGGACAGCGGAGCTGCCCTGGCCCAGAGGTCAGGCTCTGCATTGCTTTCCCACCCCAGCCCCACACCTGGGTTGTCCAGTCTACCCCTGGGAGTGGGGTAGGCTGGCTCAGAGGCTGGGCTCTCATCTCCTGCCCCACGCATGGGCCAGTTGGTCCATCCCCATTCACGGCCATCCCTGAGGGGGGGTATGGGGCCCTGGGCAAATCACCCTCTGCGAGCCCCCTCAATGCCCCAGCACTGGGGGGTGAGGTTGGCCGGCCCAGGGAAGGAGCAGACCCCTGTGCTGCGCCCCCCTGTGCCGGGGACAGGGCAAGCAACCAAAAGGGTGGCCCAGTGCAGCACTGCTGATCCGCTCCAGCCCTCAGGCCATGCAAACTGCCCTGGGCTTTGCGCCAGAGCAGCAGGAGGGGGCAGGAGGCAGCGCAGCCTGAGCAACAGGGTTGCGATACTGGCTGTATGCTACCTCTCCCACCACCTCCCTGCTGCTCTGGCACAGAGCCGAGAGCAGTGCACGTGGCGGGGAGAGGGGTGGCCAGACCAGCAGCACTGAACCCGGCCACTCTTTTGGCTGGCTTTCCCCGTCCTTGGCAGTGCGGCTGTGTGGGGTCCTCCAAAATGCCCTGGGCAACTGCCTGCTCTCCCTACCCTAGGGATGACCCTGTCCCCGGGGAGGGGCCAGCTCCTGTTCAGTACAGCACAGCCTCCAGCATGGCTGCCCCACGCGCACCAGTTGGCTCCGCTGCTCTGGAAAGCCAATCAGTCCAGATGGGGCCGCCCTGAACCCAGCTCCTCACCCCAAGCACCGGTCCTTCCGCAGAGGGGTAGACTGCACTGGAGTTGTGGCAGCAGGTGAAGGCAGGTGGGGCCCCAGGCGGAGCCCACCAGTGTGGAAGGCCCAGGGGACCGGAGGCCCCTAATCCCCCCACTGTATGTTTTTATTCTGCAAATCTGCAGGCTGCAGATTTGAAACTGCCAAGGATGGGGACTGTAGCTCAATTTATAACTCCATGAAAGCAGCGGATTCAGATATGCCCTAGCCCGGAACAAGGGCTGTAGACAAGCAGTGCTGTGAGTGACTGGGGGAAATATGTGCAACAGTAGCACCTTTAATTGCCAAAAGGCTAGGGTGCCTGCCCAACACGGGTAGTTGCTCTTTAGGAGGAAGACCAAATCACCCAGCAAACTACTAATCACAGAAGCAGGCACCTGAAAAGGGATGCGTGGGATTTAGGATTGAGATCCCAAACATCAGTGTCAGTCAGTGCTCCCAAGACAGTAGTGGTCTTATCAGACACAAATGAGCTGTCAGGCACCACATCCCTCTCTACTGAAAAACACATGTATCAGACTTAAGATATTTGTCTTTGCTCTCAGGGCATTTTACAACCCATCTCCACCACACCTATCATTTTTCACTCAGAACTAAGAAGTCAATTGTCACATCCAATCGACCAGCAATGGCAGCCTCTATCACCAACTTATTAACATTTCAAACAAGCTGGAGAGAAGCTTCTTGGAAACATCCACAAAATAAACTCATTACCCTTCTTCAAAAATCCCCTAAAAACTCTCCTTTGCTGTGAGGCCTAAGAAAACCGTAGCAACAGCAAAGCAGTTGGTATGTTGAGATCACAGCCTGTCATGCTGACTAACATTATCTCACTTTTCTTGAAAAGCTCCATATACATTTATTATGTCTCTGTGGCAGGGACAGACCCTGAGAAGATGGGATCCTAATCTATAGCTAGTGTTCAAAGTGTCTGACGAAGTAGGATATTCTCCCATGAAAGCTCATTCGATAAATAAATCTGTTAATCTTTAAGTGCCACAAGATTCCTTGCTTTTTTTAATCTATAGCTATGGCTCCTAGGTGCTATAATATACAAATAGTAAATAGCAACACAAGGGACACAGGTATTAAGGCCCAGAACTCACAGTTCACTTGCAGGCCATCTGTCCAAGGCTGTAGCCAGCTAACAAAAAGAATGCGGAAGGCAGTGTATGCAGACAAATTAGTTGTTCTTGTCTTAGAAAATCAGGAGGAAGATTTTGGTGAGAAAATAAGGGAAGAAGATAAACCCAGCAAACCAGAGATTTTAGTTTGTTAGTTTTCAGTTTGAAGATTATTAATCTTTTGGTGAGGCTGGACCAAGGAGTTGTTACATACTGGAAGGCTTAGCACAAGTTTGAATATGGGGATGTGAAGGAAATGAGCTTGCAACAGGCACCTTCTTATCTTGATGACCTTCTTTTTAGAGGTGAATCTGGGATCAACCTCTGTGCCTGCCAATTCAGAGCATTTCAGGAGTTGTCCCCGTAGCCTTGGAAAAGACAGACACCCCAATACATAAGTTGACATATTTGGAAGCTGAATTGTATATAATGCATTGTATATCACTGGTACCTAAAGAACAGTTAGACAATGTTGACAAGGGCAATTAAAGTTGCCAGGAAAGTTATGCATAAACAGTTACAAGTAATCCTGGGGTATCTGAGTTTTCCATGTAAGGCAGTCACTTTCAGTAGGGCCTTTTGTGCCCACCAGGCTGCTGCCACCTTTGGAGTTGGCCAACCTGATCATTACATTAGAGTAACCAAGGAAATGAAAGATAATTTGGTTATGGGAAACACCATTAATTGTTTAATGAAATGCATCCATTGGTGGTCTAACTGAATGCCAAGAAGAGCACTTCAGATAAAATCTGCTGCCTCTATGGGAATATAATATGAAAGGCATTAGTATGCACAGAGGTGGCCAGAAGAGTAGATGGTGCAGGGCAGAAGTAATATTACCTTTCTTGATTTTTTCCCCATTGTTGTTGACAGTCGTTATTTTTGTGAGCAATTTAGAAATAACCTGGTTCATTTCTGGTGTGTGAACCGGCCAGTGGTTCACATTATCTCTCAAGAGTCAGCAAAGTTGGGATAGAAAAAGTGGCTGGTTAAGGCATTTGTATATTGCTGCCTTTTGTTTAAATTTTTGTTCTGTGTGGTGCAGTCCTGGCCTGCTGGATATGATACCACAGAAGTTGTCTCCATTTTAGAATAACAAACTCCAGGTTCCAAAGGGGTAGCGTATTAGTCTAGATCAGCAACAAACTCCAAGAACTCTCATATTTTGGCAGCTAAGGACAGCAGGTGATCCATTATTGGTTATGGAATTCTGGATCGTGATAGCTTTAAAACTGGTGAAAAAATGTCATTGACCTTCAGGTTTTACAAGGTCCATTTTATGGAATTCATAGAAATTAGAGTTAGTCAAGGACTTCAGTGCATCTGGCCCATCTCCAAGTTTCAGGGGGTAAGTTATGAGGTGTACCTGACTCAAGTGGATTGGCTTTGGATTCATTTTCAATTCAGTTATCATTCTAGCTTGCCAGGTGTAGCTAGCTAGCAGGATCTGCTTCCTCTTGTAGGGGATTTTATTATGTTAGCTAATGGAGGGGTGGTCCAGATGCTATCAGTGCAAATTAGCATCCTGTAACCTACATATTTTATTAGGGATACTGGAAGCTTTACTCAGAATATAAAGCTGTGAGATAGAGTTTGCTCTATTTAAAGCTGCATATCATGACTCACCACTCTCAAAACTGGGCCACAAGATTCATAGGAACAGCCATGCTGTAACTCTCCACCTGTCAACCTTCTTATAAAAGTCTACCTGGGCCCAATGAAGCCCAGCCTCAGTGTGAGACTACCCTTCAAGGTCTGATTGGTTGAGCTCCAGAACAGTTGACTCAAGCCAAACAGCAGAAATAGGAAGCTGTCTGAACAACTGAGCTCCAACTTGCTCTGGACTGGGGGCTTGTACTTCCTACTTTTTGTTCCTGCTTCCTGAGCTTGATTGCTTGGCATCCTGACCCATCTTGACTTCTTGCATCTGACATGTGATTTCTGACCTCTGATTTCTCTGATTCTGATCTCCCAGTAGCCTGAGCTAGAATCTTGAGTGTAAAGAATGAGAGTCCTGTGGCAGAATCTTGAGTCCACCTCATTAGGACAACTCTGTCACCTTCCACTAGGTCTGTCTACACATTACCAGGCCCTGACATAGTTCTTGTAGTTTTATAGGGTTAAAAAGCTTATGCTGCAGGCAGAAGAGTCAGCTCCAGGCATAAATTAGAGTAAGGAGCACTGTCCTTGAAACTGAGATATTTGAAAGCTGATTATAGAGGGAAAGCGGTAATGGTATAGTTAAAGGAATGCACAGATGAACTAGAATATTCCATGAATGCCATAAAAGGCTTTTAGCTATACGGAATGGTGAACCAGGCCTCCTATGCATACAGAGGAGTGGCTGCTACCTGACCAGATACCACAAAGAAGGATTTAGCTTACTTACATCTCGATTTCAATGACAAGGACAGATGCTTATCCTCCTGATGGAGCATGAAGACATGCCCTGGCTTTGAATTAACCTTGTTTCTTTAGATGCCAGGAAGATATGTCAATGTCTCATTCTGCAAGCACTTTGTTGTGCATTGGTCCCACAAAGAGGCAACCAAGTCACGAGGTAGATCGCAACAGAGCACCAGTCTGAACTAAAGCTGAAGGTCACCTTGTTGAACTAGAGAAAATTTGAGAACTAGGATTCAGAGAGGTATGGAATTGCTTAGGTGGTCATGGCTACCCAAAAGATTGTTTTGCAAGGCAAGTTTGGTGCAAGCTGTTGAGCCAGACCAAATGGACAGGAATGGAAAAATGTGAACCTAAGGCTTCTAGATAATTTTGGAGGAAGTTGATCGAAATCTGGGATATCAGATACTGGGAACCAGAACTTTTTAGTGATAATAGAGTCCACCTGTCAGTTGCAAGGACTAAAATTTAGCTATGTGACCTTAGGGATTGGATCAGCTAGGAAATAGATACCAAACAATCGGCGTGAGAGACGTGACCAAGCTAATTGCTAGCATCCTGGTGTCCAGTGAAGATACATGCTGAAATAGGCATCTCCCTGAGGTAAATGAGACCCAGGTCTACATTAGTAGACCAAGTTCCAAAGAGGCAGGCGTGTTAGTCTATTCAAGCAGAAAAAGCAAGGAGTCTTGTGGCACTTAAAGACTAACAGATTTATTTATCACATGTGCAATATTCTCCCATGAAAGCTCATGCGATAAATAAATCTGTTAGCCTTTAAGTGCCACAAGACTCCTTGCTTTTATTGGTAGAACAAGTATTTATAGAAGAAATGGAGACCTGAATTCCTCATGAACTGAAGTTCCCCTTCAGTATTCTCTACCCCTCCTCTGCTTCTAAGTCCAATGGGTAGGAAAAGGAGAGACTACCAGACTATTATTAATTACATGTAACTTTTTATATGGTAGGAACATTGTATCCCTGTACTGGGTCCAGATAAATGGCTGATGTATGATAGGGAAGGGTAGATAGCCACATTCCCTCTGCTAGCTTAATAAAGTTGTTCCTTGCTGCTTAAATTCAACCCTGTGTCTGTTATTCATTCGCTTCTATTTCCTAACCAACTTCCCCAAAGTTCTTGCACTCTTGGATTCAGAGTTTTGATTGGAGCTCATCTGTTATGATCATTTCTCTCTCACTCCGTGGTCCAATCCCACCCTTGTTTCAGTTCTGAATTCCCATTACTAAATATTTTAGGGATTTGAAACTCTACCATAGAAATCTACACCAGTGGTTACCATTTATAGCAAATTTTAAAAGGGATAGCCATGTTAGTCTAGTCCAGTGAAAAAACAACAAGGAGTTGTGTGGCACTTTAAGACTAACAGATTTATTTTTTGCATGAGCTTTCGTGGGAGAAGATCCCACTTCTTCAGATGCTTCAAAGATGGGTGAACTTACAGAAAGGAATGAAACTAAATGCAAGGGGGTGTAAAACATAGGATCAGGTTATACTATTTATAGAGCACCAATAGAAAATACATCACCCATTAGGAACTTAGGAACTGCCTTTTGAAAAACTAAATAAATTACATAAATCAGTTCCCCCTTACTTATTATTTTGACATGTTCAACTATATTTTCCTTTGCAAAAACTGTACTGGTTAGATTCTATCATATCGTAACCTTCCAGATCCTTTGTAATTCTGTTTTTAATTACCTTTTCAACCAATGTTCCAGATACAGATACAAGACTAACTGATCCGTAATTCCCCAGTTCATCCCTAGAGCCTTTTTAAACTACAAGCATAGCATTTGCTACCCAGTCATCCTCTGGAACACTGAATGTTTTTAATGAGAGACTACGTTTTTTGTTAGTTGATCGGCCACATACTACTAAAACTACTTCAGAACTCTTGGATGTTCCCCCTCTGAGTCTGCTGAATTAGTCATTTTAAAATTTAATTTGGTCCAGCATCGTAGAGGTCTCTGCCCCCAAGAACTAACTATCCAATTCAATCACTGTCAACAGCACAAACAAAAGAAGGAACTGAGGCACAGCTGGTGAAGAGAACAGCTCAGGTAAGATTTTATTAAAGGAGTGATTTTAAGAAGGAACATAAAAGAAATGAAGGATATTTGGTACACAACACTTCAAAGATTGACTATTCCACTCATAAAAGAAGACATGAGTAAGTCACAACGATGTATAAGAGAGAAGGTGACCAAAGGGTTGGCATTGACTTTGAAGGGCTTGTATTAGGTCCAAAAAGTAAAGCTTAAATACTGAGATGCAGTGGTTTTCAAACTATTGATCATGACCCAAACTGGGTCACACCATCAGCAGATGGGGTCACAGCAATCGCTAGTATGTGGGGCAAAATGTTGTCCTCCAGCAGTTGGGGGTCCTGATAGGAAATGTATAATTAAAATGGGGTCATGATGACAAAACATTTGTGAACCCCTGGAATAGGCTATAGAACAAATAAGAAATAGGAAATGCCAGAGAACAAAAATGGGTTTGAACTTAATGAAGAGATGAAGCGAGTTAAGGAATTTAGGAAGTAAGATGACATACTTTGAAATGCTGCAGAGGAAGATGGCTGACTGAAGGAGGGGAAAATAAGATGTAAGAATTTACAATAGTAAAAATAATAGTCTTGAAATTAATACTTCATTCTGTAAACACATATTGCCAGGTATACTGGCTGCAAAATGGTGGGAGCAGACCTGCTGACTTCAACTGAAAGAATGAGCAACACAGTACAACTGATGGGGTACTAGAGTAGGAGTAAGGAGATCTGCCAGTAATCAGTATCTCTCTATGTCTCAGCTCCATATTTATAAATGAAGACAACTGGACTTAATATCATTTATACAGCACTATGAAATCTAAGAACAAAAATGTCTCTGCAGTATATGTGTTGTTATTATTTCCACAGTAAGCACTACATCTGCCAGTGTTTGCAGGATCAAGACCCTGGGTGGCAAATCTTATGCTAACTGCTCAAAATGTTTTCAAAAGTAAAGGGAATACTTTATAAAAAATAAATTAGAAGGTAGTTATTGGAATATTGTTATGATATTGAACTGGCTTGCTGTTGTTTTAAATCCTGTTAAGATGCACATATTCTCAAAAAAAAAACAACCCTCTAGCAGTGACTCTTGCTGATAATTGACAGTAGTTGTTTCTAGTTTTCTATTGTGATACAACTGATAGTACTTGGTTTTTGTTTTCTCCACATGAGAAATATGGAGGAGCACGTAGGGGTACATTTACAGCAAATTGCAGTGGGAATTAGCTGCACAGCTCCTATTAGCAATAATGGGAATTCCATGGCTAATTCCCTATGCACAGTACTGGAAACAGAGACTATTTTCTTGTAATGTTATTTTAATTGATAGCCAAATAACAGCCAAAAGACTTGTCGGCAGATTGCAGAGGTTATGTCACTCTCCCCCACCCCACCCCGTTTTCCTGGGTGTTGCTCTGATGGCTTTTATTGAGAAGGCTCCTAAACATAAATAAAGGAAACAAATAGCTTTCTGTCTTCATGAACCACGTGTACATTCAACAAACATTTTAATATAGCACTAAAGAGAGTTTATTCAACCAAATACAGAGTTCCTATGGGGGAGGGGGGCATCTTCTTTTCATACGTACTCATTTTGCATAATGTTCTTCCTAAGGGAGTGGCATTAGGAAATGGAGATCAATTGCACATTACTTTGTAAAATCACTGACACATTCCACCAGATCACTAGAAGTTAGCAGAAAATAACTGAGACATAAATGTAATTTGCCTGTCAGAATCTGTCAAAATACCATATAACAAATTATTAATCCACAACCGTTTTAATCAGGACTGGCAGGGAAACTTTTTAACTTTCTCAGTTACAAGGAGGTCAAATTTCTAGGAGGATAAAACAATGCATTGTAAATAAAGATGCAGATTTATTGAGGGAAATTTTGCTCACCTCTTCCAATGTAAATCCAGAGTAATATCATTAAATTCACCAGAACTGCTCTGCATTTCCTGGTGAGTTAATTAATGAACAGAAGTCCTCAGCAGGAATAAAAGAAAGAGCCAATACATATAAAGGTGTGATATAAAGTAAGAGAAATAATGGAATAACACTAGCAGTAAAACAAAGGATTTCTTGAAAGACATTTCTAGATTATTTATCCAATTGTTCATAAAACAAAAACAAACAATTTTTCTAATGGATGAATAAATTATTTGAATACAATATTCCACTACTCATGGGGTCCAATTTTTTGTTGTTCAGGAACACTGATACGATTACCTATATACATGAATGTTCACAAAACTCAAAAATTCTTTTAAAAAATAAACAGAACATGGCTCATTTTGTATTAATTATTATCCTTTATTCTCCCTTTAAAATGTTTTAATCATCTACTTGGAGAGCAGAAAATATACTATTGATCTTGTATTGGCTCCCATCAATGTGCTATGAATGTCCACTACAACAGAATGCTAAAGCAAATAGGAGATCTGTTTCTTCTTATGTCCATACTGGCCGTGCACTTAAGCAATTCTTCTCCCTCCTGGGTATTTATCCCTTGCATGTATTTATAGAGAGCAATCATTTCTCCTCTAAAACTTCTTTGGTTATGCTAAAGAAGCCAAACTCTCTGAGTCTTCTCTCATACCTGAATCAGTTTACAGTCTAAGACAGTGGTACTCAACCTGGGACATCTGCACCCCTGGAGGTCTGCAGATGTGTTTCAGGGGGTCCGCGACACTGCTTCCTGCCAGAGCTGGAACCCAGCTGCGGCCCTGATGGTCTCTGCCCAGGCTGGATCTCGGTGGGGTTGGGGGGGAACACAGAGGGCTGCCTCGTGTCACTCCACTCTCTGGTCATGGATGCTGGCAGCAGCTCAGCTCTGCTCCCCTGAAGGGGCTGCCTGGGAGCCATGGCCATGGCAGTGTCACTTGCTGGCACAGGGAGGGAAAGAGAGCATGTCTGCAGCAGCTCCCACTTCCTGGAGGCCATGGCTGTGGCAGCTCCCACTGCCCAGCAGGGACAGGGGGGCATGGCTGTGGTGGCTCTGGCTCCAGCTGCCCAGCAGCGACTGGGGGGGGGGAGCATGGGCATGCAGCACAGGCCAGATTCTGGCAGCATGGGCCACATTCTGCCTGCAGAAGAGCTGCCGCAAGTGGCAGCACAACTTCTTCATACACACAGCCAGGGGTGCTGCAAAGATTTTTTTCTGTTGAAATGAGGTCCCAAGCCTTGAAAAAGTTGGGAACCACTGGTCTAAGATATAACCACATTTACTCTAATCCCTTAGACAGAGACAGACACATTCAGGATCTTTATCAAACATTCTTAAAACAAAAGTATCCACCTGGACCAGTGAAGAAACAGACTGGCAGAACCAGGCCAGGACCCCAAAGTCAACTGCTACAGAAGACGAAGAAAGCAAACACCACTACTGGTCATCTCATATAACCCCCAAGTCAGACCTCTATGACATGTCACTAAGGACTTACAGGCTATTCTAAAAAGATGCTCTCTCACTCGCTCAAGCCTTGGGAGGCAGACCTCTCCTTGCCTACAGACAGTCCCCTTACCTTAAACAGATAATCACCAGCAAATACAGACCTAACAACAGAAACATACCCCTGCAACAAACCATGTAGCCAACTTTGCCCACATATCTGCACAAAAAACACCATCATAGTACCTAATCAAGCCAGCTGCAACATCAAGGGCTCATTCACCAGCTCATCCACCAATGTGATTTATGCCATCATGTTCCAGAAATGCCCCCACATCTTATACATTGGACAAACAGGACAATCTCTGCACAAAAGAATAAAAGGGCACAAAACTGAGATCAGAAATCACAACATGCAAAAACCAGTAGCAGAGCCCTTCAATCTTCCTAATCACTCTACTGATGAAACTGACATGCAAATTTGATTGTGTGAAAGCAGGATTAAATCAAACAAGGAGTCCTGTGACACTTAAAGACTAAGAAATATATTTTACATAGCCATTAAAGCAGACAAATATCCATGGAACAAACCACGCTGCTAACTTTGCCCATGTATCTGCACAAAAGGCACTATTACAGGACCTAATAAAACCAGCTACTACATCAAAGTCTCATTCACCTGCTCATCCACCAATGTGATTTATGCCATCATGTGCCAGAAATGATCCTCTGCCTTATATATTGGACAAACAGGACAGTCTCTGCGCAAAAGAATAAATGGGCCCAAATCTGATATCAAAAATCACAATATTCTAAAACCAATGTCAGCATTTCAATCTTCCCAATCACTCCACTGACGATTTACTAGTTGTGGTGCTCAGACAGATGCATACCAGATCAAGGCTTGAAAGAGAAACTGCTGAGATCAAATTTATTTGCAAGTTTGATTGAATTGCTTCAGGGCTTAATAGTGACTATGGATTTTTCTCTCATTACAACAGGTGATTTGATCTGAACTTCCTCCATATGCTGTTCCCCAGTGTTTGAATCTTCACAACTGCTTTGATTTGCTGTTACAGTGTTACCTCTTCCCATGACTTACACTTCCCTGCTTTTACTTCCTCCCATTCTGTAAGTTCCCCCATCTGCAAAGTGTCTGGCAAAGTAGGATTTTGTCCCATGAAGGCTCATGCGATAAATTTGTTAGTCTCTAAAGTCCCACAGGACTCCTTGCTTGTTTTGCTGAACTAAACAAACATGGCTACCACTTTGGAGTCTGGAAGAGAGACACATGGAAGGAAGGATTTATCTAAAATACCAAACAGCTGTTAGTCTTTAAGCACTACAGGACTCCTTGCTTGTTTTGCTGAACTAAACTAATATGGCTGGCCCTTTGGAAATGACCAAAAAGTTGGATTCTGTTAAAGTAATGTGCATTAAAAATCACAGCTATCAGCTGTGAATACAGTAATATTTAAACATTACAGGAGGAAGAAACTATCAATGAATTATATAAAAAAACCATTCAGGTAAGATCAAGAAGGATAAATGAAAAAAAAAAGTTTTAAAATTCAAATACCTTCCTCAAGGACCAGATTCTGCTCCATTACACCCCCCACCCCAACACACGTACACACTGTGCAGTAACTAATTTTGTGAGCAGCCCCACTGGTTCCTTACTCAGGTTGTAAAGGGAAGGGTAAATCTAGCCCTAACCCATTTGTTCCAAAATTAAACCTTTTTAAATTGCACAAATACCACTGGATGTTGCATAAATCAGGTCAGTAAAAGAGTTGGTGATGCTGCACACAGAGAATAATGTGTTGCAGAATACCAGGGTTAGTTAAGGACAGAGCTTTATTCTCAACTCTGATTGTCTTTGCCTTTCTGCATTGAAGTCAAACCCTTAATGTGAGTAGAGTGTGGCTTTTTGTGGTTTAGTATTAGGATAAGTGGAGATACACTGGCACACAAAAGCATACTCAACTTTTATAAAACCCTTTTCTTCTCTTCATATCTAATACTTGCCTTCACATCCCATTATGTCAAATCAGGTACTATAGAGAGCTACATGATGGATATAATATAATGTGACAGGTTACAATGCAGTACATTATTTGGAAAATTAGGAGAAAAAGACACTTGTTTTTATGAAACTGGCTGTTAAAGATGCCTCAGATTTGTTTTGTACTTTTAACCCTTGAAGGAAAAGGGAGGGAGGCACAAGATGACCTAATAAGTATTTTTCCACTTTTAATTTATCTGCAATAGAGGCGAGGAATTCTGTGTAGCAAGATGACTGTGTTAAAGATTGAAGATCAAAGCCCAATGTTACCATTTCTTCTGAGAAGACAGCCAGAGCCCTCAGATGTGCAACACATGTATTAGTACAACTGGAGAAGCAGTGGAAACCCCACAGATTTAAGAAATGTAGGACTGGAAGGGATTTTGAGAGATCATGTGGAGTCCAGCTTCTTGTGCTGAGGCAGGACCAAGTTCACCTAAATCCTCCTGACAGCTATTTATTTAACCTACTCTGAAAAGCCTGAAAACAAACAAGGAGTTTAGTGACACTTTTAAAGAATAACTAATGTATTTGTCGCATGAGCTTTCATGAAAGAATATCCCACTTCATCAAATGCTCAAAGATGGGGAATGTACAGACTGGGAGAAAAATCAATGTAGGGGAGTACAACAAAGTGGTATTTTCTCCCATGAAAGCTCAAGTGACAAATGAATTTGTTGGTCCTTAAAAGCGCCACTAGATTCCTTGTTTGTTTTGCTGCACTAAACTAACATGGCTTCCTCCTTTGGAACTTGTCTAATGATGAAGATACCATAAGCTCCCCGAGAAGCCTGTTCCAGTGTTTCACCACACTTATGATGGTTTTCCCGTGCTACAGATTAAGATGATTATTTCTTGTCACTTCTTCCATGGCCATTTTCTTTATAACTACCCTTAGTATATTTTAAGAAAGGTAACACATTGCCTCTCAGCCTTCTTTTTGTAGGATTAAGAGGTTTTTTTTTTAACTTTTCCTCATAGGTCAGGTTCTCTAAAACTTTTTATCATATTTGTTGCTCCCCTCTGGCCTTACTGCGGTTTCTCCACATCTTGAAAATATAACATACAAATTTGGACACATTGTTCCAGTTCAGGCCACAGCAATGCCAAGTGCAGTGGAACAATTCCTTTCTACATCTTACATAGGACACTCTTGTTAATATACTCCAAGAGTGATAGCTTTTTTTCCCCTTTTTTTGCAAGGAATTGCATCATTTTGTTGGCTCATATTCCATATGTGATCCCCAAAAATCCTGTATTTAAAATTCATTTTGAAATTATTTTATTTTATTTAACTTGAATTTGATATAATTTTAATTGAACTTTTTTTACACTATGTTAAAGGAAAGTAGTGGTTGTCAAATTTTATGCCTCTAAACAATTAACAAAATTGAAATTGTTATTACAAGCTCATTAAATCTAAAGAGCTTGGGTTAAAACTTTTGTTACCAACTTTGGCTAAAACAGAATGCTAATTAAGCAGAAACAATATACCTTCTTAAAAAAGATTGCATCTGTTTAGCAGTTTAAGCATTATATTTAGTATAAAATATTAGTAATGCACTTATATTAAAAATGAATACCTGTATCACAGTTGAAAAGATAGAGCTCATGTTATAAAAGACTTGGTCCCCATCACATTGTAAAGAAACTTATCCCTGCAGTACACCAACTGTGCTCATATATCTACACAAGAGATGCCATCATGGGACCTAATCAGATCAGTCATTCTATCAAGGGCTCAAGTCACCTGCTCATCCAACAATGTGATATATGCCATTATGTGTCAACAATGCCCCTCTGCTGTATACATTGGCCAAACCAGACTATTTCTATGTAAACAAATAAATAGACACAAGTCAGAAACTAAGAATGATAAAATTAAAAAAAAAAAAAAACAGTAGGGGAATACTTCACACTACCTGACATTTCTTTAAAAAAAAAAAAAATCTAGCTACAGTACTTCATCAAAAAGTTAATAACAACCACCAGTTTCGAATGTAAGCTAGGAGTCTTGTGACACTTTTTAAAGACTAACTTTTTTTTTTTAATTGCATGAGCTTTTCTTTTGCAGGAGAAAATCCCACTACATGTGTATGACGAAGCTTCAAGCATGTGACAAAGTGGGATTTTCTCCCATGAAAGCTCATGCAATGAATATATGTATGTTAGACTTTAAAAGTGCCACTAGACTCCTTGTTTATTTTGCTGCACTAGAATAATGCGGCTACACCTTTGACAATTGGGACATGAAACTACAGAACTGGAATTCATATTTTTTATTTTATGCATCTGATGAAGTGGGTTTGTGCCCATGAAAGGTCATGCAATAAATTTATTAGTCTTTAAAGTGTCACAGGACTCCTTGTTTGTTTAACTTAATCTGTGTATTAAGTTTTGGTTGTTGAAGAGAAGAGAAATGTAAAACAAACAAGAAAAAAAAACCCTTTACTTTGTTAATTACCTTTAAACTATTTAAGGTTGCATCCCAAAAATCAATTACACCAGAAAACATTACACCTGAAGTCCTATGTATTAGTACACAGTGAATAAAGCTCCAAGTACCATGAAAAGAAAAATGAAGTGCTTTATAAATAACAAACTAGTTTGGTATAAACCTCAGTATACTATTTATGGACAATTAAGTTGGCAGTCAGCAAGGAACCACTTGCTGTCCCAAGCTACACTGTCATTTAATTTGAATTTAGCTACTGTGTAAAAGTAACTGTATTATTATTGGATTATTTTGCTGCATTGCTGTTTTATTGCTGTGCTGCTGTACACCATTTACAATGTGCATTGCCTTGCTAAATTGTTTCCCCAACACACACACACACACACACACACACACACCTCTAAAAATCTATTAAGTTCCATGATCACTCAAAATTATGTAAACAAACCCCCTCTTACAATCTGAGTTCAGTGACACTACATTGTAACTAAGACACATATTGTTCAAAATAATCTTGTTCGGAGCCTGGGTACCAATATTAAATCCTGACACAGCAATTTAATAAATTGGTTTCTGTCCATACAGTAGGTTATCCAGAAGACAGCATCTATAAGAAACAACTGAATCAATGTCAACTACTGATATATTACAGAGTAATGCAACCAATGGAACAGAGAAGCTGGCTGCTCCTGTGTCCTATCCAGCAAAGCTTCCCAGATGATGACAACCAGCAGTAACCCATGTATGGACAGTACAGTGCTGCAAATAATCACAATAAATTTATACAGAGAGTCCTTATTTGTAATGCCATTACTCCAAATTTCTGTTTTATATCTATATCTATATCTGTATCCACACACCTAGTAGAATGGGACACACCATAATAGTGCCTATCTCAGTATTTTAAAACACTAAGCCCACTGCTACTAGTAACACAAGTAGTAAGTATAATTGCCTCAGTAGAATATATTGCTATCTGCAGTACCAAAGTGAAAGGGGCCAGTCTACAACACTAGACTGAAGAAGGATTGTGACGCTTAAATATGAGGTGGTGTGTCTCACACACAGACGCACACACACGATAGATAGATAGATAGATGTTAATTATTTGTGAGTGACCCCAAGGCTGAATCACAAGACTACATTCCTCACGCAAACTCCCAGAGCTGACATTTTCAGGTGCACCATAACAGGCTAAAATAATTGGAAAATAAATATCTGTCCATCAATCAAAAAAGAAAATATGAAACCAAAGCATAGATCGGCTTGAGCCCATGGATGGTAATAAAACATTGTCATTTAAGAGATTTTAGCCCACTGACTCATCTATAGTACATTCTTTATGCTCTTCTAGGATAATGAGCAAACAGCCTTACCATAAAAAGACAGATTTCAGTAAAACAAATATATCAATTTACGTGAGGGCCCTGGATTTTTTTTAAATCTTTCAGATGGTTTCTACACTATAAAATGTTTCATTTCGAAGCTACCTACAGTAGCAGTGAATTACGGCACTATGTTTTCATTGTAATTCTATTGTCTGCATTTCTCCCATTAGATACACTACTGAGCATTGCATCTAAATATGTGCATGGCTAGGGAGAGCTAGGGGGCACTCTCTGGTGTGAAACATTTAAAGCTACTTAGAGCAGACAGTGTATTGGAAGTTCCTGTCTGTGTGTGTGATGAAGCAGAAAAAGTAATGGGAAATTCTCCTGGAAACAGCTAAAACAAGACCAGAACATAGTTTAATAAAAACCTCTTTCCTGAAGGTTTTACATCAACATTTTGGTGGCTGCACAAGCTAGGAGGCTTCTAATAATAAGAACAGATGAGTTAAAAGTTCTCTGTCATCTAGTTCAAGGAGACATGAAAAGTTGTGATTTCCAGCAGAGGCAATATTTGCTATGGGGCAACAGGGACTTTGATTGGCCCCCACTACAGACTTTTCACAGAACTATAGGCTCCACACCTTACTCTCCCAAAGACATTTCAGGATATAATATAATCACATATAGTGTTCATTCAACTGGTACTATTCGCACTCATGCCATAATTTTTTTTCAAAAATGATGCTCCTGGTTTCCAGATACGTAAAATAAAATGTCTCTCAATTGTGACTCAGTTTACCCATTTTGAGGTGACAGGAAGTTAAACAAGTGAAAAGAGATCCCAGGCTAGCAACATCACGGAGATGTTTCAAAAAAATATTCTGTACAAAAATGAATCTGAGCAAATCTTAATTTGCCTCCAAAGCAAATATCTATCAGATACTGTCATCCACACTTCCATCCATTTATATCATCTTAGGTTTCTACAAGTAAATCATTTTTATTTTTATATAAGTATATATAATATTCAAAGTGAAGTACAGATAAATAACAGGATGTGAGGGAAATGGAGTGGGAGAAATGGTCAACAGTTTAGAAAACCGGTCTATGTAAAACCTTTGGAAGTCCCATGATGAGAGCAAATCTAAAGAATATTTTTAGCATAGCAATCCTATTAAACAAAAAGTTTAGCCAAATTTTAGCAAGAGTATATAAAAAATCACAACTCAAAAACAGAACAAAGATTATGAAGAAGACATTTTTATGAACAATGAGTAATTCTGCAAGCTGATACAATAAAAATGGGATTTTGGTTTTCAAATACTGCAAAAGAGATTTTTACTTTTATACATAAGTTTTACATAAATATAAATCATTTTTGCAAAAAAAGCCCTCATATTGTTTTTATTATTATTGCTTAAAAAGAACAAACAAATTATTTATTATGCAGCTTTTCATAATCTTTCCAAAAATTTTGGCATGATTTTACATCTATTTAAGCATCACAGCAGGCAAACAACATTATTATATCAATGAATCTTAGGTGGCAGTTTGCAAAGCCTCATCCATCGTTACCTTTCATTAACACCCAAGTAATCCACTACAATTAGCTGTGTGTATCCCCTCAAGAATTATTTAAAATGCAGCATTATCGCCTTATCTACAGCTCTAATAATCCGGGTAGAAAAAAATAAGTTAATTCTAAAATGACCATAAAACAACTGGTGTCAGGGCTTATCTTGGATAAAAGGAGACTGAGAGGGGACATGGTAACAGTTTTCAAGCATCTAAGAGGTTGTCACATGGAAGAGGGAGAAAAACTGTTCTCTTTAACTGTTAATGGTAGGACAAGAAGCCACAGAGTTAAATTACAACAAGGCAGGTTTAGGTTGGACATTAGGAAAACATTCCTAACTGTCAGGATGATTAACCACTGGAATAAGTTGCCTAGGCATGTTGTGGAGTCTCCATCACTGGAAATGTTTAAGAGCAGGTTAGACAAACACCTGCCATCTTGGTCCTGCCATTAGCGAGGTGACTGGACTCGATGGCCTCTCATGGTCCTTTACAGTTTCTATGGTTCTATGATTCACTGATTGTTACAATTATTGTTTATCATAATTATCAGTTCTGATTCACAGCTAAAGCAGGCATTCCTTAAAAGATATGTCACATGTCAAATTTGAAGTGACTGAAGAAGTTTTGTATCTAACTATAGCCTGGCTTTTATCATTTATAGAAGAGCCTCACATACATTTAGCTTCAGAGAAAGAATATTAGAAATAAGACAACTTCTCATTCAACTGTACTAAATTAAAAACCATTCAAAGAAAAAAGCAGAATGAGTAGAACCATATTGTTGAAATTATCTGGTGATCCTCTAACTAACTCAGTAATAAAATACCACTTAGAGAATAATTAAATATCCCCTCCAGGATTTTATGAAAGAAAGAAAGAAAGAAAAGGGGGGAAAAAACCCTCCAAGAAGTTCCAAACTTACTTTAATAGACTTGGAGAAATCTCTCAGAAACAAAGAACATAGAATTTATACCTTAGCAGCAGGCTGACATTTCATAGTAGAATGATCTTCCTTTAGAGTTTAGGTCATTTATAGGCATGCTGGAAAGATGTTGAATAATGTAGCAGCATGAATGTTTACATCTCTGCGAAAGACACTCACTACTAACTAGCACCCCTGCATTTTTCTATTACCTGATGTCTAATTAAGCCCCATGATACCACTCTGATAAAGCAGAGAGAATTGTTGACATTTTCAAAATCTTGGCTAGTGCCCCTTTTCTTTTTACAGTGACACAAGCTGGGTCTTCTAATTGAAAATGACATTGCAGCAAAGATTTTGTTTCTTAAGTCAGTCTTTTTCATGCAGGCATTTGCTTGGAGAAGGGAACACACTACTTTTGGTTTACTTTTGCAATCTTCAACTATGCTGTATGGTAACAGCAGACAAAAGACCCAGTTCTGCCCTTATGTACACATACTTTCTCTCTCTCTTTGAAGTCAATGGAAATTATGTGCATGTAACCCAGGGCTGCTTTTGGCCTATAGAATGTAGAATGAAACATTACTGCACACGTAAGATATGGGGTCATGTCAATTCAATTGTCCTTATCCTTTTTATAAAGAACAGAAGACAAACATCAAAAAAGAGAACATGAAAATAGGAAAACAGAAACAATATTGCTCTCTCTCCTGCTGGTCCCTCTGCCCTTGCTGCTCCTCATGTCCAGCTGCAGAGCAGAGTTCTCTTTACCACATACAGTGACTCATCTAATTTCACTGGGCAATGGAACAGATGTGCAGTTGAGCGGACTTCGTAGAGTGCAGCAAGAAGAGAGAGCAGCAGCAGGAGGTCGTCTTTAATTTAAAAGATTCATCTCTTTAATATGAAATGCTGGCTTTTTAGGAAGAAGGATGAGAAGGAGGGTGAAAAGGATCCAATGCCTATGCATGCTGCTACAATTATAAACAATTGAAAGATGGAATGCTATTTATTTTAATAAAAATGGGAGCACTACTGCCTGTATGTGCACACCACTCAAATATATAATTTGCTCATACATGCCCTGGCAGGGTCAAAGAGCTCAGAGTTGTTTTATTGTGATCACTATACCATTAGCCTGGACATCATACAGAATATGTCACCTCACTGAAAGTAACAGCACAAAAATGCAGCAATGACTATACAACTTTCCACAAATGCATGGCCATGAATAGGACATGGTCAGACCTGTGACTGAAGCTTCAGCATTGCAGTTTACCGCCTCACAGATCTCAGCATTTTCATTAGTGAAGAGAGTAAAAATCAGAGCTCAAGATAGAATATATTAAAACCTCTACTTTGTCAGTTGTTTAAGAAAGCATTAAATACTTCATCCCTCAGTCCAGAAGGACTGATGCTTCAAGAGTGCAAAATTCATTAATATTTTGAGCTGTAAACTTCTGAGTTCCCTCAGCTTAGTGTTCTGCTCTTTCTACAATTTTCTTCCAGAAATTGCTTTAATACAGTTTTACAAGAAACATCATTTGCTCAGGTTGTGCCCCAATCACCTTGCAAACACAGACAGCAAAACTAATTATTTTCTACCCCCAACCTTTACCCAACTATATATTTTGAAGGCAGAAACCAAATTGGTGGAAAATTACATCTTACATTGCATTTCATGCTTATCACATTTTTTCACTATCTTTCTTTCTTTCTATCTATCTATCAGATCAAATCTTTTCACATCTTCTAGAAATCTCAAGTTATAAAAGAATAGTTCAACCAGAGAAAGAGAGAAAAATATGAGGTGTATAAAGATCTGACATATTATAAAAGTAGGGTTAGCCATTTGAATGGTCAAGATAAAGAAGATGACATAATAATTCAGTTTCACCCCTGGAGGAACACCATTGGAGTCAATGGTTACATCTGAAATTATTTTGTCCATTTTAGACCTCTCTGTGCTTCTTTCTAAATAGAATTAGAGGAGGATAAAATTAATTCTAATTGTTTTTGTTGATTATTGTTATTACAGTAGCACCCAGAGGCCAACCAGGATTGGGATCTGATAGTGATAGATACTGTAAGAATACATAATAAGAAGCAGGCTTGCCCCAACAAATTTATAATGTAAACAGAACAGGCAGAGCACAGTGGCATACCCTGGGCCCCCTGCAGTCTAGCAGAAGAGTCGGGAATAGAAGTCAAAGCGCAGACTCTGAGTTCAGTTCCCTCTCCATGAGGACACACTGCCTCTCTAATTGTCAGCTTAACTTAACCACTCAAAAAGCTAATATCTTTCTGGAGATTTAAATTCTTCATTAATATAGCAGGGGCGTAGAACATTTACTGAAGTCAATGGCTATGTTCACATGTAAACTGTTATTTTGAAATAAATTATTTAAAATCCTTATTTCGAAATAACTTAAATCGAAATAAGAAAATATTAAATCAAAATCAGGGAAACCCTCAAAGCGAAGTAGCACGCCCTGTGTCTGGACATGCTACTTCGCTTTAGGAGAGGGGCAGCATGGGAGGTGTGGCAACATGGCCTCCTGGCAGGGCCATGTTGCCAACCAATCCCCTGCCACTGGCTCTGCAGAGCCAGTGGCAAAGAAAAAATGCCCCGGGGGGGTCAGAGTAGGGGGCACTCCTACTTTCCACCACTTCCCGGCGGCCTGGGGGGAGGGAGAAAACAGGGTGCCCAGTACCCCAGCTGTGCTGAGCTCTCTGGGCGCCTGGTCCCCAAGCCCCTGGCTGCCTGCAAGAGGCTCCCGCAGCCCTAGCAGGCTCCGCAAGGTGGTAAATTTCACTTCTGTGAAACTGACCGGTTTGGGGAGCCTGCCAGGGCTGCAAGAGCCAGCATCTGCCCTGGCCAGTTGCAAGCAGCCAGAAGCTGCATGACCAGGCGCCCCTACAGCTCAGCCCCTTTAGGTCAGCACTGGGGGTACAGGGCTCCCCAATCCTGCATGCCCTGCAGCCCGGACTCCCGGGCCGCTGGCAGGGTGGGCCGGGGCTGGAGCCGGCTCTCCCTGCCACGGGGGCTCAGCGGCTGCCACCCTCGTGGTCGATGCCAAGCCCGGGAGATGGGGCGAGCCAGCTTCCACATCGCCTGCGGAGGCAGCAGCTGCTGACCCCCGGTAGTGGGGCAAGCCAGCTCCTGCATCACCTGCTGGGGCAGCAGCCGCCCAGCCTCAGTGACAGGACGAGGCAGCTCCAAGATTAATCAAGCCCACCCTGCAGCTCCCCTCAGCACCCTGGCCAGGGTGCTGAGGGCAGTGGGCCTTCCTTCCAGGATCAAAACCCTTGTTTCGAACCTGTTTTGAACCGCTGTTTCAAAACAACGCCTCCAAACAGCTATTTCGATTGTGGGGGAGGTTTTATTTTTTCAAAATGACAGATGTTATTTCAAAATGATGGAGTCCTGTTATTTTGAAATAAAGAAACATCATTGGGACATGACCACTTTTATTTTGAAACAATGGTGGTGGTTTCAAAATAAAATCCTCGTGTGGACACAGATAATGAGAGTTGTGAGAGGACTGGCCTGAAAAAAATCAGACTATCAAAGTTAGCATTCTCCAGTGGATACAGATTTCAGCTGCTTAGAAAAAACAACTGTGCAAATGACTCCCTCCCACATATCTTCACCAGAAGTCCATTTCCAGTTTTCATTAAAGTGTAATATTCAGCAAACTTGTTTGACCAGCTCTAATAAATGTACATCACCTTTTACTACAGTTACAATTTAAGTTGATCCTTATACAGATGAATATTGTGAGAGCTACAAGAAGACCGTAAGTGCTTTGTTACCTGCAATTCAATGAAGTGCAGAAACCTGTGCAGTGGCAGACTGTGGACTGGTGTGCTGGCAAACAAAAACCATGCCTATAGTACATCATGAGGCAAAGGAAGGCTGCCGGTGAGATGTATTGTTTTCTGAGAACTTATGGGGTGTGTTCACACAGCATTCTTATTCTGAAACATTGAGGTTGTTTCGAAATAAGAATTGCCATGGCCACACAACGCACAGCCATTTTGAAACAAGCAAACCCCTTGTTTTGAAATGGCAGCCGTTCTTCTGAAATGGCTTAAACCCGGTTTCGCTTCGAAACAGCGTTGTTTCGAAACGGCTCATTTCGAAACAACACCAGTGGGACATGCTGTTTCAAAACAATGGCTGATTAGAAACAGCATTTGAGCCTTCCTCCAGGGTGCTAAGCACCCTGAGAGGAAGGGCTGACCCCTCAGCACCCTGGCCAGGGTGCTGAGGGTGTCCCTGGGCCAGCAGAGCGGGACTGCAGGCACTGGCGGAGAGCCGTGCAGCCAGGCGCTGCGCCCCCGCCCACGCTGCCCCCAAAGTCCGCCGTGGGTCGGGGGCGCCCAGCTCAGCCCGCTGCTGCAGGGGCCGGGGTGAGCGCCGCCTCCTGCAGACACCTGCGGGGCGAGGCGCGGCTGCACTTTGCCCTGCAGGTGCCTGCAGTCCCCTCCCCAAGCAAAATAGCATGTTCACACTGTGGACATGCTATTTCACTTCCTTATTTCGAAGACACTGTTTTTGTCTTTCAAAATAAGGTGTTTCAAAATAACCCTTTATTTCAAAACAGCTTGTTTCGAAACGTCTTGTTTCGAAACAAGCCCTCTGTATGTGAACATAGCCATGGACACATTGCTTTCTCAGTGGCTGCCCTGATGGCTTTTAAGTACAGCAGCTCTTAACCATGCTCCAGTAAAGTCACAAATCTTAGATTTAATTTAAAAAAACAAACAAACAAACAAACCGTAAAGATGGTATGCAAACTGGTATGCCAATTCATCAGCAAAGAAAGGAAAATAAAGGCCTAGCTACAAGGAATTTTAAGTCCATGTTCTCAACCAACATTCACAACCAACTCGAAATACTGGCTACTAACCAGTCAAGACTTTCTTTCCTCCCTCCATTTGGAAGTAAAGGAGACACACTCTTCCTTTTTGATAACCTTTCTTAGCTACCATGGAGAGGTCCAGACCAAGGCATTTTTTTTTTGGCCTTGAGTGTTTTCCCTCTGCTTTGCTGGTTTCCTAATTTTATGCCCTGTGACTATACCTGTCATGTTTAAAAGGCCAAGGCTCTTCCATGCATGCTAGCATGTAGCCACACAACACTCAAGCTCCAAATTTTCACTTTGAAACTTGCTCATCTGCAACACCAGTATGTCTTTATTCTCTCACAATGACCAAAGCTGAGGTCAGTGCAAGAAAGACCACTGCTCACCTCTCTTGATACTGTATATGTCTCTGAAGATGTGCTGAGCAAACACTGCATGCTGAATGCTAGTGCTTTAATTTTTTGGGTTTCTTCAAGCAGCACTCAGAAACCAATAGGATTTGAGCCTTCTGTGCTGTTGTACAAGGGCTTCTTATCAGTCAGACAGGTGTCCAAGACACTGCCAATCACTGGGATGGACTAACAATTATTCTGCTTGCTGCTTTTAGCCATTTTCAGGCCTTTGCAGGAATTTTGCATAAATAGGAAAACTGGGAGAGAGGGTGGTAGATAGCGAACATCTAAGGTGAGCCTGGCTCTAAGCATTCTCTCTTTCTCTAAATATGCTAGGGCAGATATCTGTGAAAAACAGGAAGTCTGGATATATTGTAGTCTAGATTTCCCCATACTGACAATTCTAAGATCTAAGCTTGCTTTCTTAACTCTTTTTTTTTCTTTTTTTTTTTGGTGAATTGTCTCTGTAACTCCTGCTTCTTCCAGCAATTGATTTGTTGGCCAGCTATGTAATATTTTTGCTGATTGACACGTCATTGTAACTTTTGGGGTACAAGACAAAGATAGCGAGTCTGAGTGAGCAGATCACTTCAGGGACACATTGAAGAATCTCCAGGCATAGACAGAAGGACCAGCCATCCAGAAATCTGTGACTGAATCATATGAATATTGCCCCAGACTTTTGAGGGGTAACTGTTGGGAGCTCTAAGTTTTGGGATGCTCTAATGCCTATTTATGTGCATATGCTTAAGATAAGTAAGTGGAGATGTTGGTAAAGCTTCCAATGAGAATTGCTAAAATCATGAAGTAAGTGCTTGAGTCATCTTTTGCCAGCATTACAGCAAGCAAATGTACTGCATTTCCCTGGTTTATGTCCTGATACTGACTTGAGGACACTAAAAGTTACTGGTTCAAGGAACCCTGGGTAATCCTGTTGCCCTCAGAATAACCATGACATACATAAGAGAGGTCAACACTTAGGGTATGTCTACACAGTAACTGTTATTTCAAAATAACCCATTTTGAAATAACTCATTTCAAAATCAAATCCTTATTTCAAAATAAGTTAATTTGAATTAAGGGAAAGCCTGCTTTCCAAATGGCTGTTATTTTGCAAGGGTGGTGTTTTGAAACGTGTCCGAACGCCGTTGTTTCAAAACAACCGTTTCAAAACAACAGCTATTTCCATTTCCTGCTAGGTTTAATGGTTTTGAAACAATGGCTGTTATTTTGCAACAATAGGTCCCGTCGTTTTGAAATAATGGTACATTGTGTGGACATGAGAAATTTTACAACACAGCTGTTGTTTCGAAATAAAACTCACCTTAAAGTGTTATGTAGCAGTGTAGACAGTGTGGCAGTCAGTGTTTAAAGTATAATACTGGCCCCAGAACCCTCCTAATCTCTGGACCCCCTTTTCATATTGTGCAGGGCCCCTTCATGCATGTGTAGACCCCAGCCCAGGTCCCCTCCACCCCTTTACACCACCCTGACCTTGATCCAAGCCTCACATTCTGCCTCAACTCCCCCACCCCAGCTGATCCTGGCCTCACAAATTGCCCTGTTGCCCTGATCCTGGCCTCACACGCTGCACCCTCTACCTCCTAACCCCATCCTGGCTTCACACACTGACCCCTTCTGCCCCCCTACCCTCATCCTGGTCTCATAAGCTGCCCCCTGTGTCCCCCCTAGGCGGTACATGGCCCTGGCATGAATACAAAGCACCGGACTCAGAGAACTGGCCCCCCACCCCCTTCCCTGACCCACCCACCCTCTTGCCTCTCACCTGCTGGCTTCCCAATCCCGTGGGACCCTTTCCCAGCCATCCACCCCCAGCTTCCCAACACCCTTTCAGGAGCGTTGCTCCATAAAAAAAAAGATGTGGGGCACAGCCTCTGCACCTGCCTCCCCCTGTAACATCCACCCCCAGGGTTCTGCAGGCTACTCCTGGTCCCCCTTCCACAGCCTGGGCCCAGCTCTTACACCTGCCCCCCCACAGCCCCTCTGCAACTCAGTCACATGTCCTCCTCCCCATGGCCCAACTCCAGCCTGCCCCCCCACTTAGACCACAGCCCAGTTCCCACCCACTGCCCCTACAGGGGTCCCTGGCGCACTCTCCATGGCTGCGTCCAGGAGCCCCGGTGCCCTGCTAGGCTCTCAGGCCCCCCAGTTTCCTCTCAGGCTCAGGACTATCCACCCCCCTTAACTTGTGGGGCCCACAAGTGTCGCAGAGCTGCCACCACCTCTGCACACACAGCCTGAGCAGGAGGAGAGGGAGAGAGTTAAATATCCCTCCCCCTCTTTCCTAGCCTTAGCTATGTGCAGCAGGAGGGAAGGGCCAGCAGCTCTCAGTGCTCCCTGCAGGCAGGCTCTGTGTAGCTGTGCTTTTTGTGGGAGCTTTGAAAACTCCCTTCCCTCACCTGGCTGCACCTCCCAGGACAGGGCAGGGCTGAACTTGCATTCCACCCAATTTTTTGATTTTTGGGGGCCCCAGAATGCTGGCCCCTCAAATTCATGGGCCGCGTTCCAGGGCACTCTTCTTATTTTAACCCCGGTGGCACCACTTGGACCTGATCCCATGTCTTACACTCTCCTGCATTTATTTTCATTCCATTCTCTAAGTTCCCCCTCTTCAAAGCATCTGATGAAGTGGGATTTTCTCCCACAAAAGCTCATGTGATAAATAAATCTGTTAGTCTTTAAGTGCCACAAGACTCCTTGGTTTTTGTTTTTGTTTTCTCTTTACTAGACTAACACAGCTGTCCCTTTGGAACTAGAGAAGAGTAGTGTGCTCTCCAAGCCATAACTCCCTATACACACAAGCAGGGCCTCCCCTGTCTACACTGCTATTTTTAGAAGCCCACTACCTCCTGGATACCAGAGCGGCACCTTTACCCCCTGCAGTAAAAAATGCTGGCAGCGAGGAAAGAATATTTGGGGAAAGGCTCTAGCAACTCCCTAATGCTGGAATCTTTCCCAGATGCCTTCTTCACAGTGACTTCCATTACCACTTATAGCCACAACCACAGTGATTATGCACATAGACTGTTTTTCACTGCAATATGTAGCTCTAGCAGTCTGATGCAAGCACAGACAAGGTCATAGATAGTTCCACATACATGATTCTATCTCATTGGCTATCAATCAATCAAATCATAGGGCTGGAAGGGACCTCATGAGATCATCACATCCAACCCCCAGGGAATTGAACCCAGGACCTTCTGCATGTTAAGCAGAGGTGCTAGCCACTACCCTATTTACCTATGTCTACACTGGAGGCTTAAGTCAATTTAAGCAACTCCATGGCGACATGTGGAGTTCATTAAGTCACTTGCTTAAGTTGACTTAATAACTCTTACCCTTAAAGTCAACTGTATTAAGTCAACTTAACAAAATGTGGCCATTCAAGTTGACTTAATGAAGTCATCTTAAGGCAGGATTTGGCTTAAATCAACTTTATAAAGTTGACTTAAACTCATGGGAACTCTCTAAGTCAACTTAAAAAAGTCAACTTTAAGTCGACCTTGTTAAGTCGACTTAACTGACCCTCTAATATAGACATAGCCATTGATATCAATAGTGAACTTCCCTTGAGTTTCAGTGGTCCCATAACACAGCTCAGAACAATTGTTCTCCCCCTATGAGACTTGTATAGTATGTGTATCTCTGTTTCATGAATGAGGTGAAGTCAGGATTGATACCTGTCTGATTTAATGCCTCTCTACTCATATCTGGCTGAGGAAAGATGATTGTTAAAAGATATGTTACACTTGGAACAGATTGCACTGAATTTCTTTCTTAAGTTTTTCCTGACAAGCCACTAATAATGAGTAGGGTTTTTTTGACAGCTCTGCTATTGTTAGGTAGGGATGGATGACAATCAGCCACAAAAGAGTTTGATTAGTTTATCATTAACTATGTCTTTGTTTAGCAGATGTTTTCCAAGTCCTCTGCCACAGCACTCTGCTTAATTTGTCACCATACAATGTGAAGTAGGAAACTTCTGTTGTTACAAGCTATTGCTAAGTTTTATAGCTGTTTCCTTCATTACTGGAAATACAGATAGAAAAATCTATAAAGTTAACTGGCTTGGGAATGTCAAAATTTCAAGCTGAGATACAAGTACTCATCTGTGAGGTCTGCTGGGAAGGTCATTTTAGTAGCTAAAGTCTTCACTGGAAGCAGGGAGAGGGTGTGCACATGGCATAAAGCAGTACCTACCTAAAGAATCCATGTGCATTAATTATACATCAGACACAACAGGCAATGCATTTCAGGGCAATTACAGCACTCCTGGGATGGTGTTATAATGCACAAGAATAAGGCAAATTACTGTTACAATTGTGGAACCGCAGAGCTTAGTAGTTTGCCACTCTGTGTGTGGGAAAAATCCATACAAACAATAACATCTTCCAAGGACAGGATAGATACTTTACACCACACCATATCATATCATGTAAAAAAAAACAGGACTCCATGGTGATCATTATATCTGGAGATGCATTTGAAGCATTATTTTATCTAATTAAAAATGTCTCTAAAGATATTTTACAGTAAGTAAACTTACTTGAAAAAAGTTCCACAGTGCTGGAGAAGGCTGCTGGAAGCTATCAACTTATTCACACAACAAGTACTGAATTAGATTCTGGTTTGAAGTTATGCTTTCTCCTCCCAGTCAGCCTACATTGGTACCTCATTCCTGACCTGAGCCACTGTGTCAGAAAGGGCTTATCTTCAAGGCAATTAATTCAAGTTGTAACTAAAGTATTGTTCAAGAGTCAAGTTCTATCCCATAAACCCTTAAATTGAGTGTGGTGATGTTGACTTTTCCATCGGAAGTGATAGGCTAAAACGAGCTAACGCAACTAGAGAGCAGCTAACTCAATTGCTCTTTTTTGCTAATGCACACAATTTCTGCCACGTCAGTGTTATTTCACAGCATGGCTGCTCTTATTAGAGCTAGACGAACTTGGGAGGAATTAGCACCACTGTAGGTAATTCAAGTTTACTCTTCAGTGAAAAAATAACTACAGAGCGACAGAGGAAAGAGTCTCCCAAAAGGGAAGATACAGCATGTGCAATGTGACAGTGGTTATGGTGTGAGTGCAGACTTATTTAATAGAAACTAGAGTAAGACCACCAACTTAAGCTACTCAAAAATCTCCAGACAACACCAAATTATAATTGTACCATATGGAGGACAGCTAAGGAGATCCAAATTTGTTGAGATTCAGAAAGGAAAAGAAATGACTCAGAGGTAGTTTTCCCCCAAACATAGTAACCCCTTTCCAGAAACTACAGTGGAGAAAGAGGACATGGATTCAGAGGAATGGATGGTGGTGTTGAAAGGCCATTCAGTGCAACATGCTTTTCTCAAATTTACAGATTAAGGCTGAGTTAAAGATTGTAAACACTGATTTTGGTACAAGATCACCTTTACACACTGCAGAAGTTAGGAGGTACATGTGATAGCAGTCAATACAGTAAACCTAGGGGTATGTGTTTGTGTACTCTGAAGCTTGGAGCTGTGATTCCCAGCATGGGTAGACATTCCTGCTAGCTAAGCTTGAGCTAGCATCCTAAAAATAGCAGCATTAACATTGCAGCACAGGTGAGAGCTCAGGCTAGTTCTAATCTTATTTACAGTTCATTTAACATAAATTACTCATATGGTATGAAAGAGACAAGGTGGGTGAGGTCATATGATCCACCTTTCATTGCTCTCATATTCTGGGACCAATAAGGCTACAACAGCACTGCAATCAAATACCATGAAGCATTTACTGATACTTCATTTCCTTTTCCACAGAAACAAAGAAAGGAAATGTTCCATACTAATATTAACAGTGAACAAGTAATTAAACAGTTTTTACACGTTCTTGAGGAAAAGCACATTATTCTGCAAAAGGCAGCTAAGTGGAAGTGTGGAGGTAAGTATTACATGCACAACTCTTGCTGACACATTAAAATTTATTTGTAAGAGTCAAGGTGCTGGCCAGATTTTCTTCTGATTTCCATCTCTTAACACAACTCAGAAAATGTAAAGGGGATGGATTCTGACCCCAGATTGTTAGCAGGCAGTTCATTTGACACAGGGATGTTCCTTCTTGGCATATCTGGATCACATCTGACCACTCTGCCTCTGCCCTTACTTCCCTCAAAGTGTTTAGGGTATCCTTGGACTCAGAGTAAGGAGGAAGGGTCCCAAATGAATGCAAAGCTCTGCCAGGGTCACCCTGCTTTGGATTATGATCCATTTTAAATGACTCTGTTGGATTTTAGAGTTGCCAAAGGGGGACTGGGTGAGAGGGGGAAACCCCTCATTGGAACCAGGGCTGGTGCTGAGAATGGCTCCCTGATGCCCTGTCCCCTGTTTCTCCTGTATCAACCACAGCTCCACAGTTATTAAATGATTGATTTATTCCTTCAGTTTGTTCACTCAGCAGTTCGAGATTCTTTATTAGCAAGCCACCTGTTATGATGCCTAGGCACAAGATGGCTCAGATAAAGCATGCCACTAAACTTTATCTCCAATTTCAAATAAGACTTAGAGTCTGTAGGTTGCTTTTGAACATAGAACCTACCTAAATTCACTAATATTTGGTGACATTCTCAGATATGGCAGTGATGGATACCTTCCCAGTACATACATGTTCACAATGGAATAGCATAGTGTAAATGAGAGCACAATTAGTCTCATGATATGAAAATTTCACTGCCATTTCACTCCAGGTTTTCATTAACCTCCTTCTTCTATATGTTGCATGTGTTTTTGAATTGTTCCTTGACAAATAATTTTTGTCAAGGAATTAAAGTGACAAATACGAGTGGATTAGTGGATACCATTTTTGCAGAGTCCCGTATATCCTTCGTTTACTTCAAGGATTCCTTGACTAAGAACACAAAGAAAGAAAGGAACATGTACTCTTCAGTCCCTTGCTGTCACTTTGTTATCACATATGATAAAGTTTTGTAAAGGATAAATATGGTTATATGATCTGACTGTTTAATCACTGCTTTGTAAATGAAACAGCTTTGAAGTTTTGTTTGAGGACACTGCCAGCAGTCTCTGCTTTTGGGCAATTCCCTTTCCTCCCCCCCCCCCCACCATTAGCTAGCTAAATGTTTTTTAGTCTCTCAAATCACTGGGTATAACAAAGCTCCTGAGAATCATAAGCAAAGTCAGGAGGACATTTCAAATACCAGAATGGTTAGTCTAGGACATATGAGGGAGTACATGATTCTTTGGTATCACTTTGTACTGCACTTTAGGGCTTTAATAACCCCTCCAGCAACTGCTAATCAATAGCAATTATTTTCCTCACCATAGAAACAAGGTTTAGATAACCCCTTGAGTGCCTTATCCTGATGCAACAAGGATACACTTTTGACATAAATGAAAAAATGGTACATCAACTACAGGTACAGTATTCAGGCAATAAATGTTCCCACTGCTCCTCCCTTTCCATATGTTGGATGATTCAAGGGAAACCAATAGCTGTTCACAAATTCCCTAAATTAAAAGTATGCTGTGAAATTAAATATATATATATATTTCAACAAACTTTAGCTACTACTAACAGCTTCTGTCCCAAACCCACAATTGGAGCAGTGAGAGCTGATGCACTCATAGGGAGATCTATTGGTTTCAACAGTGCTTCAACCTCCTCTCCATGTGTCTCTCTCTCTCTCTGCAGATTTGACTTTGTTTACTGAAGCAGAAAATATTTTTTAAAATGGGGTTACTTTTTACTATTTACTTTTTACTGCACTCAACAAGGACAGTGAATCTAAACTGACATGTTTCTCGTTAGAGAGACAAGGTAAGGGAGGTAATATGTTTTATTGGAACAATTTCTGTTGGTGAAAGAGACAAGCTTTCAAGCTTACCCGGAGCTCATCTTCACTCTGCAAACACATTTCTAGTTAATGTCACTGCCTGCTTCTCTCATATAATAATTTTCAGACTTCATATATGCCAAGGGATTAATTAAATGGAAATAACATTTTACTGAAAGTTTTTAAAGACACACAGACAAAGCCTAAATTTTGGACCTCTACTATTTGACAGCATTCCTCTGTGTTGTTATGGTAATAATCTATTCATTTACCTATGCAAATATATATAGTATATTCTCTGCCATGCAGTGAGTCCAAATGACTAGAATATATTGGTTGAAAAGAATTATTTTTGGTATAACTAAAGAGCATGGCAATAATAATTGATAAGCAAATTGACATGATTCAGCTATTAAAGTACAAATTTAAAATGTTGCAAAAAATGGAAACTTGTCTAATATAAATTAGTCTTAAAATAGTAAGAATGTCCTAGTCCCATTGCTAATACATTCTATGATATATGTTAACAGTAATGAGTGAAATCCTGGTCTTGTTTTTCAATGGCAAAACCCATATTGACTTCAGTAGAACCAGGATTTCACCCTCTACTTTTTAAAATGTTCAATTAATGTTTTTAAGACTAGCATGGCATTTATGTGTGCATTAATAGCAAGATGTCATCATATAGGAATAATTTAGAGTATAATATGTATTATTTAATAAAAGAAAACAGCATCATGAGTCTGTAGGTTTGGGATAGAACAACTAACTTTCATTATAACATTTCACAAAGATGATATATTTCACAGGGTTTCAAATTAGAAAACTGAGGTAATCAAAATATGGAAATACACATTCTTTCTACAATGGTTTGGTCAATAATATACAAGAAATCACTTGAAATTTCTTTTCCCAAGTTAACTATGGTGTCATATTATTTAAATTATTTGTTGAAAAACCAATACTATGTAATTGTGAGTTATGCCATGATTACATATTCATATCCATCATTAGTATTGTGCAAGTTATTGTTTCAGTATCCTATTCTTTTACCCTCAGTGCATCATCCTTATGGGGTAGCCTGACGCAATTTATTCAGAACAGCTTTATCAGAAGTAAAGAAGAAACAGTGAGATAAAGACCACTATTCCCTGTCCATTCATGAATAGTGCTGCCAAAGCACTCATTTCATCATTACCCTTTCCCAGCTCTCACATCAAATAAACCCATCATTATTTCTGCTGTCCTTATTTGTGACACCTTTGACTCATTGGAACACATAGATGCTATAAAACACTACTTTGTACAGCTATTTGAAACTGCCCTCCATTCTTGCATTGTTCTGGGGAAGTTCTACAAGTGACCATACCACATGGCCCAGTTAAGCGTAGCTTAGTGGAGACTAGAACATTTGAGTGTACAGAGGTCTCTTTTATTAATGAACATATATTTCTCTGAACACTGAGCTCCATAAAAAGGAACTATCTGACTTTCTGCATGCGCACATGGGTGAGGCCTCAATTCAGTAAAGCACTTAAGTAGATGCTTCAGTCTAGTCCAGTTTAGCAAAATATTTAACCACACACTTAAGTACCATTAAAATTAATGATTCTTATATAAAGTTTCTCAACCACAGATCTCAAAGCACTTCATAAAGGAGGTAGGAGAGCCATTATTCCTATTTTTGAAAGACAGTACCACACCTACAGAGAAGTGAAGTGATTTGCCAATAGTAGAGCTGGGAATAGAGCCCAGGAGTACTGAGTGCCAATGTGATGCTCTATCCAGTATGAACCACTCTACCTTACTTAATTTAAATCTTGTATTTATATGGTTTGCACAGTAGGGATGTCTTGCTGAAATGAGGTCAGAGAGATGTGAAACGAGCTGGGAAATTTCCATTAAAATGATATTCATAGGGAATTTAAAAAAAATGCTTGCATTTATATTTTTCATTTTCTGACCAGTGTTAAAGAGAAGACAGAACAAAACATCTCTATTATTTCCCTATACTGTAGTCCCAGAAGCCCTAATTTAGATATGGCAAAAATGTTTGAAAGTTGAATTGGGTTACCATAGCTGAACTTCCCAAAAAGAGGACACTCCAGAAGAGGTTCCTCACCCTGCACCCTTGATCCTGGCCTCACACACTGCCACCTCTGTCCCCCCCCACCCGTGTCCCCTGACCTTGATCCCGGTCTCACATGCTGCTTCCCTACCCTGCTGGACTGTGCTCCCAGTGGCCTAGCTGCAGAGGCCTCCCTCTGCCAAGCAATGCCGTAGCTGGGTCCCAACAGCAAGCAGAGGTGGCCAAGCAGGCAACTACTAGGCCACCTCGGCTTGCTGTTAGGAACCAGCTCCAGAGTCTAGCATTGCTCAGCAGCAGAGGGAGGCCTCAGCAGAACAGGAAGGAGGCTGGTTGGCTCTGGCAGAATGCCACACATTTTTTATTATTTAAAACACCCAGCTGGACAGAGAGTTAAGGTCCAAAAAGGAGGATGTGTCAGGGGAAAAAATGGATGTATGGTAACCCTAAAGTTGAACCAACAGCAGCTGATAAGATGCTGACCCGTCCTCAGTTCATAAAGGACCCACTGGCCTACTGAAAAAAACAAGGTGTCCTGAGGCACTTTTAAAGACCAACAAATTTATTTATCACATGAGCTTTTGTGAGAAAAAATCCCACTACAATGTGGGATTTTCTCCCAGGAAAGCTCATGCAATCAATAAATTTGTTAGTCTTTAAAAGTGCCAAAGAATTCCTTGTTTGGTTTACTGAACTAGACTTACATGGCTACCTGTTTGGAACTGCCCGCCAAGAGTCTCTTTCTAGGCACAGTTTGATTTCCCAAATATAGGCAATTACACTCAAGGCTAGTCTTCACTGATGGTGGCAAATTTGCTGCTGTCAGTTCAAATTTCATAATCAACTGTTTGGGTCTCTGCAGACCCACTCAGGAAATCAGGAAGTTTGATCCCTGAACACCATCCTGGCAACTGGGATAGCACTGAGTAGAAAGGAGACTCCTGCCTTTGACTCAGCACAATGGATGTGCCAGGAGTCAGCAGGTCAGAACACAGATATGTAAGTTATCTAAGTGAATCTCCACTTGACTGCTGCCAAAAAGGATGAGCAGTGGAGACCTGTCCTAAAACAGTTCCTCTGTCCACCCTGATCTATAGCTCTCAGGGATTTTTCCCCTTGCTTCTCTCAGTCTCTCCTGCTTTAGGGCTTATAGGAGGAATCTTCTGTTTTTTGTTAATTAAGTACTGCCTCTCTGAGCTTTTAGTCTGAAAGCCTCCCATTACGTCAACTCCCAGGATAATTACTCCCACTTTTGCTCCTTCCTTCCTGACACCCTAGCTCTTTATAATTAAAGGTGTTGTCCTGCCCTCTTAACTGGGCACACTGGGAGCACCTGTTCTAGCACAAAAAACCTGGACCTGATTAACTTAATGGGGCCAGCCACCAGAGCTCCAATTTGAATTGTACCCAGAGTTGGAAGAAAACCAAAACTTCTCAGCAGAGCTGACAGGTTTGCCCATTACTTTTTCCACTTCAGCCTTTATTTCCACACAGCTAACTATGTCAAGTTTCATTTCTCTATCACAGTGCTTCTTTTACCCCTGAATGTGTGATCTTTAATCATTGTAACTTTTACAGCAACATAGAATTCAATTATTATCTTGGAATTATCAGCTAATAAACCAAAATACCAAGGCTTCTCTTTTTAGAAACTAGCACTGAAATTCTAGTAAATGTTTTCAACAGGACATTTACCACTTCTTGCATCCCTACTCTCAATCCTTTTTTGAATGAAAAAGTGAATACAAAAATAGCAAGAACATCCTTCAGTGGATTTCAAGGAGAAGGTTTTTAATCTAAAATTTGAGGCTGACAGATAATGGGATACAAATTACATGCAATTCAATGAAAACCCTTACGGGTACTTCTTTCACTTGCTCTGTTCAGCATATTATTATGCTTCTATTTATATTCAGCAACTGAGATTGAACAAAAGCCATACATGCTCCTCACCCCCTCTCCAAACCTCCCCCCCCAATACCTAATCGGATATCAGACTAGGAAAATGATGATTTGGAACCTTACACAACATCTTAGAATATGTGAAAGAAGAATTCAACACAACATTTTCTGAAAGGTTAACTGAATAAACTATAAAGACAAGCAAACATTTCTCTCTGGATTAAATGAGCATTTATAGTCTTACTTACCAAGTTACATACACTAAATTATTCTAGCAACTTCCTTAGTGAGTTGTCATTGTTAGGACAGTTTGGTGGAGTCACCAAGCAACAGGGAAATATTAAGCACTAATTTTCCCATGATTTATTCTATCATTTCTAATGACATCAGTTATTTATTGTATTATTACCTGATAACATGTGACATCGGAATTGTGTATTAATCAAACATTTGACTTGGTATTCATTATGTGAGCTTATATTGAATGAATTAATTATTTCAATAAAAATCAGTTGGGATTGAACCTAATATTTTGCTCATTGGTGGTGTTTTGCCTTGGATCTGTGTTGCAAATTTCTCTCAATACGAATCAATTACTGAACTAAATATTGATAGCTGTCTAGGGGCAAGTGATCACAATCTTTTTTCATTTGCTATGTACAAGCAGAATATAAGTCCCAAACAGTAGAATACATGTACCTAATGCTTTAAAACAGCCCAATTAAATGGAAACAGTTTATAAACAAAATTGAGCATAGGGAAATATTTAAACATAAAGGTATGAATCATGTGTGAGAACTATTTAAAAAGTTCTAAAACACTAAAAAAAAAATTCAGTCATGAAAGAAATTTATTTTGGTTTAAAAAATCAAAAGCAAACAAACAAAAACTAATTAAGAGGCAAGGTGAAGGCAACTTTCATCAAACCAAAAGTATTTTATTTTGCAGGAAGGAACAGAACACTTCAAGAAAAGAAATTTAAAAGCCACAATCTATATTCATCTATTTTACCTGAAGGTTTACCATCCTCTGATGATAACCCAGCCAGGCCTAACTCTCCAGGTATCCACAGCACAATACTGTCTCAGCCTTCTTCCCCAAACAATTCCCTTCACCTCTCACTTGAGAGCATGCTTCTTTTTATATCTGCAATAGTTCTTTTTACTCCAGTATTTGCAGGCCTTTTTCTCTCTCGGCTTTGTCTCTTCCCATATTCTTAAGTGTTTGCAGAAAGGTGGCTTATTTTGAACTGTTCTTTTCCTTTTCTGGTTGTTTTTCCTGACCCTCTATTATATTGTACTACACCATCTGTGCCAAGTAAGGTATTGTGTAAGATCACAGCACGGCATATATCAGAGGCAGGTGATAGCATTCACAAAAAAGAGCAAGCTGGTTTTCAGAAAGGGCATAGCTGCACAGATGGGGTCTTCATAAACTATAACAGAAAAAAATGCTTAGAATAGCAATGACAACTTTACATAAATTCCATAGATTTTGAGGAGGTTTATGATCATACTCACAAGATCAGCCTATAGCATATTCTGTATGGAAACATGGAATCACTTTTTGTAGAGTTAAGATCATTCAGAGTTTCTATCCCAGCTTTGCATTTAGTGCTGGAATAAGCTCAGTTTTAAAGTCTAAACAGGATTATGGCAGGGGTGTGTTACATTTGAAATCATCTTTAAGATTGCTATTGACTGGATAATGTAGCGTACAACAGAAGACATGCCAAGAGGTATTAAATTGATGCCCTTCTCATCCTCTGAAGACTGGACTTCACAGATGATCTTGCTCTCTTATCACACACCCATCACCATACAGGGCCATCCCTAGGGCAGTGTGGGGCCTAGGGCAATGGCTTGTGTGGGGGGCATCCCAAATACCTTCTCTGCACTGGGGAAGATGGGGCAGGCCAGCCCAGAGGCTAGCCCTGCACACCTACCCCCCCCAACCCAGCCACTTGGCCCCCGTGGGCAGAGCAGTGTGGTTCAGGGACTGGGATCTGCTCTCTCTCCGTGCCTCTGCGCCAGGCCTCCCTGCCCCCAGGGCAGAACAGCCAGCCCAGGGGAGGGGTGGGAGAGTGGAGCCCAGCTTCTGGGCTGGCTGTTCCCTGCCCTGGGGGCAGTGCAAGCTGGCCTGGAGGGGAGGCCAGTTACCAGGCTCTTGCCCCACGCTGCTGCCTTTGACTCCACACCGAAGGCAGCAGGGAGTGGGTGGGGGGCAGTGCAGCCAGGAGGGGGCAGCAATGTGGGTCCCACGCTGCTCTGCTCAGGTCAGGACAGTGCAGGGCCCACAGAACCCCAGGGACAGGGGTGATCACTTGTCTTGCCCCCCACCCCATTCCCAGGGACGGCCCTGTCACTGTATATAGAACAACACATATTGAACCAGTAAATTTGACTGAAAATAAATTGCAATAAGACATATATCATGACTCTTAACATTGCCTCAGCAGCAGCAGCACAAATAAAGGTAGATGCTGGGTGAACAGGCTGGTTCAATAAAGGGGAGAGGTGTGTAACAATGCAGAAGGTAAAACAGACAAGGTGCCTTGTGGCGCTGCTAAAGACTAACAAATTTATTTATCACATGAGTTTTCATGGGAGAAAATCCCACTTCATCAGATGCTTGACAATGGAGAACTTACAGAAGGGGAGGAAAATAAAAACAAGCATAGCCCAGCATTAAGGGTGTTTTAGCAGCAGTGACAAGAACTACAAGTTGCGGTTACAAACTGTGGCTTGCTGGGAGAACTTTCTAGCTCCTGCCAGGAAGCATCCTCGCCCTCCCCTGCAGAGATTGTGGAACACGTGGCAGATAAGCAGGGTGGAGGGTGATGGACTGTAATGCTGCTGTGTGTTTCTTTGAGGTAGGGCCAAAAGGGGCTTAAAGAACACCTTGAGAGGAGTCAAAATGAGGTCAAAGGACAGTGCTGGCTTGGTTATTTTGGGGTTCAGTTGTTGTAGGACTTAGGATTGGTTTGTAAGGGGGGGTTGCATTATTGGAAGCATCCCCTGCCCTCCGTTACAGGGAGTATCTGCACTGACTGAGGCTGGGAGCATGTGACAGACAAGCAGGGAGGATGCCGGTAAACTATAATGCTGCTGTATGTTTCTTTCAGAATAAAACCTTGTTTCTGATCAGTCTGAGTAGGTCTGGTCTGTGTGAGCGCACACACTCTCACACAACACAGAGCACACAGAGGAACCTCAGGCCTAGTTTCCCAAACCTGTGTAAAAGGCCACAAGGCAGAATTCCCCTATCATGAACACTCTCATGCTGGGCCCATAGTCAGGAAGGGGTCACACAAGGAAAGTAAGTTATCCATGTGTAAGTTTACCAACCTCAAATGTTTGACAAAGTGGGATTTTTCCCCATGAAAGCTCATGCGATAAATTTGTTAGTTTTTTAGAAGTGCCACAAGGCTCTTTGTTTGTTTTGCTGAACTAGACTGACATGAAACAAACAAGGAGTCGTGCAGTACTTTTAAAGCCTAACGGACACAGTTACCGTTTTGAAACAGTGCAGAAGGTAGTAAACTCACTTGCTTCTGTCCAGGCTTAAGGGGCTATGGCAGCCTAAGTAACAGCCTTGGTTAAGCTGCATCTGAGCTCTGGGCTAACAAAGGAATGGGGCAGCTTGTGACCTGACCCAGAGAGATAAATGAGCCAACACTGGAAAGCACAGGAGAGATGTGGCCAAGCAGAGCAGGGGAAGACTGAGAGACAGGCCATCTGCTGTCCAGGACAGGGAGTCGAGCCCTGAGCCGCCAAGCTGTTATGGTGCATAGGGCAGAAATTGTGAGTATGTTGCATGCACTGTAATAATGGAGCATTATTGACTGCAATATACCAAGCTGTGGTAAGTCCTCTGGGCCAGAGAAAAGGGACTCTGTGCACAAAAAGAGGGTATTGGGACACCAAGCCTGCTATAAGATTGATCCTGAAAAGTATGTCTTACAGAGACACATTTAAGAAGCTCAGTCTATTTAGTTTATCCACGACAAGGTTAAAAAATAATTGTATTATGGTCTAACATGCATGCAATATGGGGAGGAGGTTTCTGACAATACAAAGCTCTGGAATCTATCAGAAAAAGATATGGGAAGATCCAACAGCTGGAAGCTAAAGCTAGACAAATTAACAAACAGTGCAAATATCTCAGAATGTTAATAGTAAAGGTTATTAATCCTTGTAAGTAGTTCAGTGGTTATAGATGGATCCTCCATTACTTGAAGTGTTTGAATCAAAATCAGATGCAATTCTAAAAGACCTATTCTAACACTAGTTCTAACAGCAACAGGAGATGTGGGATTAGACATTAGGTAAATTCTATGCCTTTATACTGTGCAGTTCAGACCAGGTGATTGGTAGTGGTCCCTTCTAGCACTACAATCTATGAATACACTATTGCTGATGTAGAACTTTATTTCTGCACTCTATCCCATGCATGCATATGTACAGATGGGCATGCACACAGTCATAAATAACAGTGAAATGGGTACCTATGGAGTATGTTAGCTCTTAAACTCCACTGGTAGTTGTCATGGCTCACTCAAGTTCTTACGGAGGACTCTTTGTATTATAACATAAGTGTGGATAGGGAATGCTGTTAGTAAAGAAGAATTGAGTATTTAACACTCATTTCAGTGTATAACTCAATTTTAATTTTGTATTAGAGATAACAGAGAAATCTGTCAATAAGACAATGGTACAGAAAACACCTGAAGGCAGTAGGGGAAAAAAAAAATCTTATTCTTTAAAGTCTCAATGCAAATTCTAACAATGAAAGAAAAAAAAAAACTTAAGCCAAGCAAAAATATCTAGGTCTTCTCTGGTATCACACATACCAAGCCCTCATTTCCATTAAAAACATGAACACAGATGATATGATAGAAAAACAAGAAAAAAAATATACTCAGTTACAAGGCGGAGAGCACAAAGGCACACTATTATGGTGAAAAGTATTGATTACAGAAACACATTCCTTACGTATGCTATAGGTTCAGATCAAAAGAATGCCAGCAAAAGCCTGTAGCTCTTACAGGAGCTGATTAAACTAACCATTTACGTCTGCAATTTATGCTTATTATTTCAAAATTGTTCTACTGAAGCAACAGTCAGAAGGCATTTCCATTACATCACTCTGACGGGACCAGTTACTTGACAGTTATTTGTGGTTCTGTGCCCTTTCATACCCTCTGGGTTTCCAAGGACATCACTGCAGAGCAGAGGCTGCAGCCTCTCACCACCAGTATGCAGTCTGTCACTCAAACCTCTTTTACCTGCCACCAGCAAGAGGACAGGAGTAATGTTCTCTACTAAGCCTTAATAATTGTTCTGAACTAAGGACAGCAAACACTTCTGGATTACTTAACTAAATTGTCTTTTCATATCAATGAACAAAAAGGAGAAATGCACAGCAAATAAAATTTTCTGTTTATATCAGTGATTAGAACTTGTTACTTTTAATACTTATGCTTGTTTCCCCCTTTATGTTTATCATCCTCAAAAACCAAAATTTAAAGGTTAACATTCATTAGGTCAGCTATTGCATATTTAAAGTTCACTGAGTTACTTGCACAGAGAATGTTTGTGTTCCATGGTAGGCAAGATCCAGAAAAATCCCAAACATGTTATAAAGTATACAACTGAAAGTAGTATGTCTAGATTAATCAGTTAACAACATATACACTATTAACTCAAGTCTTTGCACTTGAGATCTGGAAAAGAATATAAGGTGTTTATTTCAGAAATGGAATGAGAATGAGAAGGGTGCTCTTGGTAATTATGGTCTAGTACATCTACCTTCAATTCCTAACAAAATAATACAACAAATATTGACAGTTTTTTTGGTAAAAATGTAATGGATGAATAGAACCCAGTAGGTGTATTGGAAGTAGAACACATTAAAGCATTCAGCACAATCCCATATTAAAAATAAGCTGTAATATGAATTCAAATAGGTCTAGATATAAACAATATCACAGACAGAAACATAGTGTGACTGTCAAAGGGAACAATGCTAGATTCAGTTCTAACTTGTTTTTTAGTGATTATTTGCCAACACCACATTAATTACATTACAAATTAAGATAAACTAGATTACATATCCTATTGCAATTCTGAAATGTGGGCAGGAAACTAAGTGAGACTCATTGTATTAAGACATTTCCTCTCATCTGAAGATTCTGAGGCATTCAACAAGCATTAGTCCACACAATGAAGTAGTCTCTTAATATGTAACCTGAAACATGGTGGAAAGTAAGTATTTGAAAAGAAAAAAAATAGCCAAAGAAACAAAAGAAGATAATAGTAGAGCTCATTATGCAATAAGAGATATTATTCAAAACAAACAAGTATTTGGTATTCTGGTCTGCACAAGACAGAACTGAAGAAGGTGATACATGTCTAGCCTTTATCTATGTAATTTAAGAAAAAGAATAGCCATACTTGACTGAGACCATCTAGCCTTGTATCATGTCTTCTGACAATGACTAATAACATGTGCTCCAGAGAGAATGAAATTTGCAATGCATTATCATCATGATACCCTGCGACCACATGCATGTGCACCCCCCCCCCCAAATTCTTCCAAAAGGATCATATTTTTCTATCTTTCGGTGATCTTGCTGCTTTCTAAAATGACGGCTGTTGTCACTTGTATTATTGCTATGTGAAAGCACTGTTGGATATTCTGTAGTTACATTTAATGAAGAAAGGCTTCCGCAAACAAATCCTTGATTTATGTTCTCAAGGCAGTGAGGCTTGTGCTCATCTTGGGGATGGTGGACACAAGTAGAGAATTCCAGATTCTGGACCTACCACTGAGAAAATTTGAACCCACTCCTTTGAGTTTCATTCTGGCTTCTGTCAGCTTCACTATCCTTGTTGATCAGGTAAAGAGGTTTTCTTTGGGAGAGCTTGACTCTGCTTTATTGATAGCTTTATATATTACCATAAAGATCTTGAAAATTATCTGGCACCAGATTGATAGTCAATGGAGCATCTTCTTTACATACTGCCTTATTGTTGTGGACCTGGCATACATTTCTATACACTTTTAAAGTAAGTTTCAAGCAGAGTGCACTACAGTAAAGTAAATTGAAAGTGACAATGACCTGAAACAGAGTGACTGGATCCACAAATGATGGGATGGGTGGCAATTCTTCACTAGCGAAAGACGGGGAAAAATAAATTTCTGGCCACTTCCACTCTTACGGATGGTAAAAGACAGTAACAAGTCCTAAACGAACCTGTGCATCTCCTTAACAACTACAGAAAAAATATTGTCAATGAAAAGAAAGGTCAGATGTACTGTCAAGTTCTTGAAATTTTTCCCTCTTCCTAACAATACCACTTCAATTTTGGTTGCACTTGAGCTGCTGCTTTTCAGCAAGGGACTGCACCTAGCAGTTGCTCTACATACTTCAATAACAGGACATTGTTATGTTGAAAGTAGCTCAGAGAGGGAGAATAAAACTAATTAATAGGCTCTGAGGAGCTAAATCACAGAAAAGATTTGTTGTAAATTTCTCCTTTACAAGTGCTCATGGATACATCAAGTCTGCTGATGTGTTCCTACCATATACTTGGCAGCTCTGCTTACATAGGAGGAACACAATATAGGACTCACAATAATCTGGGTAGACGAAACTGGAGAGTTCTGCCATAAAAAAACGGAAAGCAACACGAACTCAAGAAGCTGCATTTTGCTATCCCATTGCATCAGTGAAGCTTCAGTCATTCTGGAGTGTTAAATGTTTGAAAAGAGTAGAACATTCCCAAATATGCATAGTTTGGCTAAATGATGACTATGAGAAAGTTCAAGGGGATGGAATACAAATATTAAAAAGGGGTAAGCCGTCAGCGTCAGATTCAGATATCCTTATTCATACAGAGCATAGTTGTTATTCTACAAGTACCTTCACTATCAAAGGAACTACCTGAGATATAAGATACTTATTCAACCTCAATAAGGACAGTGCAAGATGAATCTCAGGAGGAAGAGGAATGTTTAGAAAAGTACAGTTTAGAGGATGAAATTGAGCAAAAGACAATTTTGACAGAATATCAAGAAACATTGCTCACAAATGAGTTACATTATATTACAGAATAATTTCCAAAAAGAGGTTGTATAAACCTGAGTACTATTTTCTGTTTAGCAAACTATCCAGACTTCACTATTTCTCTGCATAAATTATAATCCATCTTTGTAAAACAATTTGAGAACTAAGGATGAAAAAACTCTATGTAAGTGATATTTTAGATGTAAAAACAACAAGAGTCCTGTGGCATGTTGTAGACTAACAGATTTCTTCAGGTATAAGCTTTCGTGGGCTCAAACCTACTTCGTCAGATGCAAAGGGCTGGAGCCCACAAAAGCTTATGCCTGAAGCTATCCCTCTGGATATTTTAGATGTAGATTCTGAAACCTTTACTCACATTGAGTAACACCATACTCCACAATCAGCTTTATTGAGATAGGACTATCTGAGGATATCATCATGAATAAAGGTTCAGAATCTGGTACTTATTTTTATTTTTATTACTATTAGTAACATTGCATTGCCTTCAGTGAGACTGGTCACATAATATTGTACTACATAATTTGGGAAAGTGTTGCCCCATGGCAATAAAATTATAATGATGGTCATAGTTGACAGAATATACACACACACATACCTGCCGTCTCTCTTAGTCACTTTCCCATTCCCATTATCAGGCCTTGATTTGTAACAAAAAAGTATATTAACCTAAACAACAAACAAAACCACATATATTAACATACAAAATTTTAAATCTGAAAAAATAAACCATCTAAGTGAAAAGGTATCATGCAGGACCATACATGTTAAATTATCATGAGTACAACATTTTAAAAAAAGCAGGTGGGGGAAAATTCAACACCACTTTGCACAGAAATGAACATGTAAGTGACCATCATTCACTCCCTAGCAAGTTATGTAGATTCTGAACAACTGCATTGTATGTTCTGGTATTCTATAAGGGAAAAGTTATTGCCAAGGCAACCACAGCGAAATGTGGTGTTTACTGTATTTCAGCTATTCAACTTAAGTATTTGCTAAAAAAATCTCTAAACTTACCAACCTATTATTAGAGCTACATTTTAAAAGGAAAATGTATATTTTTTCTCTGACTTCCTACAAGACTTTGCCCTAGATTGTATAAATGTAAGATGACGGTTTGTAAGAAGGAAAAAGCAGGGATTTAAATACACTGTAAAAAGAGGAAATGCTTATGGAATACCAATAAGGGGAAAACATATTTTCTATCCAAGCAGAATAAAAAAACCCATAGCAACATTCAGCAGAAATTAACTGTTTGTGTGGCATTCCTAATTAGACTATTAAAAACAACTTAGCTTGGATTCCAAAATCCTTATTCATATTGAACAGCACTGCACTTCATAAATAACTGCACTAATTTCAGTGGGGCAACTCACAGAATAATGTGCTCAACCCATATAAAAGTGGCAGAAACTAGTCTTTATTGTCTGTCAATATAGATTGTATTAGTATTTTTTTAATCTATGTTCAAGGCCCACCAATATTTTAAATTTGTATGGTATGAAAGACAGAGGGGCCTGAATTTCTCACTGAATGATTGGTTCAAAACTGATCAGTTGCATATAACCTGGGCTACAAAACCCTCAGAAAGGCTAGTCAAAACAGGAAAACACATTATGTATACTACTTATCTGCTGGCAGAAATAAAATTTGCAGGGCCAGACAGTGAACCTCTTACTCATACCATTGAGTAGTTACTCAGCGTGTGTGTGAGAGAGAAAGTGTTACCATAACTGGTGGCCTTTAACATACTGGAAAAAAAAAATCATTGCTGATAAACCCATATAACTCCTAGTAACACAATCCTATCATAGCACTGTAATGAAGTAAAATCTATTTACACAGCGTGAAAGAAATACTTGGATGGAGCAAAACATCTCATCTGTAAAGTATTTTTTTTAAAGTATGCTATAAATGTAAACAAAAAATATTAGAAGTACCTCACTGCTGGCAATCAAAATTAAGGTCACAAAGACAAGACTTTACAGTTCCTAATGCCCACATCAACTGTAGTGTGAACTAGAAAGAAAGCTTGTATGCAACTGTTAAATTGGTATATGCAGTTACAGACCTCACCTCTGTGGATCAATAAATAAGAAACTACTTATGGGACATTCCCTTTCGTGAGCCATTGTGTATTCCCCAATCCCCCTCCATTCTGAATGACTGCAACCACATCTTAACTGCCAAGTAATTTATTTGTTTTGGAATCATAATTACATATTGACAAGTTAAAACTGTGAGATCTAAATCATGAGGATTTAGGACATTATATGAATACTCTCATGGGTAAAACCTAAAGGGATATCAATTATTTTGCCACACAAGCTCACTCCTTTTCAATTTTCCAATCCTGTATGGCATGAAATCCTTGGAGAGATGGAACTTTTGAAATACAAAATGCAAGGCTATAGCATGGATGTCAGAAAGAGTTATTATAGGTAATTAAAATTAAAACAGATAAGTTTTATAAGTGAAAATGATCAGTGACAGATCTTATCACTATCAAATATCTTTTTTCCTGATATTTATTTCTTGTTGTTGATTTTGCATTGTTTAGATTCTTCTTGTATAATACCTATCACCTTTTAAACACTTATGCATGCCCTTTAAAAAAAGCTATAACTTCACTAAACAATCTGCATGCATAATTACTAGTTAAAAAGTATTTCTAAATCTTACAATGATTAGATCACACTGACAATTTTAAAATGCACCGTAAATTAAAGATATCACTGAAGACTTTCACTTACAAACCACAAAAGATGGGATAACTGTTATCAATTTTAAACTACAGTAACATAAAGCTTCATTTCCCTAACAGAGAAAACTAAGATGATTCACTACGTATGTAGTACCAGACACATTTCTGATAGTTTTATAGAATTAAAGAAAATATGTGCCTCACCCAGTGATGTATTCACAAGAGGTGGGCAGAAGGGGGCCAGGCCCCCTTAGAGCTCTTCAGAGTATCCTCTCCCCGCTATTCCAGACGGCGAAGGGCTGCACTGACCCCAGTTCAGGCCTCCCAATGGCCAAGGGCTGCCTGCTACTGGGGAAATGAGCATCCTCCTGGCCCCTTCACTGCTGCACTGGGTGCAACAAGAGAGCCAGACCGCAGCTGAACAGGCTCCAGGAAGCAGCCATCAAATGGCAGGGCCTCCCACCTCCCCACTGTCCCATCACTCCTGCTCCCCACTGCACTCACCACCCCCATAGTAGGCAAAAGGAGGGGAGATAAGGAATTAGGCCTGCAGAGCCACTCATAGGGCGCTACCACTGATGGGATGTGTGCACATAAATACAAGTATTGAATCCCAAGTGCCAGAGACCCACAGTACACCACTGGCCTCATCTGATTCCATACTTTATCTGGGCTTTACCTAGCTTTTACAAAATCTCATTTATGAAGATATTCCTATAAAAGAAGCAATGATTGACTGCTTTACAACCAACATTTGAATCCGTAACAGTGAGGCTATGTCTATACTTGTAGCACTGCATAGTCACTGTATTGCATAGCACAGATGCTACCTGTGACAACGGGAGAGCATCTCCTCTCAGTGTACACACACCATCTCCCCAAAAGAAAATAATTATGCAGAAGGGAGAAGCCCTCCTACCAGTGTAGCAGTGCCTACACCACTGGTCATGTTGCTGGAACTATGTCATGCAAGGATGTCTCACATCCATGAGCGATATGAGCTATACTGACACAACTGAGGGCTGAGAATTCGTGGTATGAGTTTCTTTTTCTTCCTGTTCCAGAATGCCAATGAGGGTCAAAGCAAAGAACAAAACCAAAACTAAAAACAACACAACCAAAAAGCCCTCCAAAACCCCCACAAATAAATGCATATCCTCAAAAACAAAACAAACAAACAAAACAAAACAAAACAAACAAACAAAAAAAACAACATACAAAATCCTCCAGCAATGAGTTTACAAGTTAAAAAATAAGGCCTAAGGTAACACAACTAAACCAATTACAATAGACTTTTGATAGTCTGAAGTAATGACTGGAAAACATTTGAATACATCATGTTTATAAATTAACATGTAGTGGTACAAACAACACAAAAACAAAAGTAATCATCACAAATTGTGATTAGATCATTTATTTTCATCTTGGATACACTGTTACAAGTACAAAGCAGTTAGCTTCATTAATCCCAAGAGAAAATTTGGCCCTTTCCACTTAAATCAAGAGGGAAAATATTAACTGTACTGTCTGTAATTTTTCTATTGTACTCATATTAACTTTAATTGAAAAGTCATTTTAAGTTGATACTGATAATAGGTTGGTACTAGTAATTCAATGTAACTACATTTTTAGTAGCCCAAACTGATTTTTGTTTGAAATTTGCGACTTCCAAAGTCAGGGAATATAGCATTCTTTCCTGCACGTTTATTGATTTGGGATCCCTAGTCTCTTTCTGGAACACATGAGGTACAATATATAATATTTCATGTCTGCATTTTCATTACTTGTACAGCTCCATAGCAACTGAAATAGAACTAACCTGTTTTAGAGATAGGAGATTGCTTTCATATTTTACTAAGATTGGTTGTTCCACTTGAGTTGAACAGTACCGCGGGTGAGTTACTGGTTAAAATATGTTTTCAGAACCATAGGGTTTTAGGTCTTTGTAAATCAAGACCTTTGATGTTGAGTAGCCTTTGGTAAAATCCACAAGATGTCAGGTTCAGAGACCAGAGGAAGGGTGAGAAGTGGAAAATGAGAAGTAGATGACAAACTCAAATTACCATTCGGGATTCAGTACTTTAAACAGAATAGAGAAAGTGGATATATAAGGTGCTAGAGAGAGGAAATAACATACCCATGATGATCATGATATAACCAGTCCTATATAATGCTTTTCATTAGCAGAGTTCAAAGTGCTATACCAACAGAGGTCAGCATCCCCCGCACCTTAAAAGGCACAGTTAAAATAGTAGTATAATACAGTGTTTCTCAACCCTTAGTGGTTTGGGGAACATCTAAAAGTAATAATTACATTACATTGGAATGCCTGATGAAAAATTTCTTAAAAAAAAAAAAAAAAGCTGGCATACACTGGCTGTAATGTTTATAACATCTGCATAATACTCATCCCTGAGAAAATGATTCAGGGAAACTAAATTAAATACAATTTTAAAAACATAATGGGCTTATTTCTTAAAAAAAATAGATGCATAATGATTATGCACACAACTTAAAACTGGAAATGAAATTACTCAAGAATTAATGGACTTTTGGGTCTCCGTGTTTGAACAAAATTCATTCTTTTGGAGCATGGCCCATCAAAGTTTTACTGTAGAAGTTATATACAAGCAATTTCAATGCCAGTGGTAACAGTGGCAGGGAATTTTAAATCCCCCGGCAACAGCAAAACAACAAGGCGATGGTGAATACCAATGCCCTCCTGGAAGCTTTGTTGCAATTAGGGCTTTTTAAATCTCCCAGGCACACATCAGCTTGCCACACTGCCCCTTCACTTCTTCTCAGTTACCACCCCCCCAATGGGGTGGAGTCAGGTTGGTTGCAGAATGCCTTCACTGTGTCCATGGATCACCAGTATTCCACAGGACACCAGTTGAGAAACACTGATACCATCTATAAGCAGTGAGTCAAATTTTCTAGAGGCCAAAGTTGCCTCGCCCTGAGGGGAAGTCAACAAAATTGAGTGGGAGGGAATGTTTAAGGCTGTCCTCATAGAATTTTCATCATATTGTTCAAGAATGGGCATGAAGTTTGCTAATCATCCTTTCCCCCTCATCTGTCCACCATGGAGGAAAAAAATGAACAACAAACAACAAAAAACCAACAAAAGATGTGGGGTTAATCCAGACTGATCTTGAAGAATGTGCAGTAGGTGCTTGGTCTCCATGCTGACAATGGGCTCCCTGCTCCTGAATTTCAAGCAGGAAGGTTTGGGGCCCATTCACACCTGTTGATCAACAGTTGATCACATTCTCTCCCTTTGATCAATTGGTGTGAATGGGCCTCCTCTGCCCTCTGAACTGACTTCGCTAACACTTGCTATCCTCCACCCTGGCATGTGTATATATAGCTCTCAGCTGTAGTTTCCACTTCATGCATCTGACAAAGTGGGTTGAAGTCCAAGAAAGGTTATGCAAAAAGCAATCTGTTAGTCTATAAGATGCCACAGGACTTTCATTTTTTCATTGTGGGGTTTGGTATATTTCTATGTACTAAGACATATGGGGTGAAGGCATCCTTGAAAGCAGCACAAACTCCCTATCATGTGGCCAGGTAGAGATATTACAAACAGTGGGTCCCCTCAAAGGGCAACCTAAAAGGCATGATATGACTTGATAAGCACCACCACAAAAAGTAAGCTCCTTCACAACAGGCATAGTGTGTTTCATGCAGAGACTTTTGAGTCACTAAAACCTTCTCTGTATCCCAAGCGGATTGCACTAGGTTCCTCACTAACTTCTTCATTGAAATGGTTTTCCTAGTAGACATGGGCAGTTCCCAAAACATTCTTATTAAGCAAATGTTTTTCTAAAAAAAAATTCTTCTCCGTCAGTTTCCAACTTTTCATAGCTGGGGACAACAGTTTCCATAAAGAAAATTCTCCAATAGAGCTCTTAATTACAATAGCACGTAAAGAGGTGAAGAGGTAGGAAGGAACTTTTTTAAATGGAAAATTCTACCCTGCGGTGACCAAAGGCTACTCTATTACAAGCAGGGGGAAGAAATCTGCTCTTTTGTAAAGTCTGTTGAAGTCAAAAGTAATACATCTGAACTGCGAATGAAATTAAGCTTGCCGTTACTCTAAGCTAACGCTAGTTTCATCAGTATAAGTAGCTATTTTCCCCTCAGCATGTTCTGTTTACAATAAACAAGGTTCCTGACATTTCCATACAAGATATAACCAGTATTAATAATAATTATTTGTATTATACTAGAGCCTACAAACACACAGTGAGAGAAAGTCATCACCACCAAACTCACGTAGTCTACTAAGGACTGTTGAGCCAGCCAGACTGACCACAGCTGATGGTGGCACACCTAGCACTAGGCAGTGTGACAAAGTTTGTGCCCCAAAAGCTCCCAATCTAAATAAATAAAATATATAAAGGATGGAATGGGAAACTGAGGTGCAGAGAGGTGAAAGGACTTACCCACATCAGTAGCAGAATGGAAACAGACCCAAGGTTTTTTGCCTAATTCAAATGCTCTATCTACTGAACCAGGTTCAAGAGTTTCAGGTGGGAATGTAAAAATTATAACCTACACTCATTTACTTTTCATTTGCAAAAGAACGTTTATAAGATAAAGCTCTTTTATTAAAAATCAACACAACACATTTTGTCATAGGTTGAGCTTCATCTTGTTGTACAACAGGTGTGTCCAAACTATGGGATAACAAAGGCTCTTTTTTGATAACCTACACTCTACCGATTCTGCTCACTTTGTCTTTCTCTATGTCTGTACCTTGCCTTACCTCTGGCTTTTTAGTGCATTGCCCTGCAAATCTGGAATTACGGCTGTCTAAAATCTTCTTCAGTTCACTACTCAACATCTTCCTCTTTCACTTTCATTTTTGCTGCTGACCTCCCTTCCTGTGATATCCTTCCTTATCTTACTACCTCATCCACCATTTTATATCAGAATTCATATGTATTATAATTCACAATATGTGCATTTGTTTAAACCCTTTTCCTTCACTCATTCCTTTGTCCTTTTCCAACTTTTTGTCTATTTTAGGTAAGACTTTCAGGGCAACAACCACGTCATTTATTTGAACAAAGCACCATGCCATTTTATGATGCTAGCATATACATATGATTAACAACAGCAACAAATGTCCAAAAGCCAAGGGCAACTAGTTTGTTTGTTACTGTTGTTAATCATATCAATCAATCAAATCATAGGGCTGGAAGGGACCTCATGAGATCATTGAGTCCAACCCCCTGGGAATTGAACCCAGGCCCTTCTGCATGTTAAGCAGAGGTGTTAGCCACTACACTATGTATACACTAGCAGTAGAAAGCTTCAGACCTGTAAGCACAAGAATGAATAAATGTGTTTTTACAAGTTTGAAAGATAAGGGCCAAAATATGCATATTTTTTATCAAGCATCCACAAAATATTGTTAATATTTTAGCATGAAGGGCATTTTTTTGCCAGTGGTTACACGTGAAATTCTGAGGAATTTCAATATGAGTAGTGTTACTTAAAATGTACCACTTAAATAATTAATTACAACTTATGTATTAATATACATAGTAAATACTGTAATTTAAATTCTGTTCTAAAGCAATTAGTTGTTAATCAATATCACCCCTACTGCTGAGACAAAACTGATTGATGTTCAGTAGGTTTTTCTTATTAATATGGTATTCATATTGTTGTTCTTTATATTCAGTAACTTCAACTTAAGCAAACTTAAAACTGGGCTTTTGACCTTAAATGGTTTTTATCTCACAGAACCTTTGATAACCTACACTCTACCGATTCTGCTCACTTTGTCTTTCTCTATGTCTGTACCTTGCCTTACCTCTGGCTTTTTAGTGCATTGCCCTGCAAATCTGGAATTACGGCTGTCTAAAATCTTCTTCAGTTCACTACTCAACATCTTCCTCTTTCACTTTCATTTTTGCTGCTGACCTCCCTTCCTGTGATATCCTTCCTTATCTTACTACCTCATGCATATTCAAAGAAACAAGGCAGGAATCTCTCTTGCTGATACAGATGGGATTCTATAAAAGGTTGAGAATTTACTTTGGTTTTAATGTAAACTTTTCATAATGGCACAAACCTTCTGCCAGATTTCAGCCACCAAGTCTATACTTTCCTATTAGGCAGATATTATTTTGAATTTTTAACATCAGGGGAATGCTTAGTTCTCTGGCTTTACTTTGTGACAGAACTTCAAAACTCTTACTATTAAAGTTGAATTAAGTATTTTTAGTATGTATGATGTTTAATGTGTTCAGAATCTAACACGCTAAATCTACAGCCTAAAACTTTTAGTCTAGAAATAAACCCTGTATATCAGTTTACATACATTTAATTCCTCTTGCCAAATGGTTGTTCAAGTGAAAAAAATGTATGAAATTTCACTGCATATGAATCCTGAAGGATTAGTCTACTAACATCTTAGTCTGAGAGTGATCTCTTTTTTTGCTAGCTATTCAGTCTTTGAACTTGGAGGCTTGTACTAGAAAAGAAGTAATGAGTTTTAATTGTAAAGACATTAAATACTCTGAAGAAGCTAGTTAAGAATTGCAGACACACTTCATGACCACAAAGGAGCTTAGCAAATCCAACATACTGCAAAATCTCTGTGTGTGCGTGCACATGTGCATGTATGAGAGCTATCAGTCTCTGAGAACATATGTTCTTCATTTCAAATTGAATATATTCAGGAAGACTTTAGGTACTGACACAATGGAGAATGAAGTGCCATTTACCCACACAATGATTTCTGCTCTGCAAATGGAACTTCAAACTTTCATGTCCCACTTTAGTAGGGTTTCTCCATCCTAATTCAGGAGAAATCTTCTACCAAGATGAGACAATAAGGCATGCTTCCCTTTAATGGCAGATGGTTACACAGTATTTTTTTCACGGTTGTTACCCAAATCATTGATCTTCCCTCAACATCATTAAAATTAATTGACGTGTCAAGCTGCTTCAGGAAAATGGCCCTATCTTTTTATTCAGTTACTTTTATTTCTGAAAATAGCCCTCACCCTGGGCTCTAGTTTCTTGTATAGGTATTAAAAAAACCACAAATTATGTCCACATATAGCTGCCAATAAGAAGCTTATTGCTGCAATGTGCTCTTCAGGGTTATATTCAAACTTCTGCTGATCCAGCTGCATAGTGTTACTGTGACTAATAGTTGTATTGTGAACTCACTGAGGTAGGTGCTATACAAACAATTTGTGAAAGACAGTTCAAACCAGAATGGCCACTCCCACACCTCGTGAGTGGGTTTCCTGAGAGTCACATTATCCCTATATCTATACAGATAGTTGACGAAGGGGCGGATTGTGATTTGCCCTTATATAGGAAGCAGAGGGGAAGGAGGGAGGCCAGAGCCTTCATCTCATCATTTTCTTCCCCGCATCTTATGTCAGGCTTATCACATTTGTATTCAGAAGGGTGAAAGTGGATGGCTAGCAAGTCTGTTAGCTCAATGTATCACCAAAGGCAAAAATTTCCATCCCAAGGGATGGAAAAAAGTGATGAGGAGACTAGATTTTAGCTCTTCTCTTTCTGCCAACCTGCTCCTGAGGTGTGGAATACTAGAGAAATAGACTCCCCCATGGCACAGCTTATGTGTCCCCACCCCACACCAGGCTGCTAAAAAGAGACTGTGACTCTACGGATTGCATGGCTTGATTTGGCCCAAAATAATAGCAATGAAAAGCCAATTAAAGTAATAACTTACAGTAACAGAAAGCTGAACCAGATCAGTAGCTCCTAAATGCTGATCTGTAGGCCAATGGGTGGTCCTCTCAGATTTGAACATAGTGCTCAGGGAGCTGCCAGATCTCCTCCTGGCTTTCAGCTCCTTCACTGTAGTTACAAAAGGAATATCATCTGACAGCAAATGGCAGGGAAGTTGGTCCATGCCATCATGAATGGGGCTGTTGACAGTCCATGAGAAATTTGCTACATTAAGAGGTGACCCATCTGATAAAAAACAAGTAAAGAAACATGGGAGACCTAAGGTAATCTACTTCCATACAGCTATGAACTGTGTACTAGTAGACAAGCCTAAAAATGGCATTTCTCAACTGCACGTATAGCATTTGTTCTGAAATGGGATTACAACATAGATCACACTAGCTGCTGTTCTCTCCAGGCAATAACTTAAGGCATACTGGGAAAGCAACATATTCTCAGCACTCAGGATGATCTTAATACCCGTTTTACATGCAATTGCTGTCATCACAACAACATAATTCCAGCTGTGAGAGAACACATAGCTTCCTGCAGAGTTTCCAATCCCTGGGCTATTTTGCAAAGCAGCCAGAAGGATGTGCTAGTGTAATGAAAAAGTTGGTAACTACCGCCTAGAGATACAACACTTCATGTCTGCTCTATTCTTAGGCTCCAGTGGTCTGAAACGGGGATGATCCTGGGTTGGCTCCTAAATTTCTTCCTCCCTAGACAGCAACATTACATCCACATAGGATAGTTTAGCTTATAGGCTGCTAATGGAACCCCTGAGATCCTTTTAATTATATATACAGCTAACACAGAGGGTCTATAAAACACTGCCAAGTCAATCAAGAGCTCTAACTACTTGCATTTAAAGTGAACATGCTCATTCCTATATCACTAGGAAAAAAGTAAATGCACCACGCTGGTGAAGCTAACTATCACATGGACCAATCTTCTCAGTGAATTGTGAAGATAAATAACACACTTGGTACATTCAGAGAACCACTTGGGGTCATTTTTGTTAGGGAGAAGAGGAGAGGATTCTAAGTAGATAAAAGAAAATGACACTATTTCAGCACTTTTTAAACACAATAAGATGAAAAAAAAATCTTTTCCTTGCTTGACATAATTTCCCTGTGGCATTGGGCCACCTCTGCACAGCCATCCATAATTCTTCTCCTGTTTGAAACAATCTCCAACATGCCACTCTTGTTAATGACTGAGATACCCCCTGATGGTGCTTAACATTTAATAGTGCTGGAGCACCACGTTTGCCCAAACAACCTTTTCCATTTACCTTACCTCAAAGGCCTTCTAATTTTTCTTCAGAGACAGAAATCCTTTAAGCCCATTGTATCCTTAGGCTACAAATTTACTGAGATTTAGGTTTCCAATAAGAACGTTGAGATGAATGCCACCTTCTCATTTATGAATCAATTTTTGCCCATCGGCTTTTCAGCGTTATTACTTTTTATTTTATTTTGCACTCAAAGGGGAGAACCTCAGGAATATATTTTTTTAAACTGTTGAGCACCACAAGAGGACAAACTTAAAACCTGTGCTGAAGTAAATGCGTGACACATGCCTCCCCACCATATCCTACATGCAGACAATTTACATACCAGGCACTCCCAGATACAATCTTTTTAATCTGTAGTGCCCTAGTTTTGATTGTCAATGGTTCACCACAAAAGAAAATATGTTATTTCTCAGCTTCATGTGTTGCATTTTTATGTTAGGCTTGTAAATGCTTAAAAAAGCACTTTTCTTATCTGCAATTCATGCAACACAATTCAGATGACACCCTCATTTATCTTTAGCTGATAGTGTGTTTTTGGTTTTAATGCAGACACTGTGGCAGTTTGCAGAACTTTGCAGCGAGAGAGGAACCAAAAAACACGTCTGTTTGCCTGAACTAACTATAAATCTAATGTTCTGGAAACCTCTCCCCCTTTTCGACTACATTTTCACCCAGATCAAGTGATAAATGGTTTATACAGCTAACATTCAGCCATCATGACGTGAAGGTCTTTTCCCACATTTAGACTCCATTTTATTTTAATAGTGTTTTCACTGGAATGCACATTCGGCTTCACCTAAACTTCATCCGGCTGAAGAACTCTCAATTGTGAACTCTAATTATGTGGTCCAGCTCATCTATTAAGTATAAACAAAACAAGTTAAAACTGCTCACTTGAGGCCATATGCAGCCACCAGTGTTCAGGCAAATAAGGTAAGTTCTGAAAAGATCCCATGAAGATGAAAGGAGGGAAGCAGTCCTCTGTTCCAGACTGCTCCTGCAGAAGTCACCCAGGATTGCAGGAACATCCTCTGTGAAAGGAACAGCAAGACTATCACCATAACAGAAAGGCTACAAGCCCCTCTATTCCTACACCTACTAAAAACACAAGCTCACTAATTTCTTTCCACTTCTGCAAAGTGAATCACGGCACAAAGCAGTGTGTGGTTAAGAACTGCTTCACCTAGTCCTGTCTTATTTCTCCTTTTTATCCAAAGTTATTTCCCAGAACAACTCCAAAAATGGTTGGGGAACCTCTATGCATCACCAGAGAAGCTGCTACTTCAGGAAAAATAAACACCACATGCACTCCCTAGAAACTGGATGACAGGTGGGATTGAGAGGAGCAGTTCTCATATTTGCAACCAAAGACTTTCAGGTACCAGGGGCAGATGGGTCATGAGAACTCCTTGATAGATCCACCCCATATGTTTTAATGAGACAAATTACAAGAGAGTTCTCTCAAACAACTCAATATGGATTTATAGATGGTGGGTGCCAGCTTGGTATTGAAATGTGAAATTATGAAAGATAAGGGCAGAAACATAGTCCATGTTATTAAGGCATGGTTTCACACAGAGATCCTTTTCATTAATGTAGTAGAAGTGAGCTTGGGGAATGAAGCATTTTTAAAATCCTCAGAAAGTTTAAATCCTCTGGAAGTCTTAGGACATTTTGGCTAAACTGATAAGTCAGCAAGTGTCTTAGCTGTAAGTACTGCCACTAGGCTGTGGATAGCAGGTCATAGCATTGCTTTAGCCTTAAAAAAGGAATAAAACTCTCATTATCGTCTAATTGGAGAATCCATATGGTGCAGAATAGTTTTTCTTCCCAATTTACAAGTCTGTGTTGCCCCAGCTAGGTGCATGATGCAAATTATGATATTGATACCTCCTAAGTAGGATTTCCCAAACCCTTCATGCAGCTACGACTGTGGGCACTTTATTTTTCTTGACCAGACAAAAGGAGGAACTACAAAGATCTGCAGGAGGAACAGGGTGCATTAATAACGTTCATTATCTATCCACTATTGTCGAACTGGTTTCAAAATGTAATCTGTGACATAATAGAAATATTAGTGTAATTTTGTAGCTCTGAGAATCTAAATACCTCTCTTTTCTTTGCACTCCCATTGCATACAGAGAGTTGGAATGTTCTAAATGATAGTTGTGGGTGTTGACAATGGCGTCTGTGGAAGGTGTTAATAATATTAAACTCCAGAGGGGTAGCCCTGTTACTCTGTATACAGCAAAAACAATGAGAATGCCATGGCACTCTAAAGACTAATAAATTTCTTCAAGCATAAGCTTTGGCAGGCTGCAACCCACTTTGCCAGACACAATGTCTGATGCACCTGATGATGTGTTCTGCAGCCCACGAAAGCTTATGCCCAAAGAAATCTGTTAGTCTTTGAAGTGCCACAAGACTCCTATTGTTTTTGCAATAATTCTATTAGATTTTACAAAATAAGACAGAAGAACATACATAAACTTAGGTTCCTGAATATAGAGAAGCCTATGCAGCATATTCATTTTTATCAGTTTAACTCTTCCCTGCAGGCTCAGGGAGAGAGAAAGAATACCAGGAACTTACCTATTTTTGAAAGAATATGACCTAAATTGACCTTCACTAGTTTGTTGATACTTCTCTGTACTTTTATATCTAGGTACTTAAACTACATTAGTTTTCCTATGAGATTACACTGAGAGAAAGTCCTACTAGATGACAACTGTGATATTTCCAATAGTTCTTATTTCCCAAATTTATTGTATTCAGACATTGATCATAATTTTTTAAATAAGGGTTAACTGGTTTCTGGCTAAGGTATAAAGAGGACACTCTCTGCATATAACATCAATTTATGCTCCTTGGAATTAATTTATTAGCCTCAGGTATATGAATGAACCCCAACACCTATTGCCAGGGACTCATGAGCCAAAATAAAACAAAACAAAAACTCAAACACTGTTTGTTTGTTATCACAGTTCTGTTGAAGGAACTGGGCATGAACATTCAACAACGCTTAATTATCCAAATGCGGGTTGCTCTTCTGCTTAAAAAGCAGGTTCATATAAGACTATATTTTTGTACTGGCATTATAACCATTTATTATCTCCTCTTGACAGAAACAAAAATTACATATTAACACCTTGTGTCCTGTTTGTCATACAGTGAACTAGACATACTAGCAGTGTGGATAACTGTTCAGGAATGTTACTGAACATTCCCATTGTATGAATATACAATGCCCTTTAGCTTATGTCAGTTATACAGACACATCTGTTACTATTCGAAAGCAAAAGGGACTGTCTGGTTGACTCAAGCTTCAGTATATTTCATTACTGTAAGTATAAATGGGGGGGGAGAAATCTTGACTAGATGCTTTAAAACTGCAATTATTTGAGTATTGTAATGACATAAGGAGCAGAATTTGTTAGAAGATAAAATGAAACAAAACAAAAAAGTTTCTAGACAACAACTTCCACACCAGAGAATACAATATATATAGCAGCACAAGAACAGGCACTGAGCACCAGATCCATTGAAGCAGGGGTCTACCACACTAGACAGGACCCAAGGTGCAGACTGTGCAGAGAGGCCTCAGAGACAGTCCAACACATAGTGGCAGGATGTAAGATGCAGGCAGGAACAGCATCCACTGAACGGCACAACCAAGTAGCTGGCATTGTGTACAGGAACATCTGCACAGTGTATGGGCTAGACCCTCCCAAGACCAGATGGGAGATCCCACAGAAGGTCGTGGAGAGTAACAGGGCTAGGATTCTGTGGGACTTCCAGATCCAGACGGACAGGCAGGTACTGGCCAATCAACCAGACATCGTGGTAATAGACAAGGACCAGAAGACAGTGGTGGTGATAGATGTAGCAGTGCCAAGTGACAGCAACATCAAGAAGAAGGAGTATGAGAAGCTGGAGAAGTACCAGGGCCTGAAAGAAGAACTAGAGGGCATGTGGAAAGTAAAGGCCAAAGTGGTCCCAGTGGTGGTAGGAGCACTCGGGGCTGTGACTCCTAAGCTGGGAGAGTGGCTCCAACAGATCCCAGGAACAACATCAGAGCTCTCTGTCCAGAAGAGTGCAGTCCTAGGAACAGCTAAGATACTGCGCAGAACCCTCAAACTCCCAGGCCTCTGGTAGAGGACCCGAGGTTGAGGAAAGACACATACCACCCATAGGGGTGAGAGGGGAATTTAATTTATATATTTAAAAAAATAAAAAAATGTAGGTAAGCTACATCTCTAACAGCTAGGTTCTAGGCGTGATTTACTATTATTTTTAGTTTCCCTTTATGCATTCCTTCCTCCTGTATTTCACTTCTTAAAAAGGCTACATTTTGACACAAATCAAAAATGACAAATCATAGCAATCACATTTGTACTCTGTACTATTTGTGCCTGCTTAGTAGACTGATAGAGGGGAAGGACTTATGCTAGTGGCTAGCACCTCTGCTTAATATGCAGAAGATCATGGGTTCAAGCCCCAGGGGGTTGGACTCGATGATCTCATGAGGTCCCTTCCAGCCCTATGATTCTATTCTATTCTAAACTTTGGTTAGGAAATTCCCAAAGTCAGCATAAGAGGTTCTTTAAAGTCATGTAAAGCTTCAGCTGCAGGGTCCAAGGTGATTGGTATGACTATTATAAAGAACCTTGACTATTATAAAGAATCAGACTGGAAATAACATATTCCTGAGTAGGGTCTTTTCTGAGGGAAAGCATGAGCAGGAGGCATACCTTCCATAATCTCTGGAAAGTAGGAAGGCACCTTTCAATCTCAATAGGTGAAACAATAATCCATTTGAAAGGATGCCCATTATACCTCCATGAACTTTAATGTATCTCCATGAAGGATTAATTTGAAATATTTTGTTTTACATCTGGATTTTCTTTCGCAAAGGCACTAATTAGAAGTGATGTAAGGACTTTCGGCCTCAGCAGAGAATTCTTCTGAATAAGTCCTATATCACACAAGGAAAACAAACAAACAAACAAAAACACACAAAAACAAACAAAAAACCACCTCAGAGAGAGCTTGGTCTTTCATTCGGGGAACAGTGCTTGCTTAGTAAACACCAAGAAAAGACACTTTCAAAGGTTATCTGAATGCATGCTAAATAGTTGACTATTCAACCAAGTGAAAAACAGATCCAAAAGGATGAAATAATAATGCACCAGGGACAATAGAGCCACACACTATTTAGCAAAGAATGGGTTTCTCTATAAAGGACACATAAGTACTGTCTCTCATGGTACTTCTGGAAAATGATTGCAACCCAAGCCTAGTGAAACATTAAACTATTCAGTGACAGCTGTTTACAGCTCATCCTTTTAAATTAAGCATCGCTGTCTTTCAGTATGCTAGGTCTGCACCCCCTCCAGCCTTTTTCTTCACACAAGTATTCAGTGAAAACACGGTCAATTGGAAACAATTTAGAATTCTATTGTAAACATTTGTTTTGTTTAGAAAAGTGCATTCCAATATAACTGAATTAAATCTTACCTTGGCATTTTCTGAAATGTATTTTGCAAGTTTAGAAATAAACTACTTAATATTCAGAATGAATTTAAGTATTTTCCAGATAAACCCTTCAGACTGGTAATTTATTTTAGATAGGGGTGAAAATATCTATGATGGCTCTTTCTCCTCCTTCTAGCTCCCACAAAACAGTATTCTTTTAACCTATTGGTTGCCTCGCTGAAGTTAATGAAAGTGTCCTTCTGCAGTTATACATTTAAGATAATCCCACTATGATACACAAATCAAACAAGTGGGAAAATTACACATTGACATACATGTCATGTAGCTTTTGGCCTTCTAATATTTTCATTTCATGTTATGTCTGTAAAGGAGCTTTCTTGTTTATTTTTTTTATTCCCACTGATTCATAAGAACTGGAAAAAAATCCATCCTAGAAAAACATATGTCAAAAAGCATAGGATGCTTTTAAAGCAATGATGCAGTCTGGTGCTGGAGACTTCACTTTACAAGACCTTCCTGCTAACCTGAGTAGTTTGGTTCACTTTGCAGGGATCTGTGTTTCTTGGGTTTCAGATATGAACAAACACAATGTGAAAACTCAGCAAAACTCTTTGAATTTGACTCAGTCAAATATCCCTCTCTGACACACACATAGATAGATATAGATATAGATAGATATAGATATAAAATTCTTCCTTTCTTTTGTGCACTTCACTCTCACTTAATCTTAAGGGGACAGCATTGCTCTCTGGGATCTAAATTTAAAATATTTGTTAGAGAAACACAATTTCTGTTCTGCGGAAGATTATATCTTGGGGGGGGGGGGCAAAATCTGTATCAGAAGAAAAAGCTGAAAGTTTGAAATTACCTAGAAAACAAAATAGTTTAAAATTCTGCTTTGGGACCATCAAAATGTTTTGTTTTAACAGTGTTTAAACATTTATTTTAAATTTTATTACTTTGATTAATTTTGCTTAGACTTCCAAATTGCATTAAAACATCAAATATAATATGTTCAGTTAATATTAACTATGACAATCAAATATTTAATCTAAAAGTCAAAAGACACAAAATAAATGTTTTAACATTGTCAGAACAAAACATTTCAGTGTTTTCCTGTCAAACTTTGTCAAAATGGACATATTCCTGCAAAAGATTTCTACTTCAATAAAACAGGCATTCATGATTGTCATTATTGACCAATTGTTATAGGGAGGCACAAATAAGTAGAAAAGCGAGAATGTGGTAGGTGAGGCCAAAACTCTCTGGTCACATGATTGCCGTGTTGTTTACTGTAGTACCTGGGAGCACCAGACAGGGAACAGGATTTTACTGGACTAGGCACGGTGCAAACACAGAACAAAAAAAATAGTCCTGCTCCAGAGAGCTAATAATCTAAATATAAAGCTTCTACCTACCTCTCAGATATCATCATTCTGAAAGACTGGTAAGTTAGTGAAATCTTGCACAACCTTAGGGCCTTTTCACAGGATTTTACTGTGACAAATCATCTTACCAGTTAGAGAATGAAGAAAACTGTGTTTAGGCGTAACTAGATAGCATTCTAATACAATTTAGAGCTTTGCTCTGAGCTCTCTTGTGGTCTTTGGAGTGAAATCAGAGTGGTTTCTCCCAACAGGTGGTCAGCTGTACAAGAAGGAAAGGGCAGCAACCAAATATTCTTTGTGGAGTGCTGCTCAGAGGCATTCAGTAATAGCTATCTCTGTGCCAGAGCACCGGATTGGTCGGAAAACTTGTGTCCCAGCCTGTCAGGAGAGGGTAGGTGGCCTCCGCCCCTGGTGCCACCAAATGGCTATATTTACAGCTGCCTCCCGACCCCTCCTCAGTTTCATTTCTTCCACCTTGCACGTCGGATCTAGAACATCCACTCCTTGCGAACGCAAGCAGCCTGTCCTTTACTTGAGCTTTTCACCCGACTGGGAGCAATTCTCCATGTACACAGTTCCACCACAGGAGCCTTCCATAGTCGGGCCGGAAGATCCTTCACTGTGAATATGCCAGGGTTCAAACCCTGCTCCAAGTGCGGCAAGGCCTTCCCCTGGGGCGATCCTCACAGGAAGTGCCTACGGTGCCTAGGCACAGACCAATTGGTCTCAGCCTGTTCCCTATGTCTCTCCTTTAAACAGAGGACCATCAAGGAGAGGGAACGACAGCGCCTCACTGTAGCTTCAGAGCAGGCTCGGCAATCTCCACCCGAGGCTTCGGGCTCCCACCCAGTGCCAAGACCCAGCTCAGCACCGGAGCCTTCATGGCACCATACCACCAGTGGCTGAGACTGCACAAACTCGGTGCCGACCTTGGCACCCCAGTGCCAACCTGGCACTTCGGCACCGCTCAAGGTCACCCCCGGCATCCTGGCACAGTCCAGTACTGCCGGCACCAAGATCACACTGGCGCTGATCGCCTGCCTCCCCAGCGCCGTTGGCCTGGTACAGACCAGCATCGCTGGTGCCAAGTTCACCCTGGCACCGGCCACAGTCACCCTCAGCACCACAGACTCAGTACACCCCTGTACTGACAGAACGTGAGCCCTCCCAACCAGGCAGTCCCCCTTCCCCAGGCGAGGACTCACCACGGGCCTGCTCAGAGTCAGTCCTCGTGCCGACAACTCCTGAAGCAGTGGAGGCCGCTCGCAGCCTCCTTCTGCTCCTCACACCACCTGCCCCAATCCCAGCTAGAAGGGGCAAACCGGCTTTCACTTCTGAGGCCTGGGTCCAGCGTGGGTGTTGCTCTTCCTCACCACATAGCCCTCCATCTTCCACCCCATTGGGCCCCAGTACTGTAGCACCATCCCCACGGCAATACATCATCTTGCCGTCACCAATACCGCCCCTAGAGTCTTGTACTCCGCACTTCGGCACCGTTGCTGTTCCACTTCCGCCCACAAGAATGGGCCCCTAGAAAACTCCCTCTCCTCCACAACGAGCCCCCGGTACTGCACTCTCCCTGGCACCGGGCTCCTATATGTGGAACCTAGCAGCCCACTTTGATTTGCTGCACCGGGCTACGGCCCATTTAGGGATGGAGGTACAACCCTTCAGTCCCCCTCCAGACACGCTCTTTGGGCCTGCCTTTGCCTCAGCAGAACCCCTGACAGTCCCTCTCAACCCGAGCGTCTGGGACCTCACATCATACCGGTGGCACAGCCCAAGATCTATTGCCCCGGTTTCAGACATGGCGAGCGTCAAGTACCGTGTCCCTGATACAAACTTCCCTTCCCTCGCCAATCACCCAGTCCCCGCGAGCGATGTGGTGCAAATAGCGTTAGGCCCAGGTGAGACCCCCCTCCTGACCCCCTCCCATCTTCCACAGAAACTAGGGAACTAGACTTCTTGGGCAGTAAGGTCTACTCCTCTTTGGCATTCCAGCTACGAGTGGCAAATAACTAAGCCCTGACCAGCAGATATTTGCTGGACGTGTGGGAGTCGGTCACAAAATTCCAGTGCCTGCTCCCACCAGAGGCGAGAATTTGATGCATTTCTAGAGGAAGATCAGATAATCCCCCAGGATCTCCTCCTCTTGGCCCGTGATGTGGTGGACACAGCCGCCTGCACTATGGCCTTGGTGGTAACTATCTGCCGAGTAACCTGGCTCAGGGAAGCAAGGGTGTCCCTACTGCTCAATAGGTGGTCCTTGACCTGCCTTTTGGAGGGGACGCCGTGTTCCCACCAGAAACCCTTTCAGTGGTGGGCACCACGTAGGACCCCAGGGGTGAGGTCAAATACTTTAGTCTCCTCCCTCCTGGGCCCTTTCCTCACCCATAAACCCCTTGGGGCAACCCCTTTCACTCCAATGCCGCTTCTCCCATCAGCGTGGGGATACAGACCTCCCCCCTCATCCCCCGGCATCCTGTTGACACAGTGCTGAGACCTCTCTAAAGAGGCCAGTCCATTTGGCCACCCACCCACTCTCAAGACATCCAAGATGCAGCAAGACCTTAGTGTACCAACAAGGAAGGTGCCGGCCTATTTGGCTGCCACCTCATTCTCTAGATATCCGGGGTGCAATAAGACTCCAGTGCACCCTCAGAGTGGGCAGTTGGTATCCTTTCCCTCCTTTCAGGGACACTGGGTCTTAGCGGGACCCTTTTCATCTCTACCGATTCTGCGAACTCAGGCACACTAATTCTGGCTGTGTGCTTTCCCCAACCTTGGGGAGTACGTGCCATGTCAACCAAAACCCCTGCCCATCGTCGTATCTTTCCACAGGTCCACTCCTAAACATCCTAGATGCTACTCTGGCATTTATAGTAGATCTGTCCCTCCCACACCTCTTCCAGGTACCCTTTGACTGACATCCCCTGCACCGGCAGGAGACAGGATGGGCCTTGACAGGAACGAGAAGCACGTCTCATAGCAGCCCCAGCCACTGCTGCAGAGACTCCAACGCGTGCAGTCACAGCCATCTAAGGATGCAGAATCATTCCTGCTTCCCCAAAGACCCTGCATCATGCTCGTTCCTGGGTTGGGGAGGGAATCCCTCCCCTCACTATTATACTATTGGCACGCTGGCTAGACCAGCTCAACTAGGGCTCTTGGCACTCCTGTGCTAGATGAGAACCTCCACCACCCTAACTGCCATGCAGGATGCGTCTCACGTCATTACGGTGGTCCTTAGCCTCCAGGGAAGGCCAAGGCAGGGTGGTCCAACCCCTGCCAGCCTATATCCCTCTCCCCCCCCTTCTAGCGAATCTGAGGCCTTGCAGCAGCCCCTTTCCCTTGCGAGCAACTTAGCCAATACCAGGACAGCCTATCCTGAAGTCACCGCCCTGGCCCCACCCTTCTAGAAGTGGGGTAAGCCTTCTCGCACACCTTTCCCTTTCCCCTTACAATCCCTAAGCAGGGACCTAGCATACCTGACCCGGAACTTCCGGATCAAGGAACTCAAGGGCTGGCAGTCAATATCACGTTCATCCTTGGCGAGGAACAGTAGTGGGAGTACCCATCCCTGGCTCCCCGCATCAGAGCTCGCCCCTTTTCATCAGCCCTACATAGCCGGTAGAGCACTGCAATCCAGGCATGAAAGCTGCTCCACGGAGTTGCTTGTGCCTGCCTACCCCAACCCCTTCTGCCCTTCAGTGGCAAGTATCCTGACAACAGGTCTACCCCTTAGGTATGAGACAGCCTCCTACCCCAGGGACCAAAATCTGAATTGTAAGCCACCCCATGTGAGCTTGGCATTGGCCTTACCATGACCATTTTTCCCTCATTCTCTTGAGGGACCAGCCTATATATATTTAATAAATAGAGAGAAACAGGTCAAGTTCTTGTTTCCAAAGTACCGAAACCTCAGAGGCTTATACCTTCCACGAGGAGTACCTTTGGGTTTCACCCAACTGGAAATAACCCTACACGTGGGCTCACTAGACCCAGGATACCGCAGTTGACTCCTTGAGAGCAACCCCACGTCTTGCACACTTGGAAGGCGACTCATCCTTCCTATGGCAAACCATACTTCCTGGCAGTTCTGTCTCTACCTGCCCTTGTTTCTGCTACGCTTCATCTCCAACGATGCCAGAGGCACGCAACTTCGTACCCCTGTTACTGATCTCCACGAGCTTTCAGCCACCCGATGGTTTGGCCAAGTGGCAGCTCTGCATTGTTCCCTGCCTCCCCCTCTTCCCTCTTCATATACCCCTGTCATACGGGCAATCCTCATGAAGATGGAACCCCATGGGATTACAGGCCCAACGATGGGCTCGCTCCATGAGCTCGCACGTTACTAGGACCATCCGCACCACTGAAGGCCATCATGCCGCCTTGTGGGCACTAACGTCATGGGGACCGCTCAAAAAAAACCCAAAAAACAAAACCTAAACAACCTCAATTTTAGGTCCCATACACCACTGGAAGCATGTGCTTGCACACTAGCTTAAGGTTCCCAGGCCAACGTGCAATGCACCACTCACCCCACCTCTACTGCCTTCAAGTTCAGGTACTGCTTTGAAGTGTTCTCCTCAGATCCTTCTTGCTTGAATCCAGGGGTTCGCCCCCCCCCCTTCCCAATGCGTCTATTCAGTTTAGCCCAGGCCCCTCAGGGGCTGGTTGTGACCAGAACAAAGGGTATCTTCATTCCTCCGGTGACTGTCTGCATAGTCTGCAGCCATCACGGCTAGGCCGCAACCCTTGGCTCCCAGTTTGGACAGGATGTGCTCTGTTCATGGGATAATTTTCCCTTCTTTCCTTGCTTCCTATTTGGGCTATAGATATTATGGCTAATTCCATACCCACTGACCTCCAGTGTCTGCTTACAACTCATGCTGGCAAGCTTTATGACCAGACACATATTCCTTGGTCCCTTTCCTCCTGCTATACCACCTAGTATAGCAGCCAAGCACAACCCTATGTTGTCATTTTGCATTCTTCATCCTCGTCATGGTGACCTCGGTCAGTCCTGCCCTCGCACACATGCCTCGGCGGGGTTGGACCTACCCCTAGCTTTGGGTTAGCCCACAGTTATCAATTATTTTGCGCCACACCAGGAACCTAATTTGCCTCCCGGCTCTGGTTACAGTCTTGCTCACCGGGCCTCTTCCCATCTGGGGTGTTTTCTTTGCTACGCTGAAGGCGGAAGAGCCAACTCTACTCGCCATCCACCAGCATGGCTAGTAGTCACCTATTATTGAATGTATCCAAGCAGCACTCAAAAGAAGAACTGTGGGTTACTCACTAGTAACTGTCCTTCTTCGAGATGGGCTGCTCAGATCCATTCAGGTCCTCCCCTCCATCCCCGCACATGGAGTTGGCGACTCCCAGGAACTGAGCAGGGGTCGGGACGCAACTGTATATATAGCCACAGGTGGCGTGAGGGGCAGAGGCCGCCTACCCTCTCCTGACAGGCTGAGACAGAAGTTTTCTGACCAATCCAGTGCTCCGGCATGGAGACACCTATTACTGAATAGATACGAGCAGCCCATCTCAAAGAAAGACGGTTACTGGTGAGTAACCCACCATTCTGTCAGAGGCTGCTTTGATCAGATTCCAAAGGCTGCACCTTAAAGGGTCAACTGAGAAAGAGCAGAGATCCATTGCTCGTATATAGTATAAAAAACAAAGAACAGTCTGTCTATGCAGTGCTAGAGGGACCAGTTTTGGGGCTAAGTGTGGTAATGGAGTTTTCTGGGAACGCATGGATGGAAGCAGAAAATTCTGACAGGGTCTTTAAAAGGGGTGGTAGCAACAAACACCATAGTAAAGATAACTCAGTAACAAGGAAGGTTTGAGAAGAGCACACTGTCTTATGTTCTATATTTTGTTTTGTTTTTAATAAAAATGAAAATCAAACACGATGGAAGTAGTTAATCTGCGCATTACAGTTATAGTGCTTGTGGGACATAATGAAGTGGCAGACTAAAAAAATTATAGTGTGAAAAACAATGTAACTGTTTTTAGCAGGAGAGTATTTTGTTACACTTATAGTAATTTGGTCACAGAAGAGTAAGGGTTTGAATTAGACACTAAACATCCTAGAGCAAGCTACATTTCTTCCTATGTGTGCCAAGCCCTACAAAATTCTTACACATGGGAGCAGCCACATTAAACTCAGTGGTATTTATATACTTACAGACTCCTCAAATTAAAACAAAACAAAACAACTGTATAAAATATTTCAGGCACAGTTCCTCTTTACACATGGTTAAGAAACGAAGTGACATATTCTGCTATGACACATAATGTGCTCCAGTAGAATAACACTATAAAGTTAACAGCAACCAGTTCTTTGTTAAGTATGCCGCATCTGGTTGTGTTTATTAACCAACTGAGGGCATCCTCAGACACATACAATGGAATGAAGCAGAGATCGTTAAAAAAAAAATGTTTAAAAAAAGTTTCAGAAATTATCTATATATCAGACACACCATTATGTTTGTTATTTCAAGTGTGGAATCTGGAATAGAAACTTTGGTTAAATAGCTGCTGAAGAACTCTCTGCCATGGTGGTTAGGGAGAATTTTTCATGCATTGTTCTGATTTACAGTCAATATTAAAGCTAAGAAGTGAAATTCTTTTTTAAACTAAATTGAAGCATTGAAGAACAAGCACACTAGGTAATGTTTTAAGACCTTGATTTATCCCAGACATTCTGTTCAATAATGAGCAAAACTACTAATCAGTACCCACAGATATCAGATAATAAATTCAATAGGGTGAAATGAATATTTGCTGCATAGCAAATTAATGATTTAATTAATCTAAATATGCAGAAATTCTTGCTTGTTCAAATTTGTTTAGCACATGACATTCATGGAAGTAAAATTACTAGGGTTTCTTCTCTCCTCCCACCCTAATAAATTAAAAATGTGCTTTTCAGAGTGAGGGAAAGACACAGTTGCAAGAAGTTTTGTATGCTCTTTATAAGGATCACTTCAGGGGTTTGAGAGAGTGCAATCTAGTAATTGGTCAGGTAATTATTCACCTTACATAGTAGAAAATAAATTACTTTGATTAGTACAGTTTATTTATGAAACTGCTAGGCAAGATAGACCTACTGAAAATCAAAGTACTCCATAAATAACATTGTGCTGGCTTTCCCTGGAGTTGCATTTTTTGGAGAATGAGGCATGCTATGGTACACATGTTTTGGGGTTTACATCTTTAATAATATGCTCATTAATTTTTATCCTGGCCATCAAATTAATGTGTTAATTGTTTTAATTCAGGGAGCATTTCTTCGAATGTGTTGACAAAGAAACAACAGTGTGATAATAAAATAAACCAATGTGTATTTCTCATTCAATATCATTTTATAATGAAGTATGCAATTGATTAAAAAGATGGACATGCAATATTTCCAAACCACTTCAAGTACAGCACTTTAGTTTACAGATCAATTGGTCATTCTTAAAGAGAAATCAAAAACATCCTGGAGAAGAGATTATCTGAAAACCTGATCCTTAACTACTTAAAGAAGCTCAATAGTCTTTTCAGCTTTTGTTGTTGTTGTTGCTGTTGTTGGTAAACTCCAAATACACTTATTTTAACCAAGATTTTTTACTGTAGTATTCTCTAGAGACACATAATTATCCACAGGAATTGACCCTTGTCAATTGTGGATGATTGATGCAAATTATCATAGCAGGGGAATAAACATATCAGAGAAAAATTCAGATTAAACTGCTTATATAGACAATGTTAAAGCCAAATTTGAATTTAACACATCTCTTACTGTGCTATCTACAGACTTGAAATGATATAGGAAAAGATAATTTAGCTCACTGCCTCATTTAAATTAACCTGGACTGACTAATTCACTTGATAATTTTTAAATACTATTAAAAGAGAAGAAGAAGAAGAAGAAGAAGAAGAAGAAGAAGAAGAAGAAATATCGTTAGCAACCAGATTAAAAAGGTTATTCAGTATGGATATATATGGACTAAATAATTTCCAGGAAGCATATCTGCATAGAATTTACGTATTTGGTGTAGCATTATTTGTATATTATATAAAACAAGAAAAATAATGTTCATAAACATAAGTACTTCTACTGTTAACATTATTAGAAACTTCCAATGTACAAATATTTCCTTTAATGCATGTCTCTGGCCCCTGCCAGACTCCTTTTAACATCAAGCCTGAGATCAACACAGTTTAGTCCCTCTAGATAGTTGATACATATTTACTGAAGCTCAATTTAATCATGTAAACTTTACTGGTCAGCTGAAGAGAGGAGCATATTCTCACGTTAAATCAAAGTAGTGCTGTCAGCTGTCAGCAAACTGCCACATTTAGGAGATGCAGTTCATATTACACACAGCAGAACACTGCATCAAGAAGGCTGACACCTTTTGATAGGTGAACAGCTGAAAAGACCATAAAAGGTGCTGACATAAGCAACGTAGCATCCATCCTTCTTTTGATTAAGCTCTCTTATTTTCAACCATGTTGTATTCAACACTTCTTTGGACTAGGCCAGGGGTTGGCAACTCAAAAGTTAAGAGCCATTTTTTAAAATTCCCTCAATAACCAAGTGTTTTGAGAGCCACAAGGGGTGTAGCTTCCTGGTGCAGGTACCTGCTGCAGGGTCTCCTAGCAGGGAGTAAGGGGGAGCCTGGAACCAGGAGCAGGCCCCCTGTAGGATCCCTGGTCATGGTGGGGGAGAGACCGGAGCCTGGCATGGGCAACTTGCAGGGCTCACCAGTGACAGGGGGCCCAGAGTTCAGAGCCACAAGGGGGCAGCCAAAGAGCCACATGTGGCTATAGAACCACAGGTTACAAACCCCTGGACTAGACCCTGGGATTAGAAAGCCTTCTGAAGACAACTGTTCCATTCAAGCCTTTAAAGCTAGCAAAATGATTCATGGACGTTACATGAGTCACATAAAAAAGTTACTGCCTTCTGGCCTGCAGAGACCTGTCCTTACGTTTTTCAATATACATATGCGAATTGCCTAGAAAGGTGCCAGCTCTTTTGCACAGATCTTTTCATACCCTACTGCTATACCATTATCGTCTAGATGCCACAGAAACACATAAAACCTCCTCCTCCACCATCTTCCTTCTCTTAGACCCATTCCAAATCTACAAAAAAATCCACATTCACTTCCAGAACACACTAAGCAATATCCATACTCATCTTGGGTTCATCACACACAAAGACGCTCCCCACCTCATCATTTTGGCACCTGATCTCCTTATGATGGTCTGTACCCCCATATCCACTCCTTGCACACTCTTACAATAATATTTAATTCCTTTTGGGAAAGCTCATAACTTGCTGGTCAATATTTCTTGATAAAATGTGTGCAGCAGCATTGTATGTAAAGTTATAAGATTCCATTTTACAGTATTATTAAGACATATTCTAAGTCAGGGGAGGATCAAACTAGTTCCTGAAAGATAAAAGACAAGGTGACACCTCAGCCCTATGTAAACAAGCCAAATGGGGTACCTGCTGCTTAAGTATTCATTTGCAAGAAAAGGAATATGGGTTGAAAATCTGCACATTGAAAAGAAACAGCTTATGTGTTTCCATCCAAACAGACCTTTCATCTTAGTATCCTCAGCTAGAGAAAAAGAACAATAGAAAAGAGGAAAGATATCCCAAATCATTTCTCTCTTTGCTCTGCCTGCTGCAACCACACTATCTGAAGATCAAAAGAAGCAGCATTGGATTGGGGAGGGATACTGACTAAAAGAAAAAACAAAACAAACAAACAAGGACTCTTGTGGCACTTTGAAAGACAAAAAAGTGTCACAAGACTCCTTGTTTGTTTTGTTGGACTAGACTAACACAGCTACCCCTTTGAAACTTGACTAAAATAACTTTAGCCAGTAGGATTGCTGAAATATTTGGTGAGAGAGACCTTGCTCTGAATTCAATCTAATTTGTTAAATAAGGCATATTGCTTGTAATCAATTCTGACTTTTATGCCTCATTACTTATATTCACTTAGAATCTATCAGTTGTGGTTAATAAACTTATCTCATTGTTTTATTTAAAGCTATGTTTGATTGAAAAGTTTGGAAAAATCTATCCTTTTGTAGTTAAATATCTTTTATTGTTTTATCTAAACCAGTGCATTCAACCTGAAACATTTAGGAAACTCCATTTGGGATACTAGGAATTGTGAATACTATTTTCTGTTAATAAAATGATGAACTTTAAATGAGCTTGTTTTGTCCAGGCAAGAGCCAGGCAATACAAAGCATACATTTCTGGGCAAAGTCAGAAACTGAGTTTCTTGTTGTTCTGTGGTGTAATTTGAGAGAGGATGGCTGCAGCACTCATACAATATAAAGTGGGAGTAATTTACATTCTGAGCAGACCAAAAAAGGCAACTCTCACAGCTAAGCAATGTAAAAGACATCAGATCTTAGCAAGCTGAAGGGATACAGCTGTTCATTGGTTTAGCTTGTACCCTTGTCACTCCTGTACAGGTGGTCTCTACATTGAACAATAGGGAAGAGGTACTAGTACTACAGGGATCATCTTTCCCTTGCAATATAGGACTAGAAGAGATCCATATATACACTGACAATGGATTTTCTTCTTCTTTTCTCTGTCTTCTAGTAGAATCAGTTTTTGCCTGCTCATTTCATATTTTAATGTCTCATATTTGAGAAACACCAAATATGAAATGAGAGTCCCCAGACCTGAAGAAGAGCTTTGTATCTCAAAGCTTTGTGCCTTCTATCAACAGAAGTTTGTTCAATAAAAGATACTTCAACAGTCTTGTCCCTCTAATATACTTGGACCAAAATTACCAAAACCAATGCTGTTATACATATAACTATATATATAGTAAGATGTTAGAGTATAAAGTAAGAAAGTACAAGTAGAAATCCTCAGGTGCTAGTCCAAGGAGTACTAAAATAATTCAAAACACTAAGCCTGAGCCTAATAAGTGGTCAAGCTGGCAGGAGTCAAGTTGTGAAAGTTTGACCTCACTGAAATTGGCAAGAAACAAACTGAAACTGCAATAGTAAGTATAAAGAAAAAAGTACCTTGAGGAAGGAGATGTTGGCCAAAGAGAGAAGAAGAAATGTTTTGCCCAAGCTATTCAACAGGGATAGGGGTGTTTTGGCCAAGTCATGATATCCTGATGAATGGAGATGTTTGGTGGTTTGTGCACCAAATAAGGTAATGGATGGCATCAGGAAGAGTGCACAGACCAATCAAAGTAGTTTTGGACACCAAAGAAAGTAGCTTCTGGTGCCATAGGGGCTGAATGAATGGTCTAAACAGTGTATAAAAGCAGGAGCCCCAGAGGCTAGATTTTGTGTAGCCAAAGAGGGTGATGGAGAGTCCTGCCATCATTTGAGCTGTTCCATTGCATTGTGAGCATGAATGCTGTCAGAGCTCCTGTTGGCATAGATTGCTTACCATTTTGCTATGCTGCAATAAAATCTAGCCTAGCCTAGCCGAAGATCCATGGTCGTGTTAGTTAATTCAATTGTGAGTGTTATCTATAGCAGGAGACAGGCATACAGCCAAACACACACCCGTGCTGACACAGACAAGAACACATCTCACCTGACATACCACAATATAGACACAGAAGGGAAAGAAAAAAAAAAACTATTCCAACCATATACATAGAGAAGTGAAGATAATGTTTTGAATATATTTGAATATAGAGCACAAGAGAAAATTATTCCATTTGAACAGTGAACATATATACTGCCAAATCCACCTTGTTCAGGAAGGAATTAGTCAATCCATTATTTTATAAGACAGATGCACTCATGTGTTCTGGTTAGAAACCTTTCCCACTGAGATAGTTTAAAGCATATATTGGAGACACCATTACCTGGGGCTTGGGTTGACAACCCAAGAGATAAGGAGAACCATTTTTTAAAAATGGCTTCAATAACCAAGTGTTTTGAGAGCTGCAATGGATGTAGCTTGTTGGTGAGTAGAGTTGTGAGCTGGCCAGGGCACCTGCCACAGGGTCACCTGGGGGGGGGGGGTCAGGTGGCAGAGAGGAGCCCAGAGCATGGAATGGGGCACCTGCAGGGTCCTCCTGTGGAGTAGTCCAGAGTAGCAAAGAGGCAGCCAAAGAACCATGAGGTTCCAGAGCTGCAGATTGCAGACGCCCTTTTAGAAACCACCCAGCCAAAGACTGTGCTCCTGGACATTGCTGTGAGCAGAAGCTGTGGGGAAAGGCCATCCTGAAGATGGAACCCCTACAGAAGGAGGAAAAATGTGACAAGAGATGGAGAATGAAAGAATGATGCAGAAGGTCTGAAGAAGAGAAAATGAGGAGAGAGGGATTGGTTGTGGCTGGTTGGATGCCAATCAAATCATTTATTTAAAATGCAAAATACCTCCTGGCAGGTCTTTAATCCTTACTGCTAAAACTGACATATTTGAAATTGAAGACTTCTTTTTCCAAATTCTCTGCGGATGTTACTGCAGCTGCACTTGTATGCTAGCAGATAATTTGGCCCGGTTCTTCGAGGATTTCTGCTGGCACCCCTTTTACAATTGAAAAGAGTCATGATTTGTGGCA
>ML681993.1:40521473-40556520 GCA_007922195.1 Podocnemis expansa | reverse complement strand
CAACATCATACATTTCCACTACAAAACACATTCACTCTTCTGACATTAAAGCAGGATAGAGACGAGATACAAGTTTCAGACACTAAGACCCCATGCTATTAGCATCAGAAAGATGATCACATTCTGGCAAAATAGCAGCTGCTGGTTGTAGACTCAGAAAAAATATTTTAATTTATAACTATTTTAAAATCAAAATATCAGTTTATAAATAATGTGAAAATCTTTGTGCAGGGCAATTTTTGTTTGCTTTCATTGTTTGTTTTTCAAAAGCCACAACTCTCTCTCATGAACTTTCAATATACTGTACTGAGACAAAATGATGTATTTTTCAAGTCACCTCCATCCACCCACTCACACAAACAAAAAAGGACATTAGGAACCTCAGTTTAGGAGTCAGCATGGTAGGGCACTGATTATGAAAGATGCCCCTCCAAAAATGAGATAGAAGTGTGGAATACTATTGCATTACTAAAATACTCTGCAAGGGTCAAAATGTATTTTTAAGGCCTCTTAAAAGTATTAACTTCTACTGTGCTTTTATAAAGACGTTTAATTTATTTATGTGAGTTAGTGTGGATCCAGCTGCTCACCCTTCAGCCAAAGTGTAAATAAAATATCCAAATGGTACATTACTTTGGCAGTTACAGTACCCTTTGTTATTTATTAAAGAGTTTCATTACTTAACGAGGCAGGTTTTCCACATAAAAAATGGCTTCTAGTAATCATACAAAGCTACTATTCACAAAATGGCATGGGAAAATTCAAAATGAGCTTCAACATTTGTAATATTTTTTCCTTCATTCCTGCCAATTGGGCATGGCACCTTTTTCATCCTCTTACCCATTTAGATATCCTGAGGTACTAGCTGCTGTTAGAAAGAAAGGCTATGTCCACACATACATCATTATTTCGAAATAAATTATTTTGAAATGAGTTATTTCAAAATAAAGTCCTTCTTTTGAAATAAGTTAATTCGAATTAAGAAAATGTTAATTTGAATTAAGGGAAAGCCTGCCTTCAAAACAGCTGTTATTTCAAAATGGTTATTTCAAAATAAGGCCATTTGGACATGTTGTTTTGAAACAGTTGTTTCAAAACAATGGTGTTGTTTTGAAACAACATGTCCAAACGACATTATTTCAAAATAACCATTTTGAAATAACAGCCGTTTCGAAATGAATGGGGTTTAAGCTGTTTCAAAATGACAGTTCTTATTTCGAAATGACAGAGCCTGTCATTTCGAAATAAGAAAACGTCGTGTGGACGTTCAGTTTTTTATTTCAAAACAACCAGTTTTTATTTCAAAACAACCACCTGGTTGGATTGACCAGTCAGCAAGGCGCTCAAGGTGGCAAGGAGTCAGATCAGGCCCCAGAATCTGACTGCGGCCTTGGATCACAATCAGAACCCAGGGCGGGGCAGGGCCCAAGCCCAGGCTCCAATCCTTCCTGCTCCGTCAAGTTGACTTAAAAGCTTAAGTCAACTTTCAGGGCAGATTTTATTAAGTCGACCTAAGCAAGTGCTTAGGTCAACTTAAAAAATTCTAAATTTGACCATGTAGTTTCTTAGGTTGACTTAAGGCTCGATAAGTCGACCTAAGGCTCCAGTGTAGACATACCCTACGGCAGTGGCTCCCAACCAGTGTGCCGTGAGAATCCTCTGAGCTGGAGCTGTGTCCACAGGTAGCAGCTCTGGCCAGGGAGTTTCCTGGAGCCAGAGCCAGAGCTGTGGCTGCTGTTGGGCATTCCCCCAAGCTGGAGTCCGAGCCACAGGTGGCGGCTCCATGAAGCCCTGGCCCGGAGGTTCCCCAGAGCTGGAGCCCCAGGTGACAGCCTGATGCTGCCCCGACTGGGGGGTTCCCCGGAGCAATGGGCTGCGGCCCCACATGACTCTGGCTGTGAAGGCATCTAGGAGAAGGAGCCCCAGGTGGCAGCCAGATGTGGCCCCAACTGGTGGGTTCACTGGAGCAGCGGACACTGGCCCCTGCAGCTCGTGCCAGGGTTTCCCATGAGCTGGATCCCCAGGTGGCAGCCCCAAAACAGGGTGTTATTCCTTAGCTTGCTGAGGCCTTGAAATTAGGGGGAGGTGTAGGGGTGTGCTCACTAAATTGGTATAACAGTGTTACTAACTGACAACTGGGGGGTGGGAAATGTGTGGGGGTTGTTAAAGAAATCCCTGGTGCCATAGCTTATGAATATTCATGTACTAATTTGAATATTTACGATTTATAATGGCAGCGTACCACAACATAATTGAAAGTATTAAAGTGTGCCACAGCAGAGAAAAGGTTGGGAACCACTGCCCTAAGGGACTTACATATGTGTAGTAAGGCCAAAAGAGACTCATTTGCATTAGGTTCTCAGGGTGAACTGATCCATCCTAGCAGTCTAGGACAACAAAATCAGGGAATCTTGAAGAGGACTTTTCAGAAACAGGACCTGTGAGCATAGCTACCTAGACATCACTTTGAAAAGACAAGAACAGTCTGATAGGACTGCACACAGTGCCAGCCAGGTTATGTTAATTTGAGACATCTGATAATGATTTCTTAAACATGCCCTTCTCTAACACAGGCTAGTTTGGGACCAGTAGGTAGAATATTCATGACAAAATGTTCAAGGTCCTAATTATGCATTCCCCATTATTGCTATAGAGAAGCTGGATAGCTAAAGGTTAGTACCATCGCTGGTAAAAATCTGGACTCTCACCTCTGTTATAGTCACAGATGAGCATTAACTCTACAGATATTAGTGTATACATTTGTTTTTGCAACCTGCACATTTATATATTACATATGCAAAAATGTGTGCAGAATTAAACATATAAATTTCATGAATATGTATGCCAACTATGTAACTGAATGTGCAAAGAGCTACTACTTATGTTTTTAACTGCATGCCCCACAAGAGAATCATATACACAGTTTAAGTACATAATTATGCATCTCCAGTGTTGGGGAAAGAAACAAAAGCCAGGCCCATGATCAACCCTAGGATAACACTATCGAAGTTATTGAGCTCACGCCATTTCTCAACCAAGGCTGTTTCATGCATCACAGGGGGAAAAATGATCAATGAAATTGCATTGTCCAGAGTTAATCCATCATGTTGTGTATGCATACTTTTGTGGCACCATTCAGTTCAATTTCTGAATGATCCTTATTATCTGCAGTTAGGGTTCCTTTCAAAAAGCAAGAGAAAAATAAACTTCAGTTTCAACTTTTAATTTCACAAGCTAACCTACAAGTGATATTAAAATTGCTGGTAATACTAAAGCACCATGAACCACCTACACATTTTTTATTGAAAGACTGCAGCTACAATTCATTTGTTAATGACTAAGCTCTGCTTGCCAGATCACATTCATACTCCTGACTGGGAAGTGGCTGGGTTTCAAGGGCCTTGCAATAACAGTAACGATCAAACCAGCCTCCTTTGTTACATTTTTGCAAAACCAATATGCTTAAAATAACACTTGAATTGTATTGGCTTCTCTATTGAACTTTATTTTCTACACCATTACTTTGTCAGGGTAAATTTATTTGGTGTTACTCAAGTATATGTGTGTACATAAAGCCCTTTTTAAAATTATATATGTTAACTTATGTGACTCAACTAAGAATTTGTTTAAGATAAAATTCAATTTAGAGGACATACACAGTAGATTTATTATCTCTGTTGTTTGATACAAATACTATCAGCGAAAGCTAAATGTCAAAACTGCTCAGTTATTTCAAGACACTATAATCCTGTTCATGTGTATTTTTACATGTTCAAAAATTAAAGACTGTTTAATGCAATAATCATGCCTGGCAATAACTAGCTGTGAACACTGTGATGAGAATGCTCTCTTTTGTATATTTAGCTCTAAAAAATTAAATATTTTAAATTAAAGGAAAAAATGTAACAAATGTATTTTGTTGAACAGCTGACAAAACTTTCCTTCCAATAGTAATTCCACTGATATTTTTTACAAAAGCACACCTAAATTCTTTATATGGTACTTTTAATCCTGATTACTTGGGAAACTATAAGAAAAAAATATGTTCACCCTTTTTGTTCCTGTCTAATGCTTCATCACTGACTTCAGACCTATAAGTCACCAGAGACCTACTCTCAAAGAAGAATCAGATATATAACCAGCATGACAGAAGCAGTCTTCTTTGTGCAGAAATTAGGTTACCTCCAGAGAAATTACATTTCAAATTGTGTCTTGAAAATGAAAATGCAACTTCTGATTTTTTTTTTTTTCAGGCTGAGGAATTCTGAGGGATGTCTTCAACTGTTAATACAATGGATTTTTAAGCACTAATACAGTTTGGGAGTTTTTGTAACTGAGAAGCAGTGGAAATCACTTTAAAACAGTAAGTAGTCTATTGGAGAAATACGTATGTGCAGTTCAGAGACTACATATGTCAAGATATAAATCTAAGAGTTTTATATATATATATATATACATATATAAAGTCAAGATAACTTTCCTCCTATTTTTGATACAAGTAGTAATTTCCATACTCTGTGAGGATTGATTTTCTTTAAACAATGAGGTATTTCCTCAGAAGAATTAATAAGGTGGCCTTGAAGATAACAAGCAACCTAACTGCATGAGCCACCTCTGGTAAAATTGCCCGTGGCACATTCTCCAGGTAGCTTCTATCATTCTGTATCTAACTACAGTATCTATTGTTAACTCTAGAATATATCTTTTTAGGTTGTTATTTCACATTTACCACCATAGCACCTGAATGTCCTTGATTATGGCCATGGGTGCTGATTGCCTCCATATGTGCAACCTTCATAGATTTGGCAGAAGAAGGAATACTTTTCAGAGTGTGTTTTATATTGAAATGTCCCCTTCCTAAAATAAAACTCTGTAAACATAATGCACAAGCCTACTGCACCAGCTGAAACACTGGATTTTGTTGTTATGATTGCAGAAGACCAAAAATATCCATCTCAGCCTGTGGTAAATTTGAAGATGTGTGTAACCCACCCCTCCCCTCCTCTTCATATACACAGTAAATAAGTGTTAAGTACAGTAGACTAAGATATTATCACATCTGAGTAGCAAGGCATCTCTCATCACTATGACTGACAGAAGTAATGAGTATTTTGTTGTGGTGGTGGAATCATAGTGTAATATACTGTGCATGTCTGAACGTTGGAAACATTCTATGATTATTTTCAATCCGTCTACCTACTTTTTTTTTTAAGCATGTATTTCTTTGGATCCAGCTGAGAAGAGATAAAGCCACAGTCTAAGAGCTGATCAAAACATTATTTCTGCTTATAAAAAAATCCATTTGTATTTAAAATGTTAATAAGTTGTCCTTTATATTAAAAAGACAGAAGAAGCTATTTGTTTTTCTCTTTTGGATAAGAAGATCAGACCAATTTTTATGTATTGACATGTACAAAACTGTTTCTGGAAAACACACATTGGAAAAATAATTATAATATTTAGTTTTCATATGTTCTAGAAACAAAATTAGTATTGGGTTTTATGGTACAGTTAAGGCTAGTTGTCAGCTTAATGTTATAAATTTATAATGAAAGCAAAGCTTGGGTACATCAATCCACTGTTATCCTGCTTGTTCAGTGATAAAATGAAATCCGTACATCAAAAAGGAAGGAAACAAAAATAAGAAAACACAAAACAAACAATAATAAAACAAGCACTGATTCTCTGTTCTCTGGACAGAGGTTGGCCAAAGCTGTAGATACCTATCATATACATGGGAATTCTAATGGAAACCCAGTAAGGAGATTTTTCTAGCACAGTTTAGGCCAAGACTACTTTACTGTTTTAGAGCTAAATTTTCCAAGTTTTCAATTAATATTAAGTCACAAGGATTCTAAAAGGACTTTGAGGGTAAAAGAAGATGGGGAAAATCTATTAGAAATATGTTTTCCATCTCTAATATTGACATTAAGTTATATGGTAACAGCAATGGCTATATCTGCATATGAAGAGGCAGCATTCATCTTGATAAATATATCATTATTTTCTATATGAAACAAAACAGCAAATGGAAACAAGTTAATACAATTTCCTCAATTTTAGTCTACAAATGAAGAACTATATCCACCTTCAGGTACATGGACACCGGTTCAGTAGAATGCAATCCACTTCAATTGAAATTTTGTGATTGTATCTGAAGACAGAACTCTGCTCAAAAAAAAAAAAAAAGTACCTGAAATTAAGAATTCTTTCTGAATGCCTCAAAAACAGCTTTCCAAATTACTTTGTGGTATCCCTATATTGTCTATAGAAGTCATCAATTCAGATTTTTGGGGGGCAAAAGCTCATTTTGGTATGTTCTTGATGAAAAAATTCAGTTTCTGATGAGATGGTTTTCCATTTACACCACAAATGTATAGTCATCAGAACCCGATAATACTGTAAAATGTTTGGGAACCAAGACAGGTTACCTTCTAATCTTCCAGTGTCAGTGCATTCAGTGAGTTATACAAACAATCTGGGGTGGGGGACATGTGTGTGACACATAATTACTAAGAGAGGAAGGAGTCAAACAGCAACCATTCTCCAGAAAAAAGAAAAGGACAAAACAAAAACAGTAGTTGTCCTTAAACCGAGGTACACTTTCCAGGACTCTGAAAATGAATGTCATTAATTAGTGTATGCAGTTGGCATTGTAACAGAACAAATAAGACTGGGCATTAGACAGTGACTTTGTTCATTCAAAGAATGCCATTTGTAACAAATATTATTTATATTCTAAACAAACAGAATTACTTTCTAAGCAGATAGAATTGGATTGGCATTCCCATTATTTCTCAAAACCAGAAGCTGGAATGATTTTGTGAAAAGATACATCTATAAAACAGAATTAGTTCCCAATTCAGTATCTTATAAAATAGTGAGTGCAGGACCATGCCACGGGTTTGCAGGTCTATTCTAAAAAAACAAAAAAACAAAAAACAAAACAAAACAAAACAAAAAAAACACCTTGCCTCTTCTAGTTCAAAAGGTGGCATGTCTTATGATAGAGGCTCCTCCAGATAAAGCTGGCCAGGAACATAATAAGCATCACAAATAAATATCCTGAGTGAGGAATAAATAAGTGTAGGGAAAATTAAGGCAGAAAAATAAGACCTTAATATGCATGTTGTCTAGTCTGTATAGGGTATAACAACAAGGACCAGGGAGAGACAACAGGAATGTCAAAATAGTATTAATTGGTGCTCAGAAGTTCTACCACTCCATTGATCATTTGTTCCCAATTAAGTGTTGCAAGTGACATTTCCAAGCACTCACTAGAGTAGTCTTACTAAATGAGCAAAGGCTTACCAAAGAGAATAGAGGTTGCACAGTTAAGCCCATGGTTAGAAACTGAGTTTAGCTAATGACACTATCATTTGAAGAATCAACAAACACAGAAATACACTAAACTCCATAGAATATGAAAGTTCACTTGATTATCCTAGTGATTCCTGAGTCTTAAAAAACAAACCCCAAACTATATGTGACATATATTGCTTCCTTATTGCCCTGTGTTATTGTAAAAATCATCACTATCACTAGGTGATCCCTGTCATGAAATTAGAATTAGTTTACCTTCAAGACTACCCCAGAATTAATACAGAGCTTTCCAGATCCATTTGACTGGGACTGAAAAACTGGATTTTATGTAGTTATTCACCTTACCTGTTTGTTACTCAATGATAAAAGGGAAAATAAAATCTGTTCTCTGCCCAACTCAACTGGAAAAAATAATGCTAACTGGCAGAACAAGCCACTGAAAATACCATTGGAAATCATAGTTTGAAAGTCAGTAGTTGCAAATAAAAATCTTGTGAAATTCAGTGGTTTTCATGTGAATTCAGGCAAATTATCACTGTTTAAAGCTGAGCTTTTCTGCTTACTTCTTTCTCCTCTGGTTTCATATTTTGCTTTCATACAATCTTAAAAATCAACAGGAAAGAAGAAGGATGTCAGGACATCCATCTATATGGGAGGGAAGAGAGAACAGGAAAAGATCACCTGACCTCCTTTGAGCTGAAAACACTGACTTTCACAGAGCTCTAAGATTAAATACACTGAAGCAGAAGCAAACACCAGTTTCAACCATTTATGTCAGAACAAGCTTTAAGCCTGGGAATAAATTTATAATTCGTAATTGGTGGTCTATAAACAAGAAACACAGCTGGCAAGCATTCCTCCTTTTTAATTTAAAAAAAAAATACTAACAAATATTTCAGTTAACCCTAAGTGAAGTGTAAGGCACTAGAAGTCCAATACCACACATTCAGTTAAATTTTCTTGCACTTTTTTTCAATTAGGTGACTGACTTAATTGAAAGGGAGTCTAAAATGAAGTAATTTAGATGTTGAGGAGCCTGTAAAAGGTGTATGAATATGAAAATTAAAGCACAAAGCAGGTTTTGCCATAGTCACTATCCAGTTTCTCCCATTTCTGATTCCTCCTAACCTTCACTGCTGCCTCCCACAAGAAACTCTAGAACTACCTAAACAAAGAATCCTGGGCCACTGTTAAAGACTAACAAATTTATTTATCACATGAACTTTCCTGGGAGAAAATCCCACTTCTTCAGATGCTTTAGAAATGGCGGAACAGTTTAAGAACAGGTAGAGCTGGGTTATCCAATCCACACATAGCAGACCAGAGTCTAGCCAGTCAAAGGCTGCTCTCTGGCCCATTGGGGCAAAGGATCAACCCTTCCCCAACAGCCCCCACACCCCCAAGACCAGTGGCAGCCCTTCCCTGCCAGCCCTCAGCCTGCAAGAGCACAGCAGTCACCTTCCTCCCAGACCCGTGATGACCGGTCGGCCAGGTGCAGCAATGCCCTCTTCAGCCCTGTGCCAGTTGGTCAGGTGCAGCAGATCATCCCCTCTCACCCCATGATAGCTGGTGCAGCAGCAGAGCTTCCCTCTCCAGCCCCATGCTGACTAGCTACAGCAGCAACTCCTCCAGCCCTGAAACAGCCCCAATACCCTCTTGGTTCTAGCCTTGATCCCCACTGCCCCTCCAAGACAGCTGGGCCCAGCAGCACCCTCCTCCCCAGTACCAAACCAGCTGAGAAGAGGACTAGCCCCTCCGAGTTCACTGGGCCTCTGAATGGGGAAAAAAAAATTGCAATGTGACCCCTCACACACACACACACACACACACACACACACACACACACACACACACAATCCTAGACACCCTTAGGTTACCTTATGATGGAAAATTGAGCCCCTATATCATATTTCACTTATTTTAGTTTTACATGATGCCAATACACTTTACTGTTCATTTTAGCTTAATAACTTACTGTAAATTCAGTAAGGTGTTCATTCTAAATGGTTGGCCAACTACAGAGGATCTGTACAGCAACAGGCTCTCTCCTTCTGCCTTCATTCCATTCACGTCACATTTCTACCAGTTGCCTGAATGCAGCTACACAGGAGGAACCCGTAAACATGGTGCAAAGACAATGGGTATGTCTACACTGGAGCCTTAAGTCAACTTAAACAAGCATAAGTTGACCTAAAGAACCCTGCCCCCACACTGGGCTTTTATTAAGTCGACTTAAGCACCTCCTTCAGTCAACTTAATAACACCACCTCTTTGATCAACTTAAGGCTTCAGTTAACCTTATTAAGTCGATTTAAGCCAAAGTAGACAGGGAATAGCCCTTAAATTGACTTAATTAGTCTCCAGGTCCACTCCCAAAGTTCCCAGTCACCAGGAAGTGTTGGCCTAGTACCTGATAGTTGGACGCAGGCAGTCGACAGGTGTGTTCAGTGTGGATGCTCTATGTCAACTTAAGAAGGTCAACTTTAAGTTGACTTAAAGTCAACCTTGTTAAGTCAACTTCAAAGAGCCTCCAGTGTAGACATACCCAAAAAGACTACTTACTTGAGTAAGGGTTTGCAGGATAGAATCTTACTACTCTTACTACATTTTGTAAAATCTAAATAATTATTTATAAATAATTTCTAGCCTGGAGTGCAGCATACCAAACTTTAGTGACACAGAAGCTGCCATTTTCTTTCATTATTCTAATTTTTATAAGACATTGGGAGGAGGGTTAAAATTCTCAAGTTTCTCTATTTTAATCCTAATGTAAAGGGATTTTTGGTTGAGTTGTTGAGGCATGAAGAAATGCCCACTTACATCTAAACACAAAAATGTATACAGAAGGAAATTAATAAACATACTGGATTTTTTTAGGGGTTTTATGAGGAGTTTTATTTTGCTTTGTTTTTGTTTTTTTCCTATTGTGGGCATTTAAGATGAAACTGTGTTTATGTCATTTAATTCTTGAGAATCTGCTTAACATGCAGAAGGTCCTGGATTCAATTCCCAGGAGGTTGGACTCGATGATCTCACAAGGTCCCTTCCAGCCCTATGATTTGATTTGATTTGAAAATGTTATAAAAGGTCTAGAATCCACATGATTAAACAATTTCTGAGTATAGATGACTCTTTAACATAGCACACATTATCCAGCTATACTGAAAGGACAGGAGACATTAGATATGGCTAATCAGGCTGCAAATTTATTATAGTCTGGGACTACCTGGCAAATAAAAAAGTACAGTATAAGCAAATCCATTACATCAGGGGCTTCAGCCAGCCTTCACTTTTTCCATCCTGCTTTCCAGCCAGCTCACTGCTGGGATTTATGCCCAGGGAGGAAGCCAGCCCGTTTTCTGACTGGACCCCTGCAAGAGCAGGTGTGCCCAGCCAAGGGCATAAATGTGACCGGAAGCTGCCCCCTGCAGGAGAGCCATATTGCCCAGGCTAGCAGGTGCACCTGTGATGGGACAGGACCTCAGCTTCGCTCACAGCTAGGGTGCCCGGTGACCATGAGCTGAGGCACCTCTGCCCTGCTCACAGTCATTGGCTGTTGGGTGGCACTGTGGCCACAGAGGCAAAGTTCGCACTGCTGTCAAATGCTAAGGTGGACTGGCCTCAGGGCCAAGTTGGTGGGCCCCTTCCCACTCCCAGCTATGCCCCTTCTTATGCTCCACTCCCTGGAATGAGGGTTAAGATGGACTATCAAGGCAGTGGAGGTTGGCTCCCTTCCTGCCATTCATAGGAGCCCCTAAACCCCGTGTATCTCTTCCTTTAACACATAACCATTTATCTGGTCACTGCATTCTTTCCATATGCAGTCCAGTGCTGATTGGATATTCTTCAGCCCTACATTTATGTAATGAGTTCCACAGGTCTTATTCAAGACTGACTCACATTCCATGCATGCATTCAAGCATGGGAAGAAGGTAAAGGAGAACAAGTTAAATTTGTCTTTTTTTCTTCTTTCTAAACCAGGAATGCTTTAGAATCCTTAATGAAATGTTGCTACAGTTCACATCTCTGAGGGTTTTTTTAAACAAAACAAAACAAAACAAAAAACAAAACAAAAAAAAGAAAGAAAGAAAGAAATGCATTCTGCTAAGATTGAATCCAGTCTTCAGTCTATTTTATAGCTTTTCAGCAGGCTAATTCACCAACTTGACTGCAGTTCCTCTTGCTACTATCTGCCTGTAGCTAAATGTGACAGTGTAAGATTCTGTGTGAGATATGAACTTGTGTTTAATGAAATGGAGGAAATGACTCAAAGGCAAATATTCTTTTAGTTCACAAAGAAGCTCAGAATATGAAACACAAAAATAGCTGTGGACAGTGATTTATCTGGAGAGAAAAAGTTAACACAGAGGCACCCGTGTATGCCCCAGTATGAACTCAGTCTTGCCAAGTGGAATAAACAACTTTGAAGCAACAAAGGGAAGCAAGGATTATACAGGGGGAACAGACTGTAAAGTTAAAACAGCATCACCTGTTGACCCCAGTGATAGTGACACTGTAACCCAAAGCTTGCATGAAAGGATTTAGCTTCTTCACATAGAATACTATCATATGACCAAATTTTATACAAGACACTCTTGACTTAATTCTGAACTTTAATCATAATTAAACCACTGCCACAGAAATATTCCAGATCATTATTGGAATTACTTTATGATTAAATTCCCCTGACATCATTTCACTAAACCTCTGTAACATTAGGTTTATTAAAATGATAGGAGCTCATGTATTTATCAGCCACACTTATTAATGTACTGCAAATAAAAAAAAGCATTCTAGAAATAGCATCACCAGCAGATGAGCTATTTTAGACATTGGTTCCAAGAATGTAAGAATTGCTTCCAAATTTCTATTTTTATTTTGAATATATTAAGTGCAAGTTTACACTACAAGTGCTAAATCAGCATGTTTGATCCATTGTAACGCATTTGGTGAAGATGCCCTATGCTGATAGGAAAGCACTCTCCCGTAAGTGCAGGGCTGAAAGATGTCGATAGTAGATACACCATATGTCAGAAATACAGTAACCAGATAAATGGCTTGGTAAAGGATTTAATTATTCCACCTTGAGGTGGAAGCTATGTCGGCAGGAGAGCATTTCCCTTCAACATAGCACCGGTGTGGAGAGTGCTTACTTATGTTGCCGTAACTTATGTCATATGGTTGGGTATCTTCTTCATACCCCTAGGCAATATAAGTTAAATTGACTTAAGTAGTAACATAGACTTTCCCTACAGCAGTGCACAACAATTTTATTTTACGTTTAGAAGAGAAACTTTCAAAATACAATTAATTTGTTGCAGTTTTTCACTTTTCCTTACATGGGGGCATAATTTTGTGTTATGTAACATTTATTTACATTGCTTGTTAATTATTGGTAGAATATAGGGAAACATTTACTTAGCTTCATGTAGACATACAAAGGATATAAATATTTTTTAATCTCTGCTTCTTACTTAGTTTCACACTGGTGGAATCATTATAAACGTCATCCGTAATGTATAATAGGCCTTCTCCCCAGAGCAGTTCCCACACTCAGTTAAATATATGCTATTCCTCTTTATCTCTTTGTGGAAGAATGAATCACATCCACAGCTTGCAGCTATCAGAATGTAATTTCATCAAGCAAGCTCATGAAAGTACACATTTCACTGTCTTTACACTAGGAGGCACATTCTTACTACATACAATTCTACCTTACTCTTAGCTATACTGAATGTAACCTTTAGATGTGCTAACATATTCCACTCCAAATGCAAGTGTTTGGAAGCTTTCACTAAAAGATCGGTGAAAACAGAACTATTAACTAATAAAAAGTTATCTAGTGCTGATAAAAATCAAAACTATACTAGCAAGAAAACAACACTGAGCACCTGTCTGCTGAGCTATTGAAGAAACAGTCCAGATTAAAATACACCAAATGTTGTTCTTAACATCAGTTGGTCGTAAAACAGGATGTTTCTGTTAACATTACAATTTTTAAGAAATGCATTAAAAGTCACAAAGCAAGCAGTTTTTTTTTTTTAATAACAGATGAATAAAGTCATGTTGGTAATATACAATTTCTATTGCAATTTCCATTTTACTAGACTTTAGGACAATTTTTTGGTATTTTGCAGGTTCATACTTGACATACAAAGAGATAAAATCTGCCAACAATTAAAACTTTTGCAACAATTTTTCCTTTTAGCAACTTTCATGGGATGAGAGAGAAATTAAGTATATAGCCTTTCAAATTTTTCTAAAAAAATCTTCTTTTACAAATATGTTGGGTTAAAAATACATAATACATAAAAATACACAAATCAAAATCTAGTCAACTAATTTTTAAACTTCTCTTTTGCACATTCATTTCAATGCTCTGCTCTGTTTTTTCTCTTATGGTAAATTACTTGCCTTTTTATTTTCATTATTTTTCTTCTTTATATTGCATACTCTTAATGTAGCAATCCCAAATGTCTGTTCTTCTTCCTGTTCAATCTTATACATAAAACACCATTTTGTGGTGTTTCAAGATGGTTACAAAAAAATGACTTCTAGAACAACTTGATTTCAATTTGCCTTGTCTACACTGATGAATAAATTGTGGTCTGCATGGTGTCATTTTACATGGTTGTTAATAATTGTTTAAGTATGAAACATTTTAAAAATTAATACTTTATGTGAGCTTCAGTCATCTCATTCTGAGATTCCTGAACACTGAAATGTTGTGTAATTAATTTGAATTAGTTAACATGTAATAATCCATAGCACATGCCACAGAGCTAGTGCAAATGAATGGAAAGATGCTATTTTTAAGCACACAACAGAATATCGCCAGGGGTTAAATTATGCCAGAAAGTGGCAGAATGCTGTTCCGAGGCCCACTAATTTTAGGGGCTCAGTTCCGGGCCCCTAAAAATAGAAAATGGAGCTGGAACACTGTTCTGGGGCCCACCATTTAAAAATAGTGGGCCCTGGAATTCAGTGTCCCGGTTCCATTTTCTATTTTTAAGGGCTCGAATGCTGAGCTCCTAAAAACAGCAGGCCCTGGAATCCTGTTCTGCCACGTTCCGGCAGGCAGGAGAGAGCTGGGGGGGGGGTGCCTAGCTGCCCTGCACATGTGCAAGCTGCGCTTGGAGGCAAAAGCCTCTAAGCGCAGCCTGCAAGAGGGATTGTCTGCCGGCCCAGAGCTGGCTCGTGTTGGGGTTGGGTATTGGGGACAAGGGAGTTAATAGAAAGGGCTGGGGGGGTATAGGGAGCTGGGGAATATTGGGACAGGGGAATGGATATTGGGGGCTGGGTATTGGGAGGAAGAGAGAGATTTTGGGGGGTAGGTATTGGGGTCTTGGTGGATATTGGGGACAGGATGCTGGGGTGGATTTGGGGGGGAGTATTAGGGTCTGGGGACTATTGGACAGTGGAATGGATACTGGGGACTGGGACTCAGTACTGGGGTGGGGGATGGGTATTGGGGGCTGTGGTGGGTTTTGAGGGGTGGGTATGTGGGAGGATTTGGGGGACAGGAGAACGGATATTGGGGGCAGTAGCTGAGGTACATGAGGAGAGCCCAGATCTGCGTGAGAGGGGCAAAGACCTGCATGGCGGAGCCCCCGGACCTGCTGAGGGGGCCTGGAAATTTAGGAGGACACTAGGGCCTCCCAAATTATACATAACTGTTGAATATTCCTCACTGACAGAAGAGTTCTGATAAAGTATGATAACCTTATGATATACTGATGCATCAAGTGAAAGGTAAACTTTATACTTGTTTAACTGCCAATTAACCTTGGTCATAGGAGTCTGAGACGGCAAAGACCTATAGGTGGATTGGATAAAAGCTTCATGAAGAAAATCTTTGCTCACCACTGCTTTATCAGGTGGTTGGAAGAAAAGTGGTTGTTGCCCCTTTAAGGCCTCCCCTGCTAATAGTACTAGAGGTAGAGGAAGAAAAACTGTTTAGCTATACAGAGTGAGATGAGCAGGAAGTAGCTGAGCTAGGTTGAGTGACAGGAGGGAACAGTGCCCTTCTTGTTGAGTAGAGGAACAAGGGCAAATCTACTCCTTTAAGTCCCAGAGAAGTCCACTCAGAGCTGTAACTAGTAATTTTTGCACCTGGGGCAAGGACCCCAGACATGCTGCTCCCCCCCCAGGCCCCGATCCAGACTGGGGCCCTGATCCTACTGAGGGATTTTAAAGGACGGAGGGGATGGATCTGGCTTCCTGCAGCAGCTGCGGATGGATCTGGATCCCTGCAGCCTGCTGGCAATGGGAGAAGCTTTCCGCTGCCGCCAGCAGGCTGGGGGAATCTGGATCCATTCCCAGGTGCCACCGGATGAGCTGGGAAGCTTCTGCTGCCACTGGAAAGCTGCAGGGTGAGGCTGATCCAGATTGCTGCCAGTGGCGGTGGTGGAATTTTAGGGGGCGCAGGGGGCGCATCTGGCTCCCTGTGGCAGCTGGGAACAGATCTAGATCCATCCCCAGCTGCTGCAGAACCCGGATCCATCCCCTCCACCTTCTAAAATTGCCTGCTTGGGGCTTTACCCCATTCGCCCCAGACTACTTACAGCTCTGAGTACACTTTATCCTAGATCAAGCTGGCAGCACCCACCTCCTCACCCACAGAACCTAGGTCCCTTTATGATCTGCTGTGGGCATAATGGTAGTTGTTCTTTTTCTTTGATGGTTGAGGAGAAGTAATTTTTCCCTCACTGCCAGATTGGCCAAAGTGGAGTGGAAGTTTTTTTCTCCTTCGCCATAGTGAGTCTAGGACCCAGTAGGCTGAGGCAGGTTATAATGACCCAATTTAGTACATAAAACTTGTGGTGGGCGTCCAATGAGGTATGCAGTATGGAAATACTGTTATAAAAAGAAAAGGATGAAAAAGCAATGTGATTCCCCCTCCTTTTCAAAACCCCTTACCCCTCTCAAAAGGAGAACATGGCAGGGTCACAGCAATGGTATGAGTAGGACCAGGTTTGGGATTTTGTGGAAATGATTAAGGAAACGCTCATGACCTGCAAAATAAAATTTGTTATGGGGTGCCCCCTGATATTTTAAATTAATAAAATTGTGGCTGAATTAAATCACATCTCTTGCCTCCTGTCTTTTCCCAGCTTGGTTCAGCAATGTGAACTTACACAAAGTAGACAAGTATACCGTATTCTAAAGCAATCTTGGTGTATATAGATCATGGCTAAAATTCTCATTCATCCATCCATCCATCTATTTATTTTCAATTTGTCCTGATAGTTTTGTCTCTCCAATCTTAGTAAATAGAGTGACAACATCGAACACAACTTGTACTTGTAATCTTTCTTCCTTTCTGTCTTTCCCAGCATGAGAGATTGCTGTATTTAAGATTACCTGTGAGAATTTTCTCTCTCACTGTATATCCCCTTTTCATTAGACTAGCATAATTGTAAGTCTCTTGTCTCTTCATGGGCTGGCAACACTTAGAACATAAAAGTGAGTTTCTTATGAGTAGGTCACTGAGATATAAGAACATTTACTTCATTCTTTAAGATTTCAAGCTGCCCAAACAGGCCCTTACCCCTTGTCCAAACTTAATAAAAGCAACAACGTAGCATTACCAAGAAATAATGATCAAATCTTTATTTATAGAAATGTATGGCATATAACAATAAAAACACACTCATTCAGAGCAATATTCATTCACCAAAACTGTTGTCACCATTTAACACACCCTTCCAGTCAGAAAATAGCATCCTGCTTCAACAAACTGAACAAACTTTGCATTAGAATTAGTTTTGAAAGGAACAGTGACGGACAAGTTTAGCCCCACATGTAATTTTTGGTACTGTTATGTTATTAAACAATCATTATAAGTATTCCCATGATTACTTTTCTTTACATTTCAGCTGAAACAGATAAAAAGCACAACAAAACACAAAACATCACTGTGTAATATTTACCACATTACATGTACATGGGAACACTAAAGGGAAATTTACTATACAATGATTAGAAATATCATGAAATTGTCTAGTTTGTTGTCATTGCCATCCGAAGAGAAATAATACATGCATAAACAAACACATATACAACATAAATAGAGAAAAGTTAATTGGATTTTCTTTTAAATCCTTGAGTTTGAAAATCAAATGTAGCGTTAGTTGCAACACAAACAAGGAACTCCTAATTTTTTTTTTTCAGGCAGTCTCTCAAAAATATAAAACTAACCAACTTGTAATTATTATTACTCATTAGCCATTATTAGTGATATTATTAATATAATATACACAAAAATATGATCATGCCATTTACTATTATCACAAGATAAAGGGTAATGGAGAATTATGCTTTTTGTTAAAAATGTATTTTTCATAGATATAAAGAGACAGGCTCTCAAACATATACTAACTTGTGGCTATTATTATAGCTTTGTTTTTGGTGAGACTGCGTTACATAAATAACACTTCCAAACTAATGGCAAAGGTTCAAGTTTCATTTTAAAAAGCTTTATCTCTCACCTCCTTACATCTTCTGTGCAGCTGCTATGGATGTGACCATTCTGATTTGGGAACAGTTTATACCCCCTTTTGAGCATTTTGTTCAGGTGTAAATAATGCATAAAGTGAATCACAGAAAAAACATTAAACCTCCCAAAAGTCTTAATAGATCCATTTTATCCTTTAAAACACAGATGATTAAGTATTAAGATACAAAAAAATTACAGACCTTCTCTGTATCTTAAAAGTTTGAATCCAATGCATATGTTTCATTAGTCTAACAATATTGGTTACATTAAGACTTCTTCCCACCACTGCATAATTACACCTGTCATCCCAAAGTATTCACAATGCTTTTTAAACCATATAAACTACAGAAGAATCACTTCAACAAGCCTGAAATCAAACTACCTCGAGGGTTCAATGCTGCACTCTTTAACAATGCACAGCAATAATACAGTACAGATTAAGACAGAAGTGTCAAAGATTACCATATCCAACTCACACTACATAAGTAATTTAAGTAGGCAGAATGTAATTACTCACATTATAATTTTGCCCTTGCACTGGCTAGAACTTCTAATCAGTTGAAAATGCCATGGGATCTTTCATACCCATAAACTGTCACAAGCTCCATTATACAATAAAAACAAGGCAATCCCAGGCTTAGTGTACCCTCTGACATTATGATTGGACAATAACTCAGTGATAAGTTGAGTGAAATCTACATAATCACCAATGCCATTTCCTCATGCACCAGGGTTTTCCTGGGGTGATCTATGGTGTAAATAATTTATCTAGCCCTGCTTTGCTCATAAGACCTGATTAGATATGTAACATACTATTTAAAAACGCTTTAATTCAGTCCAATAAAATAATTAGGATAGCAAGCTATTTTACCATGGCTCACTAACCTTCCATATAGCTTGACCATTAGCTTCCCATAGATTTACCATAAATTTAGTGTCCCCAAAGACTTAGTTATGTACAATTGCAAAAATAACAGACTTACTAAAACAGATATATGAGCTTTAAACACATCAGCCAACTTTGGTTAGTTATCATTTGCAATTAGAGTGACCAACTTTTCAAAGATAAAAGTGGGACACATGTAGGAGACCCACCCCATGACCCATCCATGCCTCTACTCTTCCCGAGGCCCCTGACCCCTGGCCAGGCCAAAAACCAAAGCTGGACTCTGGTAAGAGCCACACAGGGAGCCTGGGCTACTATACAGACCCCTGGCCCTTCCACCTCCCCTGGGCAGGGGGATAAGAGGCGTGAATGCAGCTCCCAGACAATGTCCCCATGCACAGGACACACTGTCCAGGGCAGATGGGGTGGGTCTGGTATTCCCCACAGCGGCTCAAGCCCCCTGGGCAGATTACTATGGCCTGGCTCTGGTTCACAGCCTAGATAGTGGATGGAGTACTGGGGGAAAGAGGAGGGGCAGGAGTGGACTCTCATGGTGAGAGGGGTAGGTAAGGCCCACCTAACCCTTACCCAACTACCCCCACCAGCAAGTGGTTGGCACTTCCCCCTGAAACTTGGGCAAGCACATAGAATTGCCACAGGGAATCTGGAACAAATGTTGTCCAGGAGTCATTCAGCCTGGTATCTGGACTTGAATTCTGTAACTGGAGACAGTCCTCAATTTGGGATGGGGGGACACCCTAATTAATATTGAATGACTATACATTGCTATTGACATCTTTTCCCTAATGCAGACAAGTACAAAGGTTACTGATTCTGCTCTTTGTGTAGTTTTATTCTATAGACTTTTTTGGTATGTACTACAGAGACATGCAAAACAGTATCAGCAAAGGTCATGCTACAAAGCTTATAGGTAAGGAATGAAACCTTAAAACTGCCTTCTACTTTACATAAATATGTCACTCCTCTTTTGCATGGGCAAGGAATTAATAGGATAATTCCACTTAAACTACTACCTACGACAGGCATGGCCAAACTGTGGCTTGGGAGCCACACATGGCTCTTGAATGAAAAAGTGTGGCTCGCAGAAGAACATCAGCAAATCAATTTAGTAGGTAAAAGTATAAGGCTATATGCCTCAGTACGGCTCTTGAAAGTTTAATGATCAACTTGGGTGGCTCTTGAGTTCCAAAGTTTGGCCACCCCTGACCTCTGATATGCAGATTTTCCCTCCCAGCAGCTATAGTACCACAGGTCCTTGCATTTTTGTGGACCTAAGGTCACATTTCAGTTTGGCCAGAAAACAACCTTTCCATTTGACAAAAAAAAAAAAAAAATCAAGTTTTGGGAATTTATTTTTGCTGCACAAGACCGCAACCATCAACAGTTTTAATGAAAAAACCACACATATGAGAGAGAGAGAGAGAGAGACAGAGAGAGTATAAGACTCCAGAACAGCCAATAGCCCAATGCTTAGGGTGCTCACCTATCATAGATGGGCTGGGTTCAAATCCCTGCTCTAAAGTAGACTATTGGTGATAAGGGGGAATGTCTGTCTGTTTCCCTCACCCTGAGAAATATTACCACTGAAAGTTTGGTCACAACCAATAAGTTTCTGTGAAAAGTCTAGGTTTTGATGAATCAGCATTTTGCAATGATGAAACTCTTTATTAAATAATTCCTGATGAGCTCTAATCACATTACCTGTAGAGTCCTCAGTTTAGATGTATGACTCTCCCATTATCACTTGCTGAGCTGCATCTATAGTGCAGGATGCAAGCATTGTAATCACATACTTCCAATATACTGTACAAATTAACTAAAATAAAAATTGTTTCCCATAGATACAGGTAAGGTGCTTGCCAGCCTAACTGCAAAAATGTAGTATATTACATGAAATTCATGTCAGTCAGTGCTAATCCCACTCAAGGTAATGAAGAATTCCCATTTACTGTAGCAACTGGAAGAAATTTCAGTTGGATAGGTTCTAAAAAGAGGTAGCACACATATACAAACTAGCCAGAATGCTATATGTGCTCTATCATTTAAGTTAGTCCAAAGAAAAATATCACCTACAACTCATTCTTCCTTTAATTTCAGACTGATGTTTAGGATGATTTACTATCCCATCCCGTAGTGAAGAGAGAGGCGTTAATGCAAGAAGAAAGTACATAGATAAATACTACACAACAATGCAAATGACAACAAAGACAAGCAAACTACCTTGTGGAATTTCCTTCCTTCTTGTTTTTTTCACTCATTGTGTAGTTAGTCTATATATGTTTCCCAGACAAGCATAATTTTAAAAAAAAAGTTTTATTTTATTGTTACACAACACCACAATGTGATATTTCAGGCAACTAATTTAACATGCTGTAAAATCTTTTGAACTGTTATGGACTAAATATTCATGCACATGCTCTACATCTCTGCAGCTTATTTTTAAAAAAAATGTAAAAAGGGAAAACAAAACAAAGCAAAAACATCTAACAAAGACAGTCAAAGCCTTGATAGTCAACTTACCAGAGTTGGGGTCAGAGTTGCCATCAGCTTCAGTCCTCTTGTCCGGTGAGGCCTGGTCATAGAATTCGTCCTGTGGCTGAACCAGAGGGAGAGGGTGTGAGATCAGGGTTCCACCACCCACAGGCTCATGGTCTCCTAGACCACTGTCACTGCAGCTTTCCTGGGAGCCATCAGGGAGGTGAAACGTAACACGGCGCTGGGACTACAAAGAAGAGCACAGGACATGCTGATTAGTGCTCTTTTTTTTCTTTTCCCTCTTCCCTTTCTTTACAAAAAATAGATTTCTGGTATTATTTCTGAAGCTTTTTTTTTCCAGACCCTGTACAGCAACCCAGGGAAGAAGGCAGGCAGGAGTGTGGAGGTTCAAAGGATTCCATGAGCTCATCAGTGCAATAAGCCTACAATCAGAAAGTGCTTTTACATGTTTCTTGTCATGTTAAAGGGATGACCTTCAAATCAGGTCTTGAACAGCACAGCAGCCTTTGGAAACTATGCTAGGAAAACCAGGCAACAGAACACTTCAAACTTTCCCCTGCTCTTTTCCAGGAGAAGAACGTAAAAAAGTCTATTTAATACTATTCACGGTTAGATGCAGTGTTGTTTTAGTGATGTTGACCACAGGATACTGAAGAAACAAGATGGATGAGGAAGTGGCAAATTTTTGAACTCCACACAGCCAATGAAGACTTCTGTGGAGTTCACAATCCTGTCTTTCTCGCCTACAAAAGTTGGTCCAATATAATATATTGCCTCACCCACCTTCCCTCTGTATTTATACTAAGCTTATACAACAGAGCTTAGACATTACAGTAATTAACTAGGACTCACAAAACATCCATGGAATAGCTGATTACTGTAACAATTTTACAAAGAGGAAGACTGTTAAATGACTTGCTCAATGGAACAGCATGAATCAGAGCAAGGATGAGAACTCAGACCAAATTACAGAACAGAACTAAAGAATCTGACTGAAATATTTGCTTGGTGTACATCTGAACCGATTAACAAACAATACTGATTTTTACATGAATCTTGACCAAAGAAGTAATCTGACTTTATGAATTGTGACCACAAAATGATACAGTAACTCCACGTGAATTACATGAGACATAACCCCTTTATCAGCTACTGACTACAGAATAGAACAGGGGTAGCCAAACTTACAGAACTCAAGAGCCACACAAGTTGATTATTAAAACTTTGAGAGCCATGCTGAGGCCTATAGCCATATACTTTTATCTACGTCAGAATTATTAAGTTTAAAATTCATTGCACACTTTAATTTTATCATAAAAAGAGGACAAAAATAATTCCTACTAATGTAAGATTCTAATAATTATTTAAGGTTACCATGAAAATTAGGCCTATACAGTAAAAACTTAGCTGCTGCTTGATATGGAAGACTGCAGGCTAGTGGTGAGTTTTTTAAAATCCTGACCTTGCGGCACTTCTCCCCACCATCCTAACCCCCTCCTGAACTGCTAGGCTGGTGCTGCTTTCCTAAATTGATTTGCTGATGTTCTTCTGGGAGCCACAATTTTTCATTCAAGAGCCACCTGTGGCTACCGAGCCATAGTTTAGCCATGCCTGGAATAGAATGACGCTTTTCATAAAAGCAGCAGCATCATAATATTAAGTGTATCCTGAAATAATGCCAAATTCTCAGACACTGGAGGCAAGTAGCTTGAGAGCATCCCAAGAGAGCAGTTACCTTCAGTTAAGCACGTCTTTCCTCACAATCTGAATTTCAGCAGTGGCCAGTTGGAGTGATCTGCTTAGGTGAGATGGCAGGGGATCCAAGATAGCCTCAAAAACTTACTGCTGAGCTTTGGAAACCTCTGGACTCTAATGCACCTATTGTGGTGTGACTGAAGTCAATGGGAGCAAGATTGTGCAGTAATATTCATTACGAAGAGGAGTAAATCCAGAAGTAATTGTGTATTTACTCATTTAAACTATCTGAAAACAGTAAGTGCTAACATCTGTACAAGATGATCAATATACTTCTCTGGGTTCCATTTTTATTCATATTCCTTGGCCAGATGTAGATGCTTGACTGAACCCATTTTGTTGGATTACTGCTTAATTCAGTACAGAACTAAACTTGTTACCATTTGCTTTTGCCTGTGATTTTTATAATTAATATTATTTTTATCTTTTAGGATGCTCCTCAAACTGTAATGCCAGCTCCTCAGATGTTGCAAAATGACATAGTTCCATTGAAGTCCATGACCAATGCCAATTTATATTAGCTGAAGACTTTACTCTGTTTTATCAGACCAACTTTTATACTAGTTAGTTTGTCTTATGACTTCTTTCACTCTGTACTTGATTCTCTGAATGCATTTTGTACTCACTAAAGCTACCAGATTCCTTCCCCTTAGAGAAGAATTCATTTAATTTTGTAATCAAATATAGCTTAATGTATTTTTCTCCATTTGTCTCCAAAGACACAAATTCAGAGTTCTGAATTTCCAAAATAAGTCCTGATGACACTAGCAGGACTTTCAGCAGCACAAGACAGTTCCCCCCCCCCCCACCACCATATTTGGGAAGTAAAAGAGCAGCATAAGGATATACCACGGGTTGAGGAAAACAGAGATCCACATTACAGAGCCAGTAAAAATCTTCCACTTTAAGAACATGTAAAACAGTTAAGAAACATTAAGGTTTTACTCAGCTAAACAGAAGCACCTGCAGTTCCAAGAGTGGCCCAGTATTATACAGTAAAGAGAGATGATCTTAGTTAAAACAACAATTCTTCATGCTAACAGGCATACACAATCCATTATAGCTGCTTCCACCACACTGTCACAATTGTTGGAGTGTTAAAACTAGGGATTCAGACATATATATGAGTATCTAGGTTGATATGCATCAGGCTTTTCCTGGCTGATTAGTCAGCTGAAGATATATTTCACAGCTGCAACAATAAGAGTGGGAGCTCCATAGCTGGCACCTCAATTTTTAAAGCTGCCCAGTAAAAGAAGGTAATATTAATTTTAGCTACACAATTTTCTATGGAACCAATCATTATAGTATAGCAGTGCCTTGCAAATGCCAATGGAATTATCTTCATAACCAGTTCAGCAATGATTATCCCCATTTCACAGATGGGGAATCAAGGCAAAGGGGCATAAATGCTTGTGAAAGATCAGCAAAAAACAAGGAGTCGTGTGGCACTTTGAGAAAATCCCACAAAAGCTCATGCGAAAAATAAATCTGTTAGTCTCAAAGTGCCACACAACTCCTTGTTATTTTTTTTCTGGACTAGACTAACACAGCTATCCCTTTTGAAATTGTGAAAGATCCATCAGTAATCAAATAGTGTAGTGGCTAGCACTTCTGCTTAATATGCAGAAGGTCCTAGGTTCAAGCTCTAGTGGGTCGCACTCAGTGAGGTCCCTTCCAACCCTATGCTTCTCTTCTTGATATCAAAATCTATGATAAAACCATGAACACAAAACAGGATCTCCCAAGTCCCTTTCTAGTGTCTTAATTCTGAGACCATCTTTCTTTACCATACAGCACAAATGGTGACCCTCCCTAGCACAAAGCACTCGAAAATTAAAAAAAAGTATTTTGAACATGAAATATTTCCTTGAGCAGCATTCCCCTCCTTTGTCAACCTTTTTACTCTACCAAACCATACTGAACTTTCCTTTCTGAATAATATCAGGAACCAACTGTCCTTTTGGTTTGAAGGAAAAGCTGCCCAGACAATACTCATGTTATCTCAATCCTTCTCACTACGTGAAGTCAAACACTGTGCTGTCAGCAACCATGGACCTCACACTAGCATTGTTCATCTTATCTCTACAGTTACTAACAACAGCATTTCAGATGCATTTTTCCTCCAGTCTACTCTGAATACCTAGCTTTCTGCTCAGTGCACAACACATGCTGGTCATCGATAACTAGCTCTTATGATTTCAATGCAAGTTTTAGTTTTATTTCTAGCACACACATAATACCTCTACTAACTTGCCAGTGCTTTTAACTTTTCCACTTACAAAACCTGGTTGTATAATTGTAAGAGTGAGCCTGAGAAATCACCAGCAGATTTAAGGCTGAGTAATGATTCCTAATACAAACCATGTCTTTTTCCCCTCAGATGGCGATGTGCTCCTAAACTCATCTGAGGGCATAAGGGCTATGTCTATGCTTTCAAAATTAATTCAAAGTAGTTAATTCGAATTAACTACTTCAAATTTAAACTGAATTAATTATTTTGAATTAGCACTATATCAAAGTTATTATTTCAGATTAGGAGTCCAGTGAAAACTCTCTAATTCAAAATAAGGTAGGAGTTATTTGAAGTAGAGAGTCTTCACTAGACTCTCTAATTCAAAATAGGGGAAGGCAGGCAAAAGAATAGGGATATTATTTCAAATTAAGCCCGATCTGTGACTTAGAATGGCTTAATTCAAAAATAATAAGTTCAAGTTAAGCACTATTTCAAAATAAAAGAAGGTTTATAATTTTGAATTAGTGCTTTGTTATTTAAAATAAAGGAAACACTTAATTCAAAATAATAAAATGCATGTGTGGACAGGTAAAAAGTTATTTTGAATTAGGCCTCCTTAATTCAAAATACCTTCCAAGTATAGGCGTACCCCAGGTCAAGAAACTTCCTGATGAAAACTTTGAGGATTTAAAAAAAGAAAAAGAAAAAGAAAAAAAAAACCCACACACACTTTCAGAAAAGAAGCAAGAAAAATGTGGCTTGAAATCCTCATTGTGCAAACATCCTCACAACACACATTTGAAACAAATTAATTCACAAAGTGTTCTAAACTCCATAGATATTAACACATGTATGCGCACGCACGCACGCATGCACGCACGCACACAAAGAAAAAAAAAACACATGTTAAAGCACTGAGTTCTGAAAAACTGATACTCCACGTTCTAGTAGCATCTTTTGGTAATGAGATACAGATTGTCAAGGTCATTGTCCCAATCAATTGAAAAAGAGGGATGTTATGTTATAACAATCAGAGTCCCAGGGGCATAGCCTTACAGACTTAGAAAAAATCATGCCACTGCCAGGCACTGCAGTAGGTGGGCCTGAGCTCAGTTTCCATCCTGGTCCATCCTAGAGAGTCAGGGGCACAGCCAGAAAATCCCACCTAGCTATACCCCCGCAATGTCCAAAAGGATGTTAATTGGCCTACATAAGGACAATATTACCATGGAGGCTAAACTAATTTTTCACATTTAGGAGATGTCTTCACATGGCATTTCTGCTAAATAGTTCCCCACTGTTGCTAACAAAGCTTCTAGGTAAAGAGGGTTCCAGGCAGCCACTGGTGTTTTAGACAGAATCAGGGTTTAAAGTAAGGGGGAACGCACCAGAACACAGTTCTGAGGCCCCCTATTTTTCAGCTGGCAGTGTTCCAGTGCCCCTAAAAATAGAGGAGTGCACTTGAACACTGTGTTCTGCCCCCCCCCAAAAAAAATTGCATGAGCAGCCGGAAGGCAGCGTTCTAGTGGCTGCATCTTAAACCCTGCTCCACCTCAAGCCCAGCCAGCAGAGAGCTGCAGCAGGCTGGGAGTTTGTGAATATCCCCCCTGCAGGGAGGAGCAGCTTGTGGCCTGAAGCAGCTTCCAACCAGTCAGCCAGCCTGCAAACAGAGGAGGTAAGGGCTTCTGGGGGGACACTGCTGAGGGTTTTGTGGGAGGGGGGTGGCTGTGTGTGTGTGAGTAAGTGGGTATTGGGGCAGAGGGTGGGTTCTGGGGATGGGTATTTGGCCCCCCCCTTCGCCGGGGGGGGGGGCAGCCATGCCTGAGCAGGGCCCACCTGTGCGGGAGAGTTCTGGGACCCACCAAATTATACTTTAACCCCTAGACAGAATCTACTAATTATGCTCATTAGTAGTTTATAAATCACAAGTTCATAAAATGATGGTAGATCCAATTCATTGGTAGCATTAGTGGGAGTTTTTACCAAATTAAAAAAAAAAATCCTAAAGTAGGCAAAAGAAAGAAGGAGCTCCCCTAAACTAGCATATTGGTAGAGTGATGGCTCATCTTCTGTCATAGCTCATGCCATTCCTGATTTGAGAATAGAGAGATATATTTCTCGGGCTATCAATGTATCACCAATTGTCAACACTAAGTTCACTTTTCAAAATATATCTTTTTTTTTAAATAAGAATGACTTTTTGTATTAGAAATTGTATTAAAAACCCAATCTATTCTAAATATACATTCTTAGCACACACCATAGCCACTCAGAAGCAGCAAGAAATGAAGAAAAGAGAAAGCAAGCCAAGAATGTACAAAGCTTAGAAATTAATCAGTAACTATTTTTATTTTCAGTGTCTAGGGCAAACTTTAAAAATTCATATAATAAGTAACCATGCATTGCACTGTGAACAACAGTCTATGATTTCCCAAATCCATTAGATCTTGACATCATGGATTTTAGACCCATCTGAGGTCAAGCAGGCAACAATCAACATATGGTTAAGGTATCAAAGGAGTCTACATATCACTAGGGTTGGAAACCCGTTTGGAAATTTTTCTACCCTGTCAGAGTCTGCTGAACAGAATCTAAGTGTTACAGGTTTAAGTTCAATATACATCCTGAAAATGTGGAGGATGCTTGCATCACAATGGTAATGCAAACGTGCTTATGTCACGCAACGTTTGGAACACAGTTTAAGATTAATTTCACTGACATTTATGGTCAGAATTGAAATCTAACCCCCCCCCCTTTTTTTTGTCCTAGATTATCATTAGAACTGTTGGTCACAGCTCAACCAGTACGCCAGCAGTTACTAGATGGATGGAGCATCAAGAGTTAAAGAATTCCTTTTGTTTCATTCCATTCCTGATGTATATGTGTTGCATTGTATGGGGTCTGGATTCAGATAGACCAGATGTGGCCAAACTGCGGCTCTTCAAAGAAAAAGTGCAGCTCACTGGCAGGGAGCTGGTTCAGACTGGGGGAGTTAAAATCTTCGGCCTGTTAGGCAGCTCTGCAGCCAGCAGCTCAGAGAAAGGGCAGGGAGGAGGAGCAGAGCTGGCAGCGGAGAGCTCAGAGGAGGGCAGGGGCTGGGGAGAGGGGTGGGGAGGAGGGAGCTGACAGCTCAGAGAAGCGGGGGGGCCCAGAGGAATGGTGGGGGAGGAGCAGCTGGGCAGCTCGGGGAAGTGATGGGGGTCGGGGGGTCTCAGAACAGAAAGGCACTTCAGGGAATGGAGGCACTGTGGGAAGGGAGTGAGGGGATCAGGGAGGAGATAAGCTGTAAAGGACTTAAAGACTAACATCATTGTTAGTTATTTGCTGTTTCATAGATTTCAATGTGCATTTTATTTTGCATTGCTTTATTTATTTTGGTGTGTTTTGCATTTTTTATTGTCTTTTCCTCTGTTTGGTTTGGGTGGGTTTGTTTATTTGTTTCTTTTGTATTTACCTTATACCACATGCCAGAGCAGCCTCAGTCCTGTCCACAGAACTTTACAAACTAAGGGCCACCTCATGCTCTCCCTTTACAAGTATGGCAGTCAGGAAAACAGGTTAAAAATTCTTCCGTTGTAGCAGAGGAAAAAGGAATAAGCCAGTGAAGAATCCTACTCCTTCTTGCCAACTCTATAGAAACCTGTAGAAAGAGCTCTGGACAGTTAAACAAGGAGTTTTGTGGAATTTTTAAAGACTAACCCATTTATTTATCACATTTCTCCCATGAAAGCTCATGCAATAAATAAATGAGTTAGTCTTTAAAAGTGCCACAGGACTCCTTGTTTGTTTTGCTGAACTAGACTAAGATGGCTACCTCTTTGGAGCTCTGGACAGCTGAGGCTTTACAGAGACCCTGAGGAATTGGGAGTAGGGATGAGAGGTTTTCCATAGCATCCTCCCCCTCCAGAATTATTTTATGGAGAATCCTATTCCAGAAACCAAGCCTGTTTTGAAAGACAAGTGTTGGGCCATGTATGGAGTAGGAGTGTGTTTCCCAGGACAGTTGAGTTGTCATGGGAGACAGGAGCAATGTTCCTTCTAAGGTGATGATGCAGCTGACCAAGTGATGGATGTACTTGGGGAGCCGATGAGCAGGGGACAGGCACCAGGTTGGGGAACCGGGAGAGAACTAGCTCAGCTGTATCCAAAAGTTGTAAGTTGCATCATCAGCTTAAAGGGAACATTGCAGGGAAGGGCAGCAAGGTGGAAGACAGTGGGAGAAGTGAGCAATGGTCGGGGACAGCAGAGAAGCAGCAGCATGGTAAGAGGCAGCTCTAGGGTGCAGGAGGAAGCGCAGCATTATCAGGGAAGCCGTGGCATGTTTAGATTTTTCTCATAGGCCCTAATGCACCTTACTGCTTTGTTAAAATTGTTTTAAAAGTCCTAAACATGACATGGAATACTAAGAAACAAAAATACAAAGGAGAAAAAGTTTAAAACTGAATGTAGATTACCTTCAATTTTTAGCACAACTTACTGCTGTGAAGCATTGTATTCCACAAAGAAATCTGTTAAATCAAAACATTGTGCAATACTTAGAGATCAGCACGTGTGAGAGCTTTTACATGTACTGCATGGACAAGTTACTGCTCAGATTAAAAACAAAAAACAGAAAATCTTGCCACTAGCCTGCAGTGTTCTACAGCCAGCAACAGCTGTTTTTACTGTATAGGCCTAGTTTTCATGGTACCCTTAAGTAATTACTAGAATCTGACATTAGTAGGATCAATATTTGCCCTATTTTTAAGATAAAATTAAAGTGCACAATACATTTTAAGCTTAGCAATTTTGGAATAGGTAAAAATATGTGGTTATATGCCTCAGTATGGCTCTCGAAGGTTTAATAATCAACTTGTGTGGCTCTTGAGTTCCACAAGTTTGGCGACCCCTGAGACAGACAAAAAACTCAAAGTGAAATTCAACTGAAACCATGTAACAAACAAGGAATCCTGTGGCATTTTATAGACTAACAAATTTATTTATTATGAGCTTTCATGGGAGAAACTCCCTCTACATCAGACACTTTGAAGATGCTTTTCTCTCATGAAAGCTCATGTGATAAATAAATTTGTTAGTCTTTAAAATTGCCACAGAACTCCTTGTTTGTTTTTATGAGCTACACTAACCCAGCTACTCTTTTGGAACTTGAAACCACATAGTTTTTCATGGGTTTGCAACAAAACCATGTAACTCTATAAAGGATGCCAGGTTCCCTTAACAGGTTTTCAAACACAGGGTTTAAATTTGACAAAACCTGATATATTTTGTGCTGTGTCCGTTTCACTGATCCACAGCCCTCTTCAATCATGTGGATTCTGTACAACCCACCCAGCTAAAGCATGATTTAATATACAAAAATGCAGATATTGTCTCACATCTTTGATGACATTATAATACTATAATGGTGTCTGATCTGCTAGACTACATGCCGGCAGGCACGCCGCTGACCCAGAAAAAGACCCTGGACTCAGTGCTCTGAGACTCAGGGCTCACATGCCACTGCTGGAGCCACCACCACAGGCAGCCTGGCAACAGACCCGCTGGGATTTGGGGCTCCAGCGCTGGAACTTGGGGCACTGGGACTTGGGGCTCCAGCTCTGTGAGCTCAGTGCCAGCAATGCCCCTGCATTCAGATCAATTCACATCTGTAGATCAAAAATAATGATTATATGTATATGCATGAATGCAGATGTTTAAACTTCATAAAAACTAGTAGAAATTTACTGTATGGGGTGTTTTCTTTTTTCCTATCTGTTCCTGTCATATAATAGCAAACATTCACATGGTGAATGTTATTAAATTACCTATCAAAGAAACCTTGTGAAATGCTAACGATGGACTTAAGAACTTTAAGAGATAATACTAATTTCAAGGCAAGTGGCTATTTTGTACAGGCAGAGGAAAAATGTTGAAATGCATCTTTTGCTCACTGTCATCCGCGAAAAAGCTTATGGGGTTAGGGACACAGTTAGTTTGTTTTCTGTGTAAGATACTACATATATATGAATTCAAGGAAAGATTTTGTATAACTGAAGTGTTTGGATTCCAGCACGGCAGGATAACTGAATGAGAAAACAGAAATACCCAGAGTTATTCTAGGCAGCCTTGACAGACATTTGGGAGCCTGGCACTTTTTTACATCACTGCTGTCTTTTGGAATTACTTACCTGTTGTTATATTTTACCACTTTAACCTCTCAATAACTTTCATTCTTTTTTTCCTTAGCTAATACATCTTTGTTAGTAACCACAGAATTGACTGTCTTTGGTGTAAAATCTAGAATACCAATTGATCTAGGGCAGGGATCTCAAACATGCGGCTCGTGGGCCACATGCAACCCCTAAAGCTATTTCATGTGGCCTGCGATGACACAATTGTTACTGATATTTGCAATATCGTTATATTAAAATATTTCAGTGGCACAGCCCTTGGGCTAATGTACTAGTCCTCATGCAGCCCTCTACTAGGCCTCATGTGGCCTTCTTGGTGATTTGAGTTTGAGACCCCTGATCTAGGGTAAGTGGCTAGTTCTTTGACAATGGAAGCAGCCTGATTGGTGTGATTTTTTGTTTTTATCACAAGTTCAGTTTGTTTGTGTACCAACATAGGCTGGAGAGGCTAAGGGGGTCTTATAATGTAAGACTGGTATAGTGATGCAGGGGTTCACATTTGTAAAATATAATTATAGAATATACCCCCATTTTGGGGTGTCTGCCCTTTTGTTGTGACAGTTTGCTCTGAGGTAGTCACTAACAGTTGTGAGACACTGTCGACAGCATGGCAATATTCCAATATTTAAGGACTATTTAAGTTATACTATAAATGTAATTTTGTTCTGGGGGTGGTATCTGAGACTAGTTGCCTGGCCAGCTGATGCCTTTTAAAATCATAACAACAAATAAAATTGCAGCACACGCCAGCAAATCAGTTCTGAGTTAAACTGATTTAGTTGCTTGTTGCTCATCAGAAAAAATGAGAACTGATCTGTGGCTTTCCAAGAATATGAATTTCAGTTTGCAGAAATGCTGGATATAAATAATAGCTCTAGTATTTTGTGAATGTCAACACCACCAACAACAAAATGCCTTTTTTGAAAATATTCCTAATCTTATTGTTCAGGTACAGAACAATAAAGCTGTGCTTGCCACAGCATACTACATTTTCATGGTAAATGTGTTTTATTTCAAAGCATTAAAACCTATTTAAAAATGCACGTTAGTCATAGCTTATCTTTCCCCCCCATATATTCTGCTGTGACAGTTTTTCACACTTTTGTTACCTTGATGTCATGAGTTGTAATTAAAAATAAACATTTTTTTAAAGTAAGAATTAAAAATCTGGAGCTGTTTGGCTGCTTTCCAAATGCTGTCGATTGGCAAGAATGTTAAATACATTATGCCTAAGCATTGTCTACACTATCAAGTTGATCTATGCTATATCAATTTACAACCACTGCATTAATTGTGGTGGTGGCTGATGTCCACAATCCCCTTCTTGGAGGTGGGCATGTGAATCCTCAACAGGAGCATATCCACTGACTCAAGAATGGCAGTAAGGGGAACTGAGAGCTGGGTGCCTCAGTTTCCCTGGAAGCTTTCTGCTTGGACCCCAGATGATCTGTGAACTCCTGGGTTGTGGGTAAGCTCTCTTTCCCAGGGTGTAGACTAGTCCTGAGTACTGTATTTTCAGCAGATGGTTTTGTAAATATATTTTGGGCCTAGAATTATTTTTTTAAACTGTTACAGTACTCTTCAGTAAATGTTATAGAACATTCTTGAAGCCCTTACTAAGACAAAACAGTGGATTTTTACAGTGAGTTTTGTGTTTAATGAGTAATTTTGCCTCAACTAGAACTTCTGAGCACACCCCAGAACACAGTATGGTATATGGAATGATTTTCAGAAGTGCTTAGCACCTTTTCCTCAGGACCAGACATTTTAAGAGCTTGGCTTGCAACCAGACACTTAATTTAAGTAGCCCATTTTACGGGGAAAATGTGCTCAGCAACCATCAACTCCAATTGTTCTTAATAGGCCCTTTTTGAAAGGGCCTCTTTATTTAAGTTAAATGGTTGTTTGGGAACAGAACTTTTTAAAAATCTTATCCATAATGTTTTGAATTGTTATTGTATTTTGTCTATTAATTAAGGGTCTAATAATTTGAACTACTGTTTAGGTCTGTGCTTTCCAGAGCTACGGAACTGCCCACAAAATTCATTGCCTTAGAATGTGTCTGCAGAATAAAAACTAAAATTAAACCAAAAACCCTCTAGCGTGTATTGCTGTAAAGTTAACACGCTGAATGAAAATCAAGTGTGAAATGATTTAGGGTTCTCCTCTTATGTCTGTAAACCAATGCCCTTAAACAATCAGCCTGATTTTCTTCTCAGCACAACTGTAAATTAAGAGACAAGTAAGAGTCATCCAAACCATCTTCCTCAAACTAAGTTGAATTAAATAATATAGAATGGCCAACCAGTGGCACATAATGTATCCAAAAAAGGAACAGATTCTCATTTGACCTGAACTGTCATCTATTTTATAATGATGTATAACTGAGGTATGACCATTGAGATATTGTCACTGTTGGACAACTGCAACAAAACTAGTACAAACTGTACTACCTAAGGTATATCAAAGGAGGAGTTACAAACGGTCAAATATGATTATTCTATTTATATTAATTTGTTATGTTTGTATCTAAAATTATGAATATTCATTATATAAATGTATTGCCCTAAGTCTGTTCCAGTGTAATACTGACCAGGTGAAATTTACATTGAAGCCAGCCAGCTTTGTTTTGGTGGCCCATTAAATACAAGTTCCACGGGGGTAGTTGTGTTTATCTAGTTTAGCCAAACAAACATGTAGTCCTGTGGCCCTTTTAAAGATTAAGAGATTTATTTATCGCATGAGCTTTCATGGGTTTATTAGATGCAGGGGGAATATGTAAATGCAGAGAAGTTTAAGTCACAAGGTCAGTTCAGTCTTTTTAGCTAACCAAGAAAGCTGTTTACATTCATTGTGGAACAACAGATAGGAAAATCATCTTTTGTAATGAATGAATCAGCCCAGATCTCTATTCAGACCTTGTTTAATGGTATCAAATTTGCATAAGAATTCTAAGTCTGAAGTTTCCCTTTGGTGTCTTGATTTAAAGTGTTTATGTTGAAGCACTGTAACTGTCATGTCGTTCATAAGTTGAAGTGTTCCCTGATTGATTTTTTTTTTTAATGATACCATTCTCAACATCTGATTTCTGCCATTTATTCTTTTGCAGAGAGACAATCCAGTTTGGCTAATGTATAAGGCAGTGGGGTACTGTTGGTACATGATGGTATGTATTACATCGTTAGACACTATTAAATTAGGTCTGAATAGAAATTTGGGCTGGCTTACTCATTACTGATCTGTTTTTCTACACTGTTCAAATTAAAAAAAAAAAACCAAAAAAAAACTTGGTCTTCTGAGAAAATGTGAACTGACCTTGTGAAATATGTTCTCTGCATTTATTTATTCCCTTCCGTGCTGTAGTTTCCTCCTCAAGCATATGATGAAGTGGGATTTTCCCCATGAAAGCTCATGCAAAAAATAAATCTGTTAGTCTTTAAATGTACCACAGGACTATTTAATACAATTAAAACTCATAATTGGCCATATAAGAAACTCATTCTACCCTGTATTATTTATCTTCTAATTGGATATGGGGAAGGCAGTAGTTGAAGTAAAACAAATGATGGTTTTATGTTTATTTTCTGTAGTTAAGTGCACATCAGTCTTCCCATTGAAAGAAAGAAAGAAAGAAAGAAAGAAAGAAAGAAAGAAAGAAAGAA